>CM031858.1:1817565-1951396 GCA_018697195.1 Certhia americana
CTTCTCCCTTCTCCCTTCTCCCTTCTCCCTTCTCCCTTCTCCCTTCTTCTCCACAAGTTTGTGTAATTTTGTGTAATTAGTTGAAAAAATCCACAGTGCAGAACATGGGTAGCTAGTTACTGGGTTAAAAGTAAAAATAAATTAGTTGGCATCTCATAATTGGGTACTTTAGGCTTAAAAGGACCTTGAAGACAGAACTCTGCTGTGTTTTTGCTCTGTTCACTTAGCCTGTAGAAGCACTCATGGTCAGTGAAGCTATAAATTAGATAAGAAATAATAAACATCCATGTCTGAACAAGAATTCTGTCTCTTGTGCTTTTAATCCTGACCCTGAGGAGAAAGATCAGATAAAGCCAAGAGGTTCACCTCACAGGATGAAGGATTGGGAGCAGGATGAAGGACTTGGGGGTGCTGGATGGTGTCACTGGTTTAGGTTCTGCATTGGTATCAGCAACTCTGCCAAGTGTTTGTTAATGTCTCTAAATATTTGATAGCAACTGAAAGTGTCTCAAACATCCTGGTTTTCCTCTGTTTTGCCTCTTGACCTTCAGAGAAACCTGCTGTCTTCCTGAAATCCTTGGATGATGTCTTTGGTGAGGAGCGCGGAGTGATCAAACTGGAATGTGAAGTCTCCAAAGAGAAGGTCCAACCTGTTTGGAAAAAGGATGGTGTGAAAATCGCTTCTAGCAAGAAGTATGAGGAGATACAGTCTGGGAAGACCTTGTGCCTCCTTATCCATGACCTGGAAAAGACAGATGCAGGGTTATACACCTGTGACATTGGCACTGATGTTGCCAAATCAAAGGTCAGCGTTCAGGGTAAGTTTTGTGGACAGTGGCCTCTCAAGAGGTGTTAAAAATATGGGTGGGCTTGGTCCCTTGGGCTCTCACCTGTTCCTGAACAAATCTCATGTAATACTGTGATGTCTGAACAATCCCTGTTAATTTTGTTTAAGTATATCTCAGGTTTCTAAGTGAAAATCAGGTGTCAGGAATGTAGTGACGATATTTTCTTCCTGAACTTCCCTAAAGTGCAGGAATCCTCCCAGAAAAGCAAAAATTTTTCCCCCCCAAAAAATCCCAACTGACAACAAAAAATCCCCCAAGCAGCCTGTTTCATACTTTGAGCTATTGACTCAGAGTCCATTGTAGGAACACAAAATCAGGACAATATCTATTGAGGAGCCCTGCAGTTCAGCCTGTCCTCTAGTCCTTGTGTTGGCCTGAAGCACAAAGAATTGTTCATGGCTTCCAAATTCAAAACCTTAACGAGAAAAATTTTGAATTTGTCTGGTTTGAACAGAAGGAGTAACAAGACAAAAAAATTCAAACATCCCATTTCTCCTGTCAGCATGGAGAAGAACCTCACCCATGGTTCCAGAGGCTTCTTTTCTGACAGCTTTTCTCTAACTCATTGCATCTTCCCCACTGAGCTGTTCTTCATTCACTCCTTACGGAGCACAGCCAGGGGATTCACATTTCTCTTCTTGTACAACTTTGAAATCATTCTGAGTCTGAAAAATACTTCCCATATCACAGCCACCTGTAAGGAATGGTGGGTGTCCTGCCAATCTAGCAGATAAACCCCTCTTTTGAGTTAAAAACACCATCACTCTACTCATGTCTATCATAAAAGCATTTTTAACTTGTATTAATGTAATTTTTGTTCTCCAGAACTGAACATTGGCATCACCAAACGGCTCAAGAACACTGAAATCCAGGAGGGAGAAGATTGCACTTTTGAGTGTATTTTGTCCCATGAAAGCATTGACGACTTCAGCTGGACACTGAAAGGGAGAAAAGTGGAGAGTGGGGGGAGATTTAAAGCCTCCAATGCAGGTCGGAAATACACACTGAATATCAAAAATGTGATTCCTGATGACACTGGGGAAGTCATCTTCACTGCCCGTGGTCTCACCTCCAAGGCTTCCCTGGTTGTGAAAGGTAATGGGACCAGAAAAGTCCTGGGTGTTTTTTCATCAGGCTTGTCATCAAATAATTCTTATGATCTGAGTCAATATCATCCTTCCCTGTGAGCCTTGAAGAGCTGAGATTTTTCCTTAAAAACAAGTGAAATGCTGAAATTTTTAATAGATATTGGAGAACTGGCTACATTAGGTAGTGTGTACAGATAATTACAGCCCAGACTGTGCATCAGAGATAATCACCCAAAAATCCTGGGTGGTCAGTGGAGAGAAGAAATTAGTAATTTTCACAGACATGGTTCATAATCTGCAGTTAGTTCTGTTCCATAGAATCAGGAGATCCCAGAATAGTTTGGGCTGGAAGGAGCATTCCATCATCTTGTTCCAACCTTGCACAGAGTGCCCAGAGAAGTTGTGGCTACCCCTGGATCCCTGGAAGTGTCCGAGGCCAGGCTGGACAGGGCTTGGAGCAACTTGGGATAGTGGAAGGTGTCCCTGCCCCATGGCAGGGGATGGAACTGGGTGATCTTTGAGATCCCTCCTAATCCAAACCCTTTCAATTCTGGGATTCTATGATTCAAATTGCAAAAACCCCAACCATATAGAGATGGTTTTCATTCGAAGGTCCTTTTTTTCATTTTCTTTTTTTTGTTTTATTTTTATCTCTGCAGAAAAACCTACTGAGGTTGCAAAACAGCTGGAGAATAAAACATCACCAGCAGGGCAGGACATCAGCCTGAGCTGTGAGTTGTCCAAAGCTGATGTGAACATCAGGTGGTACAAGGATGGCAAAGCAATCCGTAAGAGTCAGAAATACGACCTGCAGCAGGAGGGGACACGGGCCACTCTCATCATCCGTGACTCCACGGTCAAGGACAGTGGGGAATACACCTGTGAGACAGAGACCTCCAAAACAACAGCCAGGGTCACAGTGCAAGGTCAGCTGAAGGCTGCAGAGGAGCTGGCAGGTTCAGAGGTTGGGCATAAATATCTACAATCATGAGAGATTTCTTCTCCTCCCTGTCCCTGGGCAGGATCAATTTTTAGTTTTAAAAAAAACATCATTGATTAAAAGCTTTAAAAAATAAGATATGAAAGAACACCTTGTGGATGCTGAACAAACTCATGGGCTCTGTAACAAGCCAGTCAAAACTGGCAACTTGAATTATTCTATTTTAAATGTGAGTTATGAAAACTGTCTGCAAGAGCAGACCTCTCCAGTACATGGACCATGGCATTAAACTTCCCTGGAGGTATTTCACCTGATATGTCCTGTGGCAGGAGGGGCACTGGTGATCCTAGAATCATTCCATCTGATGGGATGAGAGAAAATGGTCTCAAGATTTTTTTTTAGGTTGGATGCAAGAAGAATTTTCTTCATGGAAAGGGTGGTTGGGCATTGGAAGAGGAAGGTCAGGGAACTGGTGGAGTCACCACCGCTGTGGGGATTTAAGAAATGTGTAAATGTTGTTATTGGAGACATGGTTTAATTAAGTTAATAGCTGGACTTGGTGAGCTTAAAGGTCTTTTTCAGCCAAAATGGTTCTATGATTTTTTTTTTTTTGTTGATTCTAGGAGTTGGAGCAGAGAGGGTCCAAGATGCCTCTGGATGCTCAGGATTAGTTCAGGTGACAAATCTGTCTCTCATTATTTATTTATTCATTTATTTATTTATTTTCTTTCCAGAAAAGCCTAATTATTTTGTCAAGGAGCTCTCAGACCTGAAAGTCGATGAAAGTGGAACTGCAATTTTTGTGTGCCAGAGTGAGAGAGCTGCATCCTCTGTGGTGTGGAGGAAAGGCATCGCCGAGCTCAGGGCCGGCAGGAAATATGAGATCACACAGAAAGGACAAATCCTCCAGCTGACCATAAAGAACTTGGAGAAAAGTGACAGTGATACTTACAGTTGTGACATTGGGGATGCCCAGTCCAGAGCCAAGCTAACTGTGCAAGGTATGAATGAGAGGAATGTGACTGTGCACCTCTTTTCTGCCATGGGAAACGTGCAGAGGCAGAGCTGTATCTCAGCAGGGCAGATTTCTGGTTTCTCAGAGCTGCTGATTTCTGGTTCTGTCTCCCTCATGATGACAGGAATATGTGGCCAAAAATATGGGAATGAAGAGCTGGACAGGCAGAGCAGTTTGAAGCAATTACACTTGGAGTATTTTGGGTGTGATTTTAAACCCCCAAAGGCTCCTGTGAGGGGAGAGATTGGTGTTCCTGTGTGAACATAAAATGGATGTGATTCACAGTGCCTGCTGTTGGATGAGGGAAAATTATCCCGCCTTCAGGATTTTCTCCATATCCTTTGATTCTTCTTCCCAGGACTGATTTCTTAGAGGTGATGGATAAATAGAATAGTTTGGGTTGGAAGGGACTTTAAAGTCCATCTATTCCACCCTCTGCCATGGGCAGGGACAACTTCCACCATCCCAGGGTGCTCCAAGCCCTGCCCTGCCTAGCCTTGGACACTTCCCAGGATCCAGGGAAGTTTTCCACAGATCCTCTGGAAAATCTGTGCCAGGGTCTCACCACCCTCCCAGGAGAGAATTCCTTCCCAGTGCCTCATTTAATCCTGCCTTCTGGAAAAATGATTCAAGAATAGTCAGATGGAGGTGCAGCAGCAGTGTCCACTTGCTAATTATTGTAGTTTTCAAAGACAAGGGGGTAAAGTGAGACTCCCCCTCTGACCATCTGCTACAGCATTCCTCGAGAAGCAAAGAAATTTGTTTAATCCCCACCATAACTTCAGGCTCTGAGCTGTCTGAATTAATTCTGAGGTTTTTAACACCAGCTTTTCTAAGCGGAAGAAACACTTCACTGTCACGAACATCAAAGTAAAACATCCCTGTTCTGGTTTTATAAGTAGGGAGAACATCAGAGATATTTTTGTGTACAGTGATGACCTTATTTTACATATAGTGAGGTTTATCTCTCTATGTGTGCTTGTACTAATATATTTATTTTTTCGTTAGGAATGTATCTACCTATACAGGGAGGTTTTCAGGGCAGATGCTTTGGGATTTTTTTTACCAAAGCCACAGTCAGACATTTTCTCCACTTCCCACTGTGTTTATGGTTGGACTGAACTCGAAGAAGGTGTGAGATCAGTGGTCCTATCCTGTAGAAAAGAAGTTATTTTTGCTGTAGAAAATCAGGCGGGTTGTCAAGGGAGAGATCATTTCTTGGTGACATTTACAGCCCAATGATGCTGTCAGAGACTCATCCTTCCAACCTTTCCAGGGGTTTCATTAGGAGAAAATTTGAAATTCTGGATTTGCGTTGTACTGGCTAAGTGTTCTGCTTTATGTTTTCTGGTGCTTTAAAGTTGTCTTCACCCTATTTTGGTGTGTGTCCTGTACATATGATCTTCTTGTGAGTGGGTTTTGTGGTCAATATTGGGGGAATTCTGTTTCAGTCTTTGTCATGAATGTATTTCTTACTTGAAATGCTCACATGGGAAATCTCGTGAGTTTTCCGTGTCGATTTTCACGCCAGAAACTGAAGATTCCAGTAATTGATGATATTTATGTTCCTTTCAGGCCAGAAAGTGCTAATAACAGAAGACCTGGAGGATGTCACTGTGTTAGAAGGAGAATCTGCCATGTTCAAGTGCAGAATCTCTCCCGTAGACTATAGCAGAGTGCAGTGGTTTTTGGATAAAACCCCACTCCATACCAATGAACTTAATGAGATCCAGTCCCAGCCTGGTGGATATCACCTGCTAACGCTGAAAAAGCTCTCTCTGAAGGACTCGGGGGTCATTACATTTGAAGCTGGTGATAAGAAAACATCTGCCAGTTTGGTTGTTAAAGGTAAATCCATCATCACAACTGCAGGAGAGGAAATGATGAGTAGAAATATGTGGGGTTAATGTGGGTAGGTGGAAGAAAAAAAGAACAAAAATGCTACAAATTTGGCACCGTTTTTGTACATATGTGCATGTTCAAGGATAACATTAATTATATAATGAAATTATGGCTGGTGAATGAACTCTTTTTAATCCTGGACAACTCTTGGGAGTGTTTATTTGATTTAGATGGGAATGCTGTAATGCAGTGATGGTACAGTGGATGCCTTGTTCAGTTTTCCTCAAGCTGATAAGGTGATGACTCATGAGGAGAAATCAATTAATTTAATGACAAAAAGAAAAGGCTACCAGTAAATTTTAAATTCAGTTTTCATTATCTGAAAGGCAACATTGCATGTGTTCCCTGCTATTCATTGTTGACAATGGCTTGTTTTCTCTGGAGAAGTTAAACTGAGGTAAAACTGCAGGGCTTGGTAGCAAAGACATAAAATGAATCCCAGACAGCCCAAGAATGTGGGATTAGAGACTTGTTTTCTTGCTGGAAATATAAATATTTCTCATTGCCCAGAGATGTAAAACACACAGTCTCCACTGTGTTAGATCATAATCTCTTTTTTTTTTTTTTTTCAGAATAACCACATTTATTTCAAAGAACTTTCCTTTTTACAAAAGTTGAAAATTTGCCCACATTTTGCCAAGCTGCAGAAACACAAATGGATTTATTTTTCCTGAGGGAAAACGAAAGGTTTTATTTGCAAAAGGCTAATTATTTATGTTCTTCAGCAGGAATCTTTTCTTCTCAGTTTCTCCCAGATACTATTTGACAGTTAAACATCACTGGTGCCTTCCTGAGGGCTTTATAGTCATGAATACCAAATTATTTGTTGCTAACCCTGACCTATATCTTTGAGACAAGAAATCATGGGTGCAAAATTCAGATTATTTGTGATCTGAGGATCCACAACTCTTCTGAACCATGTCAGAAGGATTTTATATGATTCTGGAGAAGCCCTGTGTCTTCACAAAGGAGCTGGTTGACACTGAAGTCACTGGGGGAGAGGATATGAGCCTTCAGTGTGAAACCTCCAGGTCAGACAGCCCTGAGAAGTTGGGAAAAGATGGGAAAAGCCTTAGGAATTCTTCCAAATATAACATCAGGCAGCCAGGGTTTGAAGCCAAGCTTGTCATTCACAGGGCAGAAGAAAGAGACAGTGACAGATGTGAGTGTGAGGCTGGAGCAGCCAAAAGTAGTGCAGTTCTTATTGTCAAGGGTAAGAACTTCTGGAGTGATGGTTTGGGTCCTAACACTGAGCCCAGAGTAATTAATTGAAATGATAAGAAACATGCAAATACACTGAAAAGGAACCTCGTGGTGTGCACTGAGGTGTTCTCATCGAGTCACTTGGAACAGCAGCCAGAGAGGTGACAGAATGTGAAACAGGGGAATCCTTCATCTGACCTGGCTCTAGCTCTGAGAAACTTCAGGGCTTCTGAGAATCATGGAGTTCTAGAATGCTTTGGGTTGGAAGGTACATTAAAGGTCATCTCATTCCAAACCCCAAAAAGGAGCAGTAGGAGGACACCCCAGGCTAAGAGGCCTGGGAAGGCTCTTAATCCACAGGAAGGATGGATTACCTCCTGAAGCTGTCTCCAGTGATGGCTCTCTCCAAGAGAGCCACTCTCTCTCACAGCCCCACATTTGTCTGTGCAATTGCTTTAGGCAGCCAGATTTATTCAGGGCAATGCACCCAAAGAGCATCACCAGGCAGGAGTTGCTCTCCTGCTTGATGGGGAGATGGTTTGAAGTAAAAGAGGGTTAGTTTTATTAGATGTAAGGAAGGAGTTTTTTACAATGAGAGTGGTAAAACACCTAGAGGAGGTTGCCCAGAGAGGTGGTGGATGCTCCAACCCTGGAAACATTCAAAGTCAGGTTGGATGGGGCTCTGAGCAGCCTGGTCTGGTTGAAGATGTCTGGGGTGTAGCAGGGGGTTTGGACTAGATGAGCTTTAAAGAACCCTTCCAACCCAAAGTATTCTGTTATTCTGTGATCTAAATGACTGTTGTCTGAGCTGAGGCAAAAGTTCTTTTCTTAGATGAGTCTTTTAACTCTGAGTCAGGTGTGGGTTGGGTCTCATCCAGGTCAGAATTAGGCTCACCAAATATCACTTTATTTATAATTGCTCCTGCCTGTCCTGAGTCACTGTCCCAGCCCCAGGCTTAGGAGGAGCTCTGTCTCTGTGAGTTCAATCACTCCCCTGGGCAGGTTTGAGCAGGTGCAGGGAGGATTTTACAGGCACAGGCTGTGTCCATGCAGCCCAGAGGATGTCCTGTGTGCAGCTGGTGTTGCGCTCTTGGGATGGACTGATCAGAAGCTGCAACTGGATTAGGGAAGTCAGCACAAACTAAAAAAGCATTTGGGTTGCTGGGATGATAAACCTGAGCCCCAGAGCACTGAGTGGGAGGACAAGCTGCTCACAGGATTTCTCTAGAGCACAAAGAACCAACTTGAGGCTGTGCAAAAAAGAGAAGACTTTTGATGATGCAGTGAAGAAGAGCCGGTTGTTAATGATCCGATTTTTCCTGTGGTACAAGAATATTTTCCCAATATCCATTACAAACAAAACAAAGATCTGTGTTGACTCCAGTAGGACCTGGATGAACAATTTTCTGTTAGAAAAGAACTAAGTTTGCAATGTTCCCACAACAGCTCCATTTTTCCCCTTGCGGAGAAGGGTGTGGATGGATGTAGGACTTGAACACACAGATTCAGGTCAAGGAGTCAAGTCATAAGAATGTCTACAAGCAATTGCACTGTTGGAAAACTTTCCTTTATCAGAGTCACATCAAAACAGCAGAGTGCAAAAATAGAAAATAGAAATTCAGTACTCATGTGACATTGAGTGTCCTACACTAGAGGTGAAGGGGGAACAGGATAATAGGGTTTAGATTTCCAGCAACCACAGGTTAAGTGCATCACAGATCAGTAGCTGACTTGCATATTCTTAGGACAGCATAATTCAAGAAGAATTTATTTTTTACTTATCTTACCAACATTTCAGTTGAGTTTTTCCCAAGAAATGCCTTCCCTGCTCTAGCTCACCTTAAAGCCTTGAATCCCAGGTTGTGACAGAGCCTGCAGGGGAATCTCCACAGGGACCTAGCCACGTTCAGCTGTGCTTCCCTCTCTGTGTTTGCTCTGTGCTGGTTTTAAGTCTGTGTTCATCTGGATAAAAAATACACTGTAGGGTTGGGTTTTTTTTATGATGAGAAATCAATACTGCTGGTCATGACAGAAAGTGCTTTGCCATTCCTCTGTGTGCTCTGTGTTGCGTGTGAGTTGACCTCAGTGAGGTTTTATGTTTTTTGTGCTGGAGGTCCAGCTCTGAGCAGCCTTCTGCAGCACAGTTTGTACCACTAACTGCAGTGCAGCATCTGCCACTGTTGTTAATTATGAAAGCAGTAAGAGCAGCAGCATCTTCAGCAGTGCAGATAGTGGTTAAAAAGAAAAAAAACATCTGGCCTCAGGTTTGGTTTTTATTTTTTGTTGATTTTTTGCTGCTGTAAAGTGCTGGCAGCCAGATGTGAGATGTCAGAATCTGTTTACTCTTTGCTAGTGCTTTTTCATTCTTGCTGTTTTCTGTTTCAAAAACGAAGTCTGATGCTAGAAGAGAAAAGCAATTTCCAACCTCGCGTGTTTCTTTTAACGTCTGTGTCTTTCCTTTTTTCAGAAACACCAGTTCTTTTCAAACAAGAGCTCCAAAATGAAGAAGCTAAAGAAGGAAAGCAGGTCAGGCTGACCTGTGAGCTCAGCAAGCCTGGTACCCCAGTGAAGTGGATGAAGGGAGACACTGTTCTCTGTGCTAGTGAGAAGTACGAGTTTAAACAATATGGGACAGTGGCAGAGCTCATAATTCGAGATGTGAAATCTGTAGATGCTGGGGACTACACCTGCAGTGCTGGGGAGCTGAAAACCACTGCTCGGGTCAAAGTGAATGGTGGGTACAATGTGAGACATTGCCACACTTAATCAAGTGCTTAATAGATGTATTAAACAAAAATAAATCACTTAACACTTCATTTTTTTTTTTGGGGGGGGGGGCAGCACCATCATTATTAAGTAAAATTTAAATGTAGTATTGCACCCTTGTAGGCGAGGGTGAATATGTAACCTGTATATATTTCATTCATGGGATCTCATATTCTGTGTCTGAGGTTTTCAATCTGTAATTGTTCGGGGGGGGAGGAAATTAAGTGCAGAGGTTTAATTTTTCTGTGCTGTAGTTCCTGCCCTATCAGCTGCTTTACATGGCTGTGATAAGAACTGGGGCTGGAGGTGGAGACCAGTAGAACTAGAGCATAAGGATGTGAAAATATAAATCCAGTCCCTGGAAAATTGAAAGTTATCAAGTAATTAATAGACTCCAGACTCCCCAAAGCATTCTTTCAAAGACTCTTAGATGTCATCTCCACTCTCCACTGCCCTTAAACAAATACACTGCCTTTAGTAGAATGTGCTGGAGCAGAAAGCAGGAGAAATATAGGATATGAATGTTATTTCAGATCCCTGCAGAAAATAACTTCCCTGCAGGAGCAGGGACTTCATTAGGTGATGGTGCCCAGAGGAATCTGAAAAGGTCCCTTTTAAAAATGGTAGAAATTTCCCCCACATTTCTAGGAGTCCACAGTGAGATGGCAACATCAGAGGGGGAGAGGTTTATTCCTGCTCCCAGGCAGAATCTCTGTGATGCCACACAGCCAATGGAGGGCTGCTCTGCTCCTTTGGAAAAGGCCTGGATTTAAGAGGTGGCAGCTCTCATGGGGGAAATTGATGTAGAGCAGATGAAGAGGGCCTGTCCTGACCCCTGGCTCTGTGTTCCAGCTGTGCCTGTCCTGTTCAAACAAGCCCTGGAGAACACAGATATGGAAGAAGGGAAATCCGTCTCCTTGCGCTGCGAACTCACAAAAGCTGATGCCACTGTGGTGTGGAAGAAGGGCGAAGCCACGCTCCAGGCAAGTGCCAAATATGAAATGAAGCAGAAGGGGACAGTGGCAGAGCTGGTGATTCATAATGCAGAGCCAGAAGATGCGGGAAGATACACCTGTGACACTGGAGACCAGCAGACCACAGCCCAAGTCAAAATCCATGGTAGGAATGAGACACCTGCTTGTCACCATTTGTTGTTGTTCTTGCCACGGTCCTGCTACCCCTGGGCACTTTCAGAGAGTGTTCAGAAGGACAGAGATCTGCACAAACACAAGGCAGCTCTGGCTGGGTCCGTTATGTTCATTGTTTTTTTGGATGATAATTTCATTATACAATCTATCAAGCAAAGGTACTTGATAGAGTAATATCTTTTCTTCCCTATGAAATGTCTCTTCTACTTTGGATAGAGGTGACTGTCCAAGCTCTAAGCCAAGAGGTAAGAATGGTCTCAGCTAGACCTTTTATTAAAGAATATTCCATTCTTCTCTCCTCTTTCTCAACAAATTTCTACATGTCTGTGACCAGCTTTGGCAGCAGAAGAGTAATTATTTTGGTGCTCTAGTTATTGGGAAATAATTGTTCTTTTTTTTTATTTGGTCCAAAACTCTTGTTGCTACTGTAAATATCAGCAGACTCCTGGAGGTGCAGGTAGGTCAGAGCTTCTTTGCTGTGTGTGCCAAGAGAATTTGAATTTCTTTTGGCTTTTAAGTCCCATGTGAGGTCACCAGGTGGTGATGATGCGCCCGAAGTAAACTGAGAATGCTTCACTCCTCAGCTGTGTCTGTGCTCTTCAAGGAAGAGCTGAAGCCCGTGGAAGCTATGGAAGGTGGGACAGCCACTCTGAGGTGCCAGCTGGGCACTGAGGCCCCTGTGGAGTGGAGGAAGGGGCAAACTCTTCTCCGAGCCAGTAGCAAGTACAAGATGAGGCAGGAGGGCACCGTGGCTGAGCTGCTGATCCATGACCTGGAGCCAAAGGATGCTGGAGATTATTCGTGTCTAATGGGGAGCCAAAAAACCACAGCAGCCCTGTCAGTGAATGGTAAAAAGGCAGAAATAACCTGTGGAACTCTGGAATGTTTTTGTCCACTGCTTCCCTCCTCCTCTCTATACATTCCCTCGCAACAACTTCTTCACATCCTGCTTCCACTTCTTTGCTCCCTCCACTTGCTCGTGTCACTCCTGTCCCCAGCCTCCATTTCATTATAATCCATGTTGGATGTGTGTGTGTTGTGTTGTCTTCTCACCTTCCCTCAGTGAAGGATGTGGTCCTGCACGTGTGTTTTCCCTGAATTAGCATGGAACCTTAAAATTCCTTGGGATTTTCTGTTTCAGAGGGTTCATCATGTGCAGTGATGAGAATGAGTTTGTCTCTCTTAATGCATGATCTCAGCCAGGATCATGCCATCTCCATTCGCCCTTAAACAAATACACTGCCGTTAGTAGAATGTGCTGGAGCAGAAATCAAGAGAAATATTGGATATGAATGTTATTTCAGAGCCCTGCAGGAAATAACATCATTATTAAGTAAAATTTAAATGTATTATTGCACCCTTGTAGGCAAGGGTGAATATGTAACCTGTACATGGTTTTGTTGATTCCCACAGAAGAAATTCAATAGAGAATTCCTTTTACCACCCTTGAAAAAAAGTCAGGAGGTGCTTAAGGTTAAGGGTGTTGGAGTGAGGCTTAGGTAAATTGATGCTTTGATTTTTGACTGGTTTTTTAGCTTTTTGATGTTTGCATTTTTTGTAGTTAGACTCTTATGCACTTTCATGTAAGCAATGATTGTTTTTGCATTCCTCTCTAGAGAAAGCGAAAATTAATGGACTCTTAGGAGAGTTAATGGACCTGTGTGGTTGGAGAAGTGACAAATTCACCCTCCAATCCCTGGTCACCTTTGAAATGATATATATATTGAGGCCACACAATAAACTTCCGTTCTTTTCCTCCTTTCTCTGCGAAGAGAGTTGTCGTGAGTGCGTGTGTCTGTGTTGCATAGCGACATCAAATCACACGATAAATCACAATTCAGCCTCTGAGCGGGGTCCAGGGTGGCAATGCCCTTTCATTCTGCATCTCTCAGCCCTGCCAGTCCGTTTCAAGCGAGAGCTGAGGAACGAGGAGGCCACGGAGAGCGGGACGGCGACGCTGCAGTGCGAGCTGAGCCGGCCGGGCGGCTCCGTGCAGTGGAGGAAGGATGGGAAGGTGCTGATCCCGACTGGGAAATACAAAATGAGGCGGGAAGGGCGCTTCGTTGAGCTGGTCATCCAAGACCTAGAGCTGATGGATGCTGGGAGCTACACCTGCGTGTGTGGGGAGCAGGAGAGCACAGCTGCTTTGAGAGTGAATGGTAACCCTCCTCCTACCCACGTTTCTCTTTAAACCCCAAATGTAGCAGTTTTGGCAGCTTTTCCTGGTCAGCCAGAGCTTGGTCAGTGTGGTTTCTTAGGGGTTTCATCTTCTTGGCTCTGTAGTGCCAGAGAGTCACCTCATTAAGAGTGTTCCCCTGTGCTTTTTTTGCTTTGAGACAGCATCTGTATGTTGGATACTGCTCAATTTATTTCTCTCTCCTCTAGGAGGTTTTACTCCCCTTTTTGACAGAGCCCACCTAGAAACAGAGCATTTTTTGATTGAGTGTATAACTGCAGCCCAGTAACACTCACAGCACAGTCCAGTTCATTTCATTGTGGTGCTGATTCCTTCTCTGTTGGTATTGCATCCTTCAGCCTTGCCTATCCTCTTCCAAGAAGAACTGATGAACAAGGAAGCTACAGAGGGGGAGGCAGTCACTTTGCACTGCAAACTGAGCAAATCGGCCCCAGTGGAGTGGAAAAAGGGGAATGTGGTGCTCAAGCCGAGTGAAAAGTACAAAATAGAGCAGGAAGGTCCCTTTGTGGAGCTGACTATCCAGGATTTGGATTTGGCAGATGCTGGGGATTACAGCTGTGTGTGTGGAGACCGACAGACTACGGCTGCTCTGGCAGTAAATGGTAAAAATGAAATTCTCACTGCGTGTTCCAAGCCAACCTGTGTAACTCCAAGAATTCTTCCTCTCTTACTTCTGCTTCCTCTGATCCTTGTGTACTTCCAATCCTCCCTTCTGCTGATTAATTTTCCTATCCTTTCTTCCTTCTCTCTTTTTCTTTCACCTGATGCCTTCTTGATGTGCTTCCATGGTGCTTTTTGGCAAGTGGAGAACAAGTTCCAAACTCAGCACAACCTCCCCAGTCCAGGATAGCTTGATGTTAAGAAGTTTTCCCATAGGACCTGACCTAAAAGTGGGAATAATATTTATTTTTTTGTGACTTAGATCATGGCACTTGTTGCTCTTAAGAGGAACAAGTTTTCACCAATGTATGATGTTACACAAGGACAATTTTTTAAAAAAATAGACTTCTAATGTTCCTGCTATTCCCGGCTCTTTTTTACCAATTTTGGCTTAACACTTTGTAAGCAAATATTTTATTTCTGAAAAAAACCTGACAGCATGTTTGCAACTGCTCTGCTTTAAGGGACTCTTATTTATAAAAATTCAGACAGTGCCATGAATCAGGCCCTTCTGTAGAACTCCTGCTTTTCTAAAGGGAAGCAAAATGCTCTGGGTCTCATATTAAAATACAGCCTCTAATTTTATGTCTTTGACTTTATGATGTATAAAGTAAAGGGTAGTTGTCTTATCAACTAATTTGCAGATAGACTTGATTTTAAAGAAACTTTTAAAGTGTGAGGACAGGAAAAAAAGTAGACTGAATTATCATTTGAAGTGTTAGAGGTTGGAGAAAAATTGCAGAAGAACTAAATTCTGGAGGAGACCAAGAAAGTCTGGTGGCTCTGGGGAGATAAGAGAGGGATTAGGTCATGGATTCAGGCTTTCCCAGGATTGATGCCATGTCCGTGTTTGCTCTGCAGTCCTGCCTGCTCTTTTCACCAAAGGACTCACGGACAAAGAAGCCACCGAGGGTAAAAGTGTCTCCCTGCACTGTGAGCTGAACAAGGCTGCTGCTAATGTGGAGTGGAAGAAGGGGTTCAAGACCCTCAAGCCAAGTGACAAATACAAAATGAAGCGGGAAGGTGTCGTGGCTGAGCTTATAATCCAAAATCTAGACACGGCAGATGCTGGGAATTATTCCTGCGTGTGTGGAGACCAGCAGACCATGGCAGTTTTAACAGTTCATGGTAAAACAAACAAAAAAGGCACACCCTGAGAGTAACTACCCTGATTTCTCTGTTCCTTTGGATAGACCCCTGGTTACACTCCCATCTCCTTCTTCAGCCAGACCTTTATCCACAGCTCACCGATGCCAGTGAAATGCATCCCCTGGCCTCCGTGCAGCTGGAATTTGTGGCACAAGAGGGATATCGGTGTCCAAGCTCAGAGTAAGGCAACCAGGGTTGCTGCCACTCTTTTAATTAGCTGTCATCATTTTGCCTTTCCCTTGAAAGGTCATTTATTAGGCTCCCCGTTATGCTCAAGACAAGAATAGGTAGCTTCAAAGGGATTATGTTTTAGAGATTTTAAGGTGTCGTAAAATTCCAAAAGGTTTCGGTTATCCCGTGGAATCTTATGCCCGTACTCCATTCCTGAGACAACAGAGTGCTTTTATGCTTACAGCCCAGTTCTCATGGAATTCAGTTGGTGTTCTGTGTAAAACAAGCCCAGAACTTCTAAAGGACAACCATTCTCAGGGAGAACTTTGATTTTTACTGAACCTGACATCTTTGAAAGGGTATGTCAGTTCAGGTGAAAATGCTTGTTTTCCCACCATGTATTGAAATGAACAATTTCATTTCAAACTGACATTTAAAATGAAACTCCAGTGTTTCATTTTTTTTTAAATGTAAAATGTCTCTTTGTTTGCTTTAGTATGTGGAAACACAGCAAACATCCTCCCGTTGTGGTTTAAAATGTCATAAAAGAAACCCATTTTCTTTCCAGAAATTTCAAATTGGTGTTTGTTCTTTTTGCTTGAAATTTCACAGGGAAAAAAAATGGTGTTTCGACCTCTATTTGTATTGATTTGTGACTCTAAGTAAATGTAAAATACCCCTATGGATTGCTGCAAGCATTAAATCCTCTCCTGGTAATGACATTTCTCTCCCAACGCTGATTCATGGAGACCCAGGAGAATCTCTGTTCTTATGTAGATAAATCAGTTCAAGATAAGAGGGAAAAGGAAACTTAAACCTGATTTTAACTCTTTGGAACGCTACATCTCACTGCTGATATTGCTGTCCTTCAGCTTTGCCTGCATTTTTCAAGGAAGGGTTGAAGAACAGGGAAGCCACAGACGGTGCGACAGCCACTCTGCACTGCGAGCTCAGCAAGGTTGGCATCCCCGTGGAGTGGAAAAAAGGGGACAAGGCACTCAAACCGAGTGAAAAGTACAGGATGAGACAGGAAGATACAGCTGCAGAGCTGCTGATCCGAGATCTGGAGGTGGAAGATACAGGAGAGTACACCTGTGTGTGTGGAGATCAGAAGACCTCGGCTGTCCTGACAGTCCATGGTAAAAAAGCCGTTCTCCGTTGGGATAGCTGTACCTCAAGGACATCCCTTTTCTCTCTCTCTTTCCCTTTGGTGTTTTGCTTCTGCAGCATTTTCTTGGCTTGCTGACGCTGTTTCATCTCATCTCCCACCGTCTGTCAGTTTGAAACTGGTGGCTTTATATCAGAGTAAAGAAAAGTTGTGAGAATTTCATGTCTCAGAGAGCAAGAGTGAGCAGACCTCCAGCAGCAAAGTTGTTCTTGTGGGGTTTCTCATTGTGTCTCCCTGACATCAGTGGATTTTTGTGCTTAGCCTGAAGGAAAGCTCTTTAAATCTGCTGAGCTTTGTCAGTGAGATGTTTTTCCATTCAGGAATGAGTGACCACCCTCCTCTTCTGCAGGATTGCGGTATATTCTGCTGAGGAGATGGTACTTAAATAAATCCCCACCCCTCAGCATGATTCTGCAGGTCCTGACTTAGGGAATCATGGGGGAAATTTTGTTCCTGGCTCTGCTATGGTGAATGGTGATGAGCTCTGGTTGTCTTTCCAGAAGGAACAGTTCAGGTATAGCTCCCCTAGATGGAAGAACAGCTTTTATTTAAGATATCTCTTATATTTAAAAAGCTGCCAAGTGCTGGGGGAAATTGAAGAGGCAAAACTATTCTCCCAGATTTTCTGCACACTTTTTCTTCATCTGCTTTCTCCCAGGAATTTCTGTTCCTCCCTTCTTTTGACCTATCCTTTTCATCCTTATATCACTTCCATTTTATTTCAGTGGCACATCATAAGACAACTTTTTGGAAGCTGCTAAACACCCCTGTAATCCTGATACTAGTGTCATTATATCTTTTGAAATATTGGGTTAAGGGTGCACCTGAAGCTATATTACTGTTTTTTTTCCTCAACCAGAAATATCAATTATGATGTTAGGAAAGGCAGGGACCTCTAGATAGCAGAACTGTCACCCTGGCTGATGACTTTTAATCAAAATTCAGGTCATTAATGTTCAAGATAGATTATTTCAGAGTGAAATAGGTAGAGAGGAGTATTGGAATCAGCTGAGAAGTGGTGAATATGAACAAGTTAATGTTAGAGGCAGGACAAGGTGGAAATCATCCTGGTGGGATCCTGTGGTAGTTTTCTATTAGAGGCAGCTTTCCACACTGATTTGTTTTCCTTAATGCTGAAGGACTGGCCACAGCCCCCAGCCCCTGAGTTCCCCAAGGTCTGGTTAGTGGTTTTGATGTCCTCTCTGTTTATATTACACCCCATAGCTCTGCCTGCACTGTTCAAAAGAGATCTTGTCAATGTGGAAGGCACAGAAAACAGGACGGCTGTTCTGCAGTGTGAGCTGAGCAAACCCTCCCCCGTGGAGTGGAGGAGGGGGCAGGAGGTGCTCAGACCTAGTGAAAAATACAAAATGAGGCTGAAGGACACCACTGCTGAGCTGACAATCCACAGCCTGGAGGAAGGAGATGCAGGAGATTACACCTGTGTGTGTGGAGACAAGACAACCACTGCTTCCCTGACAGTGCATGGTAAAATATCTGGGTTAAGAGGAATTTTCTGCATTGTCATCTGTGATCCTCCTGTGGGATCACAATCTGCTCTTGAACCCCTCGGTTATTTTAAAATGTTATGGCAGCTGTTCCAACCACTGGGAATATATTCCACTGAAAGCTCTTCCTTTGGGACTGATAAACAACATCGCAGAATCTCTTCAGTCCCTGCTCTTTCCTGTTGATGGAATTGGAAAATGAAAAGGTTGATGAAGTCAGAAATAGCACTTAGAAGTATTTTCACTCATTAGTTTCTTTAGGGCATGTCAGTGTGATTTCACTTGTTTTTTCTTGGACAAAATTGAAAATTGATCAAATTTTAATTTTAAACAACTTAGTGTTCGTTTTAATTCTTAATCTGGTTTTGCAAAAGAGCTGTGCATAGTTCTTTGAAATCTTGGGATCAGCTCTTTGTTATATCTTAAAATGCCTTCCAAAAATACCTCCCATACTGATACTACAGTTTTACTGATTTCCAAATCAGTGAGAGTTGAGGGATTGAGACTGGTGTGGTTCCCCATGTCATGCCACATCTCATGTCATTAAAAACACCCTATAATTTATGAATAAGGTGTTTTCCAGCTGTCCAAACTCATTCTTTGGTGGTTCTCAGAGTTTTTACAAATCAACAGTGATTTCCAAATCATTGTGAGGCGCTGAATGTGGTGTCTTACAAAGCACAAGTCAGGGCTGCCCCTGAAATTCATCACGCTTTGCTCTCAGGTTCTGTATGTTCTAAAACATTTTAATGTGTTTTAATCCAGTGGAGCAGGCAAGACACGGTATTTGCTCAGTTTTAAAGTGCTCTCTTTTACCTGTGGTCTTCAGCCCTCCCTCCTCACTTTAAGAAAGAGCTGAAGAACGTGGAAGGCACAGAAAATGGCACGGCCACTTTCTGCTGTGAGCTGAGCAAAGCTGGAGCTGCTGTGGCATGGAGGAAAGGAGACAAAGCCCTGGGGACAAGTGACAAGTTCACCATGAGATGCCAGGGCACGGTGGCTGAGCTGGTGATCCGTGATTTAGTCCTGGCAGATGCTGGAGATTACACGTGTTCTTGTGGAGAGCAGGAAACCACGGCTGCACTCAAAGTGAATGGTAAAAGTAAAAAGAGGAAATACAGAATAAATTATAGAGATGGTTTTCAAGCAGCTTTTTTTTTCTTTTTTTTCTTTTTTTTTAAGATCATAGACGTGCAAGCTTTTAAAGTGCAGCCCTGTTTCTGATGAGTTTAGCAACATCTGGTTGGACATGGGAATTTTGGTCAGTGTCAGGTGCAGCTTGGACCTGCATGGCAAAAATTGCAGATATTTGTCTTGGTGCTAACTCATTTTTTGGATGCTTATGTTCTGCAGTAGGTGCTGAGAAATCACATTATTTTGGTGTTGGTTGTAAGGATGTCACAATCTTAAAGTTGAGAAGATTTGTTGATGGGATATTTTTAAGACAGTTATCAGTGTTTCAGTATAATTTGATGGTCAAGCTCTGCTAGACCACTCTGTGAGGTGAAATTAAAGAATAGTTTGGGTTAGAAAGGACCTTTTAAAAGTCCTTCATGGAAAAGTGAAATTGATGCCTCAGATATAGGTTCATTTATGAACTTCTTCAGTAGTAATTTGCATTTCCATAGAATTTAGATGCTCTGGTTAGGCTTTATTTTCCATTTTAGCAGGCAATATCCAAAGTAGGTCTCAGACATGCGGGTCTGAAGTTGAGGCTGATGTGGTTCTTCACTTCATACCATGGACTTCACCATAAAAACCCTCTCTGACTCATGAATGAGATGTTTGCCAGCTTTCCAAAGCCAGTCTGTTATGGTTCTCAGAGTGGCCATCAATCCTGATTTGATTAGGAAAGGCTTTGCTTATCACTTGTGGTTGTCAGCCCACTTGAAATGATCGCTGGAGTTGCTGCCACGGTCCCACATTCTACTCCTTTTGAACCCCCCCAGCCCTGCCTGTGCACTTCCAGAAGGAGATGAGGGATGAAGAAGCCACAGAAGGTGAAACAGCCACTCTCCAATGTGAGCTGTCCAGGGCTGCCCCCGTGGAGTGGAGAAAGAAACACAAAGTGCTCAAAGCCAGTGAAAAATACACGATGAGGCAGGAGGGCAGCACAGCCCAGCTGCTGATCCGTGCTCTGGAGGTCAGGGATGCTGGGGAATACACCTGTGTGTGTGGAGAGGAGAAGACGACAGCAGCGCTGACCGTGCACGGTAAAGAGCATAGAAATGGGACATTTTTGGGTGGTGTTTGTCCCTCCTCCTCTGCAGGCCTCAATACTGACACACAGCAAGTTCTTTCTCTAATCTCACCATCATTAATTCTGTTCATAACAGACTTTCTTCTTTTTATTGTGGGTTTGTCTGATTCTAACCATGATTGCAGTTCCATTGATTTTACTAAAATTTTCCCTGTTTATTCTCCTTGCTCTTGTTGGTGCAGGGCTGCATTTCTTTGTACTACACCAAAGGCTTTTTTTTTAAGATTTTTTTTTCAAGATTTGCTTTTTTCTCACTTTTGACTTGCACCTAGACAGATGGAGCAGCAGGAACGTTCACAGCTCTTTAAAAGAGCAGTTTTATTTCAAGTTGCATCAGGATTTGACAAGTAATTTTAAATAATAAAAAGAAAACTTGGTTCAGTGTAATTTTCTTTGTAGCTCTGACCAAGAATAATGTTGATTTTTACTAAGATTCTGCAGAATACTCAGCATTAGAGTAGGAGAATATTTCACAGTCCTCAGCTAAATTTATCTGCAAACTTCCCATGGAAGTTTATTTTCCCTATTAATGCAGGACACTCAGAACTAGTTTCAGCCTCTTTCTCACCTGAAAATCCAGTAGGTCTGAATTCAGGGAGTTGATTTCTTTGCTTTTCTGTCCACCTTTGTGCTTGCCAGTTAAAACAAAGGATTGCTTCAAAGTCTTGAACTTCCAGTTTAACCATGAAAAATAGAATTGAAATCGACTTGTACTGCTCAGTCCATCCTTGAGCCCCAAGTCACCATGATGAATGTCAGAAAATTCTTCTTTCTTTCAACAAAAATCTTTCTTGAACCGTCTGAAGTCATTACTTCTTATTTCAAATTTTACAGAAATGGGGAAATATTTGTAGAAAATTTGAAAAAATAAGTATTGTGACACTCCAAGTTATATATCTTGACTTGAATTTTTTTTGACTTGCATTTGCTTCATGGACTCTTGTAACCCCAAATCCCTCACTGCAAGTCTGCTCCTTCTTGTATTTGTGTTGTTGACTTTTCCTAAATATTTTCCATCTGCCCTTGCTGACTTGCAGCCAATTTTATCACCACTACTTCATACAAGTCTTCTACATCTTAATCTAGTTTAGAGAAGTGTTTTCACCCTCTCTCCCTTCCCACCTTGAGATCATCTTCACAATTAATGAAACTTTGCTTTTCATTGTCCAAGTCACCACAGAAAATGCTGAATAATCCAGAACTCAGAGTAGTGGGAAGCTCTGCTCAACTCATTCTTTCATTGTGAGTGTAAACCCCAGTCCAACATCATGCAACTGTCATTTTCAGATTTAGCAGCACTTCCTTTCTGTAATTCCACCATTATCAAAGTTAAAACTTTACTAAAATAATAATGTAGAACGTATAATATGTCTTTCTGTCAAGAAAGCGTAATTTATATCAAGAAAAAATAACCCTGGTCCATTCCTTCAAGAAGAGAAAAACTCTTGGCAAATCTGAGTTTTTCAAAGAATTACTTTGAGGTGGCCATAATTCCTTGGATTCTCTCTCTGCTCTCTCTCTTTTTATGACAACCACTATGGCCGGGATTCAGCTTCAAGGCTGAAGAGTATTCCTAAATTCCTATTTTTTGTCAATGGAGATCTATCAAACTCACACCATGGGAATCATTGAGACCTCCAGCTCATTTTAAATCTTACATTTACATTTACGTTTACATTTACATTTGCATTTACATTTACATTTACATTTACATTGCATTTGGAGCTCTGTTGACTCCACTGACTTTAGAGGTGATTTTTCTTTCTTTACTCTCTGGGATTTTAGAGTCTCAGTTTACACAGAAAGAAGTAAATGTGTATTTTTCAATCTGAGATCTATTTTTCACCTCTTAGTTTCTGGTTTTTCCATACGTGAGGAACATCAGCCACTCTCTTTGATTTCTTCAGTGTCACTGTCTGAATTTTTTTTTTTTTTTTCTTTTCCAATCCAGAATTTCTATTACTTCCTTAATTAAAGATAACATTTAATAATAATGAAGAGAAAGGACTTAAACACTTCAGTTTTCCCCATGTTCACTCATCATCAACATACATTCCTGAAAGAGAGGCAGACCAACATCGCCCTTGCTGTTTTCCTTCCTTCTAATCTATTTACAATAATGGCTGCACAATTTTCCTCCACATCCTTATTCTCAATTGTTTTTCTTGCTGGCCAGGATCAGGAATTGGAGACCATCCTCTTAAGCTCTTTCTTAGCTATTTTATACCCAAATGTAATTCCCGCTCCATTCCAAAGACTCAGTAGATGTTATTCCATCCTATTGCTTCCACATATTGCCACATTTTGACTCAGTCTTACAGCTTGAATAATTCTGGGTTTTATTCCAAGAGGGATGAGGTGTCAGGAAGCACCTGAACTTCTTGGAGTGAGGGATTTATGGCAGATTTCTGCAGTGGCAACATCATCCTTCTCTTTCCTTTTTATTCTTACCCAAGCACTTTCAGGATCTCTCTCTGATTCTACTCTTCAGTCTTATCCTAACTCTGGGCTAGGTCTGAAGGCATCCTTAAAATTTAAATTAAAAGGTTATAATTTTTCCCTTAGCTTTTTTTCTTCCTGATCATGGTGTAACCTGCTGCATTAATTTTCTAAGCTGGGTTATACTGAGGAAATCGCAGTTTTGACAGTACATGAATTTTCCCCATTTCTGCTGTTTATTTTCCATACATCTCTAAACCAATCAGCAAATTTATTTAATATTTGCTGAAAGAAATTCCGAGAGAATTTTTGTCTGTGATACAAATCAGCATCTTCCTTCTGTGAGAGGATCCTCATGTCAGTAACCAGGCAGGGACAGACATTGATGAACATCTTTTATTTTGGTGGTGAGGAGCTGCTTGTCCTGAAAATCATTGCTACTCTGTTTCCTAGCCCTTCCTGCTCTGTTCAAAGAAGATTTAAGAGACCAGGAGGCCGAGGAGGGTGAAGCAGTCACTCTGCACTGTGAGCTGACCAAACCTGCCCCAGTGGAGTGGAAAAAGGGACACACAGCCCTCAAACCTAGCGAGAAATACAAAATGAGGCAGAAGGATGTCACTGCAGAGCTGGTGATCCACAGTCTGACCGAGAGTGATGCTGGGGATTACACCTGTGTGTGTGGGGAGGAGCAGTCCACAGCTTCCTTGGCAGTTCATGGTAATGACCAACTCCATCATTGTTGAGATTGTGGTTGGAATTGCTTTTATCCCCATGGTCGTTGTTATCTGTGCACAGTTCCTCTGAGTCTGACCTTGCGTGGCGTAACCACGAGGATGAATTTTGTGATTTGGGGGTAAAATCTTTCCCCAGTTCCATGTACAAAGCAGTTTTAGGACCTAATCCCTGAAGCAGATGTGAGGTCAAGCCTGAAGACACCTCCCCACCTTTCCTTCTCCATCCGTGCCCTCACCTTCAGGCTGTGTTTGCTGCTCCCTTTAACCCTGTTCCCATTGCATCCTCAGTGCTGCCTGCTGGCATCCAGGAGAGCCTGAAGGATGAGGAGGTGACCGAGGGTCAAGCAGCCACTCTGAGGTGTGAGCTGACCAAAGCTGCCCCCGTGGAGTGGAGGAAGGGCAGCACTTTGCTTAAAGCCAGTGGCAAGTACAAAATGAGGCAGGAGGGCACGGTCAGGAAGCTGCTAATCCAGGATGTGGAACTGGAAGATGCTGGAGAGTACACGTGTGTGTGTGGAGAGCAGGAGACAACAGCAGCCTTGATAGTGCATGGTAAAAATAACATCTGTATTATTGTGAATTTCTATGCCAGCTTGTTGATATTTGTTGTGTCTTCACCTGTGGCTGAATTGTTCCTTTAATTCTGTAAACTCTCTGTAAGAGATCTGGTTGTATCCAGGCTCCTTTTCTCTCTTTCTGTCTCTTGGTTTGTCCAATGTCCCAGAATTACGAGGAAATCACCCTGTTTCTACCCTAAAGTGTTCTCTGCTTCTGTACCACCCCACCTCTCCTGTCTCCCGTGTGCCACATGTCATTTTTAATGTCCTCTGTGCATTTTGTGACCTTCAGCCCTGCCAGCCCTTTTCAAAGAAGACCTGAAGGATCTGCAAGCCACAGAGAGCCAAACAGCCACTCTGCGCTGTGAGCTGAGCAAGGCTGCAGCTGTGGCGTGGAAGAAAGGGAACAAAATACTCAGGGCAAGTGAAAAATACATCATGAGGCAGGAGGGTGCCCTGGCAGAGCTGGAAATCCGTGACCTAGAGCTGCAGGATGCAGGAGATTACACCTGTGTGTGTGGGGAGCAGCACAGCACAGCCTCTCTGGCAGTGAAGGGTAAATGCAGATGATTGTTCATTTTCTGTTTCTCTGAAACCCCCATGGAGTGTCCACCTGTTGTTAACCTGTGTCCGGTTCTTGTTCAGGTGTTTATTTTTTGTCTGGTGTTGCTGAAAAGGGAGCTGAGGACAGGACTGTCTCTCCCTGCAGGCACGCTGCTGTGCGGCAGGTTTAAGGGATTGGTACCTAGGAGATGTTAGACCAGCTGAGATGTTCTGTGCTGTGATAAATCCTATAAATTCTACCTTAATTCTTGTACTTTGGCCTGTCATCTCAGCACTTTTTGACTTACTGCTGGATTCCATTTTCCAGATCTTCGTAGTGATAACCTCAACCTCAAGCCCCTGATTTTGGTCAGATTGGAACTTCAGCTGAGAATTCACTGATCATTTAGTTTAAATACACTTTCTATTGGCTTTCCATTCCCAGCCCTGCCAGTGCTTTTCAAGGAAGAGCTGAAGGATGAAGAAGCCCAAGAAGGAGCATCAGTCACTCTGGGATGTGAATTAACCAAAGGAGCCCCTGTGCAGTGGAGAATAGGGCCCAAAGTGCTCAAAGCAAGTGACAAATACCAAATGAGACAGTCTGGCACCACTGCAGAGCTGGTCATTCGTGACCTAGAAGTAAAAGATGCTGGAGATTACACCTGTGTGTGTGGTGACCAGAAGACAACAGCAACCTTAACAGTTGATGGTAAAAAGAACTTATTGAAATTGATAAATACCTCTTGAGATAGACATAATTCTGAAATGGAGTTGTTTCTTCCCTGGGTCAGTAGTTTGTCTTTGTTTTTATTCCTTCCTCTTCCTTCATTCTATTTATAACTCATTTCTTCCTGAGAAAGAATCACTTGTGGTGAATTTTTGGGTTGTTATTAATCTGTCCTTTAAAAGGAGAAAATGAGAAGTTTCCTTCTGTGCAAGTCTCCTCTTCTTGGATATTTGCATTTTCTAGCTCCAACCCCGTAGGTCACTTCAGTCCTCCCCAGTTTCTCCAGAACACCCAGATCTGGGCTGTCAGGTCCCTCTTCTCCAGGAACTGGAAAAGGAGAAGTGAGGGAAGTGAGGGCTGGGGGACAGAAAGAAGAGGAAATTTTCTTTTATTTTCTTTTTTTTTCTTTTTTTTTCTTTTTTTTTTTTTTTTTTTTTTTTTTTCTTTTTTTTTTTCTTTTTTTTTTCTTTTTTTTCTTTTTTTTTTGAAGGTTCCAGATTCTTTAAAGAAGTCAGACATTCAGAGTGAGATGAGTGTTATCATTCCAGAGCTTAATTCCTGTAGGTTGGTTGGTCTTTGAGTTGTGATTTCCAAAATGAGGAGTAATAAGAATCAAAAATTCTTATTAGCTGTAATGGCCCTTCAAACTTCAGTTTAAAACTAGTTTTATTTTGAAATCTGTCTGTTTTCATGTAGATAGGACTATAACAGTTTAACAAAAACAAACCAGAAACTAACAACAGCAGCCTCCAAAAAATGATATTTGTGTGGGTAAAATAGTTCTGTATCTGGCAGTGTAATTTGTGGGTGCTGTTGATCTGAGGTCTGGGTCTTTATTTTTTATTCTGTCACTATAAATAACAGTAAAAACCCAGGGAACTTGATCCCTCAGGGTGACTGAAATCACATTGTGCTCGAAGAAAGACACTTTCAGAGTTTCTCAACTTGGCTATGGCTAAGAATATCTACAGTAGGCTGAATAAAAAGCAGGAGGAGAAATAATCTCAAAATAGAAATGAGGGTTTTAATTCTGGTTTTCTGCTGTCCCTGTGTCCGTGTTGCATCCTCCAGCTCTGCCACCCCTCTTTAAGGAAGAGCTGAAGGACAAGGAAGCAGAAGAAGGTGGAGAAGTCTCCCTGCTCTGTGAGCTCTCCAAGGCTGCTCCGGTGGAGTGGCAGAAGGACCAGAGGATCCTCAAACCAAGTGGGAAATACAAAATGAGGCAGGAAGGGCTCAAGGCAGAGCTGGTGATCCATGAAATAGCTGAGGAGGATGCAGGAGCCTACACCTGTGTGTGTGGAGAGCACCAGACTACAGCTGTCTTGACAGTACAGGGTAAAGCCATCCCTGACCTCCTGTTTCCTGGCTGGGAACCTCTGTCCTCTAAGCTGTTCCATTTTCCACATCTTATTAACTGAACTTCCATTGAGTTGCAAATGTTCCCTGCCCCTCCTCACCTACAGGCTGTGGGAATTAGAAAATACCTGTCTGCATTTCTCTGTGCCATCCTTTTGCCTTTTCCTTTCCTTGAAAAACAATCCTGCTCTCCTTTCTTCTTTCTATTCTGCCATTCCTTTCCTACCATGTAACCCCCATTGCTCTTTGGTCTTTCCTTTCCTGCATTTATTCTCTAAACCACAAGTCTGGTTACTCTTTGCCATTCCATTCTGGAATTCTCAATACTAACCATTTAATACAGGGAGTAAGGAGTATCCAGAATAAGGCTCTGTTAGTTATAGTTTCCTCTGCACTAGGTTATGTCCATTCTGGGTTTTGTGCCCCTAATCTCTGTCCTGATGCTCAAAGATAGATTTCCATGGGGAGACTGATTTTTCTAAGGAAAGAATAAATTCTCTCTGTGACCTCCTTCTGGTATTCCTTTCTTGGAAGTACAATTTGCTGGACAAGCAAGTCTTGTGTTTCTGCTTAACACTGCTGGAATGGGAAATGTGCCAAATCAGGGCTAAGCCTGTTTTCTAGCCTGGATATTTTAACTAAGTCTCTACTGCTGGACACTAATTCTGAGATCTGAGATATCCAACCTTGTTAAACAGATGAAATATCCCATTATCCCACCTAGTTAACTGAGGGACATAGATGAAGGCCACCACATTTATTTCAAGGATGCAAGTTGCAGTGAATACAAGGATTATGTAAAATGGGATAAATGTGTTCTGAGAAAAGAACCCAGGCTGGAATTCTGCAGCTGGAGATTTACTTTGGGATTCAAGAAGAATCTGTGGCTCCTGATGCACCTCTTCAGGGATATCTCAAGGAGGAAGGAGTGAGGATGAGTAAAGGAGCTGTGTCAACAGTCAGAGCACAGCAGGGCAGCTCTGCGAGTAGGAAAAGAGAGTGCAAAGCCATGAATTTTGTGGAAGACACCAGTACATGTGAATTAAGGAGTTCAGAGCTGGTATTCTGCTTTTCTCTGAGGAGAAACTAAAAGCAGGTGTAAATCTGTTGAGCACTGTGCAGTTTTGCTGTAGGAAGCCAGGGTAAATCCAAAAGAATTAGAATGTCTATTCCCACTAGGATATTTTCATTTCTCTTTCCTCTCTTTGTGGCTGATGCTGTCCTTGACAACTTTTCTCTGTCCCAACCTTCACGACTTTCCCCTGTCACTTCCTCTCCCCTCCCTGGAGACATCCTCACAGTTTGTAACACTTTTTACCTGCATCCTTCAGCTGTGCCTCCATTTTTCCAAGAAGAAATGACCAGCCAGGAAGGGGTAGAAGGTGGAACAGCCACTTTGCACTGTGAGCTGAGCAAATCTCCTGCCCGTGTGCAGTGGAAGAAGGGCCAACACATCCTCACCTCGGGCACCAAGTACAGCATGAGGCAGGAGGGACGTGCTGTGGAGCTGGTGATCCATGGCTTGGACCTGAGTGACAGTGGGGATTATTCCTGTGTGTGTGGAGACAAGATCAGCACAGCTGCCTTAACAGTTCATGGTAATGTAATCCTTGGGGTGAACATCCTCCAAACCTGCCCAGATCTCTATTGCTATGTGTTCCCATCCCTTTTTCTTTGCTTGGGCTTTTGGTTCCTCCAAAAAGCATTTTCCATGCTTCCTCCTTTTGTAGAATCAGGAAGAACATTCCCTTTTGGTGTTTCTCCCCCTCAGCTCTGCTCATCTCACTTTCCTTGCCCTGATCCAGGGCCCAGGGAAGCTGGGGAAGATTATCCATTGTGTTCCACTGACCTGGATCAGGGCTTGGTATTGCCCCATGAAACCTCTCCCCCAGGACCTCACCAAGCTGCGTTATAAAGAAAATTCACCCTCTCTGTGGTAACTCTTTTACTCTTCAGTTCTGCCTCCAGAATTCAAGAGAAAGCTGAAGGACCTGGAAGCTGTGGAAAATGGCACAGCTGCCCTGCAGTGTGAGCTGACAAAACCTGCGGAGGTGGAGTGGAAGAAAGGGCAGGAGGTGCTCAAAAAGAGCAGCAAATATGAAATGAGTCAGGATGGTGCTGTTGCAAAGCTGATTATCCATGAGCTGGAGGAGGAGGATGCTGGAGTTTACACCTGTGTGTGTGGAGATCAGCAGACAACTGCCACACTGACAGTCAATGGTAAAAATCTGAAGGGAAAAGGCTGTAATATTTTCTGGAAATCAAAACAGTCACTGTGGTTTAGTATTGCTTAAGGAAAAGATAGTAAATCATAAGGTCTGCAGAATAACCTGGTCTGTGCAGCTCAGGGAGTGTCCAGGCAGAAACTGGAAATTGCAATGCAGAACTAAGTGCATTTTTCTGTATTTTGCTGTCAGAATAATCAAAATCTCTCCTGCAAGTGGCCTGCCTTAAGAGGGAATCTGAACCCTTAAAATTCCCTGCCTTAAGAGAGAGCATGAACTCTTTCAAGTTTCAATATTAGGAGGGAATCTGAACTCTGAAAATTCCCTGCTGATCTTCAGAACACTTCTTCAGTGATCAGGGCAGCACGGTGGCTGCTTTTACAGTAGGAAAACTATTATTCCATTTTTAGATCATAGATTAAGTTCTATATATTTCGTGGCAAATGTAACTTCTTGAAATCCATTTCTTCCTGCTGTGCAGATATTCCTATTACTTCTCTGGGGAAATAGCTTCATAATTTGAACCGAGAGCAGTGAGGTTTAGAGGCATCTGGGAAAAAAAGCTCTCTCTTGGGCCATTTGTTTTCCCCCTACTTCCTTTTTCCCAAGCCCCAACTGCAGCAGGTCCAAGCCATATTTCTATTTTATAGCCCTACCAGCCCTTTTTAAACAAGAGCTTCAGAACACCGAGGCAGAAGAAAGTGGCACGGTGACCCTGAGGTGTGAGCTCACCAAACCCAAGGCTCCAGTGGAGTGGAGGAAAGGGGATGTCACTCTCTACCCTGGTCTGAAATACGAGATGAGGCAGCAGGGCTGTGCTGCTGAATTGGTCATTTATGACCTGGGACTGGACGATTCAGGGATTTACACCTGTGACTCCGGACACCAGCGGACAAGAGCTGTGGTGACAGTGCATGGTAGGCAGTGGTGACCCTTGTCTCAGCTTGAGTGGAGTGAAAGGAGCTTTTCCTGGCTGTTCTCTGCAGCCATTGATTTGGTTTGCTGCTGCTCCACGCCAGAATAAATGTTCTTCATGGGCGTGGCACGCAGCAAGGTAGAAAGGATCTTCCTGCAGTGTCTGGAGTGATTAATGACCATCAAAGCACTTGAATCCCAGAATAATTTGGGTTGGAAGGGACCTTAAATATCATTTCCATCTCTCTGCTGTGGGCAGGGACACCTTCCACTAGACCTGGTTGTTCACAGCCTCAACCAAAGTGGTCTTGAATGTTGTAATGATCTAAAAATACACTGGAACCTGCTGCCCTGAGAGCAGGGAGTGTGGCTGGATATGGGAATGGG
Organism: Certhia americana; assembly: GCA_018697195.1. Classification (NCBI taxonomy): domain Eukaryota; kingdom Metazoa; phylum Chordata; class Aves; order Passeriformes; family Certhiidae; genus Certhia; species Certhia americana. The sequence continues at coordinate 1,847,472 of CM031858.1, forward strand.
ATAATGGATGCATCACTGGGTGTAATGCCTGCCTGGGATGGTAAGAGATGCACCAATTGGGGGATAAGGGGTTTCTATGATATATGAATTTGTGTTGTTACTAGATTCAAATGCTGACTGCAGACAACTTGAATCCACACCTGTTTTCCTTCACTCCTGGTACCATCCAGAGCAAGGCCTTAACTGAAATCTGAATTTCCCCTCCCATTAATCACTTCACTCTGATCTCTTACCAAGAGACCAATGCTAACTTGATCTTTTATACATTGATATAGATGAGTATACATTGATAGAAGCCTTGTTTGGGGCAGAAATTCTCTTTGTTTGATATTGCAAACTCACAGATCTCTGTTAAGGGACAGGGATCTCTGTAAGAGAGGCTGTTCCCAGTCATCTTTTCCTAAAGCATCCAGAGCTGGCATGGAAACTCTTCCACAGGGGAGTCTGACTCCTTCAGACCCCAAACCAGGCCATGCTTTCCTAAGCAAACCAGATCTTTCCTAACTTTGCCTTTCCTTAGCTCTTGGTTCCCTTAGTGATTCAAGAATGATTTTGCCAAGACAGAGTTTCAACCCCAGGATTATGGAATCATTAGAATAAGCCATACCTGGAGGATGATGGTAGGACTGGCTCCTTCTTGCACTAAAACGCTCTTGAAAAACATTTTCCTCTCAAATTTTACAGCACTGCCCATCACGTTTAAGCAACCTTTACAAAATAAGGAATTTGAGGAAGGAAGCACAGCCACGTTCTGCTGTGAGCTGTCGAAACCCAGTGCTGCAGTGGAATGGAGAAAAGGAGGCATGGGGCTGCAGCCCAGCCAGAAATATGAAATGAGGCAGAGGGGATGCCTGGTAGAGCTCTTGATACACAATCTCAGATTAGAAGACACGGGAGAATACAGCTGTGACACGGGGGATCAGGAAACCAGGGCAGCTCTGAATGTGAAAGGTACGTGGTGTGAGCTGACTGCTAAAGGAATAGGTTCCTCCATCAGGAAAAACAGCCATTTCAATATGAATATTTTAAATTCTTATTCTCTATGAATATCTTCCTTTTCATCTGATGTATTAAGATTTTTTTTTATTTTTCATGAGAATGGAAGAGGATGATACTTTGTTCTTCCAGTGCTGTGTTTGAGTTTTGGGTTCTAATAGGAAATACTTACAAGCTTTGTGCCTGAGGAGAAATTAAAGAAAAAGCAATGATTTAACATAACATCTGGACATTTCACATGGCATGTTGTTTGAATATTTATAAAGGATATTTTCTTTCAAATCCTGTAAGAAGACATACAACAACATCCCTGACCTCTCAAGGCTGTCCATGGAGTTTTGAAGTTCTTTGCTCTTGAGAACATTGCTAGATCAACTGAGGGATAAAACCACTCAGTGAATTCACCACTGGGAATGTTTTGAGTCAAGGAACAAAGGAAATAAATGGGTGCAGATGGCTTCTTCTGATGCAGCAAGTTCTCCTAGTTGCGCCAGGAAAACTAGAAAACGTGGATCCTACCTAGGAATATCCCAGTGAAAAGCAGACTATCTTCTTCTCCAAGTGGCAGTCTGTGTTAACCAGGACTTGACTCAGGCTTCACTAAGAGATCCTGTTGATCCTTTTCTTTTCTCTTTTAGCTCTGCCAGTTCTTTTCCAAAAGCAGCTCCAGGACGAGGAGGCAGAAGAAGGAGCCGTGGTGAAATTCTGGTGTGAGCTGACAAAGGAGATCGCGGCTGTGGAGTGGAGGAAGGGCACCATGGAGCTCTTCCCGTGTGCCAAATATGAAATTAAATTAAGTGGGCGCACAGCTGAGCTCGTGATCCATAATGTAGAGCCAGAGGATGCCTCTGATTACACTTGTGACACAGGAGACCAGCAGAGCACTGCAGTCCTCAGAGTGAATGGTTAGCATTGCATCCACCTGGGATGGAGGAGAAGAGGCCCTGGTGGAACTGTGTGAATGATATTATTTAACCCAAAATTTAAGATAACGAGGAAAAGAGCTGCCCAGTCATAAAGCAGTCAGAGGAGTGGATCTGGTGGGACAGGGTTCCTATTGAAGCCTGTAAAGCACAGTGTGCAGTGCACTGACCCCTTCCCTCTGATATGATAAAAGCAAGGAATTCTGCGCCGTGGGGATTTTGAAATACTAACAAAAACTTTGGCACTTTGCAATTTTTCTGGTTTGCTTGAATCAATAGCAAAATCACACATCATTTACAAAAAGCATTTTGAGGTTGCTATTTTTAATCTCCCTGTGAAGATCCTGAGAATGCTGTGTTTGACCAAACCAGGAATAATGTCTGTGAGTGATCACAGAATGGGTCACAGGTCCAACCTCCCTGCTCAAACAGGGCCATCCCTGCACCATCTGTGAAATTTTTGTAATTTTCTCAAAGTTGGGTGGAATTTCTGGCTTTTATTTAAGCCACAACCTTTCAAAGAGCATATTTTTGCTGACTGACTCAAAAAGCAACCACAGGGTCAACTATGGGTGAAAGAGCCCAGTGATTGCTTTACCTGTCTCACAGTAGTGTTTTTACTGAAACCACAGGCACTGAGATTCCTGTTTTTCCAACTGCTCTCACACACCCCATGGATATCCCATTCTTGTTTCATCAGTGACAAGCTGTTATCTGAGCTGTTCCATGCTCTACTTGAATAAATGTCCATTTGTGCATCATCTGGAAGGACTCACCTATGATGATCTGGGTCTTGAAAAGAAATCAGAAATTAGTTTAAAGCTTTACTTTACTTATCTTTTGAAAACCAGGAGTATTTCTGTAAAAGTGAAAGAATTTACACTGGTTTAAACAGAAAGTACCAGGTTTTGCTTAGTCAGAACCTTTGAGTTAGAGTTTCCAAAATGCTGAGCAGATGCATAAAAGGGGTGATGTGGATGCCCTGGACTTTATGGGATATAAAGATATTTGGGGAACTTTCTGATCCTCTGGATATAGGTCTGTTTATAGGGAAAAAAAATGGTTTTATTATCATTTCACCACTTACTGCGAAATTGTACTGCAGCACCAGAGCTCAGATGCCTTGTGCTGAGCTGTGCAGAGCTGGAACTCAAGCAAACAGCTCATGTATTATTTATTTCTCATTTTTCAGCCATCAAACCCCAGCTGAAGCAGCAGCTGAGGAACGAGGAAGTGGAAGTTGGTGGAACAGCCAAGCTGCGCTGCGAGATTTCCATCAGCAAAGCAGAAGTGGAGTGGAGGAAGGATGGAGTCCTCCTGCACTCCAGCTCCAAGTATGAAATGTGGCAGGATGGGACCCTCCGGGAGCTCCGTGTTCACCACCTGGAGCCTGGGGATGCTGGAGAATATTCCTGCAAGGCTGGAGACCAGACGAGCTCTGCCAAACTCACCGTGAAAGGCAAGACCTGTTTGTTGGAACAAGGAGATTTTCCCCTTAGGAAACTTAAGATTTCACAAAGTGGCTGAGTTATATACACATACGTTACATAAAATGAGTTACTGTGACCAACATGGAGTGCTGGGAACCCCTTTGCACTATTTGGTTCTTTTTCTCAGGGTCAGGATTAAAAGTGAGAGAGACAGAATTCTTGTTCGGATTTCAGATATTTATTTTTATCTAAGTGACAGCCTCACTGACAGTGAGTGCTTCTTCAGGCTAAGTTAACAGAGCAAAAATGGAGCACAGAATAAAGTTTTTGAGGTCTTTCAAACCTAAACTACCTAACCATGAGATGCCAACTAACTTATTTTAACTTCTAACCCAATAACTAATCACTCATGTTCTGCATTGTGGACTTTTTTAACCAATCATACAAAATCACCCAAACTTGTGAAGGAGAAGGAGAAGAAGACTACACCCTAGACTCTCTCTCTTGTTAGATTTATATTATTTTAACCCACCACCTTAAATTCTAAATTTCTCACCCTGTGATATAGCACAATTCTATTTAACTGCACACTAACAGATCCAGTGCTATTGCTCAGTTTTGGAAGCCTTTCCCTTCAGGCTTCAGGTCAAATGCAGTGTATCTTTGTGGGTCATTTTCTGCCAGCACAGAAGGCCTGAAATTCTCTGTGTCCTGGTTTCTAACAACGAAGCATAGGAAGGGTATCATAAAAAATCCCTAATTTTCAGTGGATGCACCAAACCAAAGATTGACTTGGTGGACAAGAGAGGATAAGGAGCTGTAATTTGAGACTCATGGCTTGGAATATTTGCTTGACATCTTGAGCATGGGACTGAACAGATGGTCCAGCCCCAGCTTCCAGTCACACGGCAGCTGCATCTGGCCTTAATATCATTGCAGATCTTTGGTTGTTCCACTGGTGTGGAACAAACACCCCCAGCATCTCCACAGGCTACTCCATGTTGTAGATCCCCTGCACATCACACCCAGCTGCACCATTTTTCATGCAGAAGGTGACCTCAGTCATAGGAATATCCACTGTGCTTGCTCAGAGGGAGATTGGGCTCCTTTTTGAATGGTTTGACTCAATGATTTGAGAGGTCTTTTCCAACCTTAGTGATTTTATTATTCCTTTGGTATTCCCTAGTGGGTTTGAGGTATTTACAGATTCTGCCTGCTGGGGGTTGTCTGTATGATCCTTGCACAGGTGTCCAGCTCTCCTAGAAGCAGCATTCAAGCAAACTGTAGTGCAGAACCCCTGTGCTCACACTACCCCAGTGAGTCCAGCTGGGAGGACAAAGCCAGCCAGGGCCTCAGCCAGTTTGGAGCATCAGCATGGAGTAAAATGCAAAGCTGTTCACAGAAATACAGTAGAGAGGATCAGGCTTTAATGTTATCCTGTGAAGATGTCCATGTGTAAATGGAACAAATTTCAAACCCTGATTTTGGCATCCAGCATTCATGCCTTTTTCACCTCATCGAGCGTAATTAGAAAAAGCCAATATGCAATGTGTCCCTTAGCAAGGACAAGTGGTAAAGCCACTATCCAAAAGTCATTTGTCCTTTTGGCAAGGACACTGAAGGCAGAGTTTGAAATGTGGTTTGAGGGGCTGTGCTATCTCCCTGCACCCTTGGAGATCCTTGAAGGACAAGGTGCTGAGCAACCTGGGCCTGCTTTAGGCAGTGGTTGTGATGCCTTCTGGAGGCTGAGCTGGAACAGAGGCCAGACAGAGCAAAAGGACAAAGCAGGGATTTACTAAAAGGCCTCAATGGACACACCTGGGCTGCACAAGAGCCCAGCTGGGCCACACTCAAGGTGAACCCAAAATGGGCGCAAAATGGGCAACCAGCCATGAAGGCTCACACTTTTATAAGTTCTGGTCCATCAGCATATTGGAGCTAATTGTCCAATTACAGCTCCAGGTTTTGAAGCTCCATCCTCCTTGTTTTTCTCCTCACTTCACCCTTGGTTTTGTTCTTGGGCCTGAAAGTTGTCCTTGGTATCAAACTGGAGAAGGAATTGTTTTGTCTATCTCCACTGTGAAGAGAGCTCAGTAGCGCTGAATATGAAACCTAAAACTACATACCAAAACAGCTCAGCATCTAAAAATATAAAAGCTTTCATTTCCCTTTGATTTTTCATTTCTGCCTCCTTGCAGAGCCTGACGTGACCATTGTGAGTGGCCTCAAGGACATGGTGGTGTCCGAAGGGGACGATGTCACCTTCTGGTGCCAGGTTTCCCATGAGAATGCCAAGGACATCGAGTGGAAGCTGCAGGATGTGGCTCTGCAGAACAATGAAATGAACGAGATCTCGGTGGAAAAGGGGAGGATCCACACCCTGACCCTGAGGAAGGTGACTGAGCAGGACATTGGCACTGTCACTTTCCGGGTGGGACCCCACACCTCGACAGCAGAGCTCACGGTGAAAGGTGAGGGCTCCCTGTGGTGTGGAACAGGATCAGTGGGAGCAGGGGGTGCTTTGCTTATGCTGGCAGCAAATTCCAGACCATAATTCACCCCTCGTGTCTTGGGGGTGCTTGTGCTTCAAAGCATCTGTGACTGCCATCACCAAGGACAAGCAGGGGACATTTTACCATCTTCCCCAAGCTCACCGATTCCTGCAGAAATCCCCAGCTTGACTTCACTACTTGGATGGATAGACCTGGAATTTTCATTGCTTTCACTACCCCTTCTAGAATTATAGAATAATTTGGGTTTGGAGGGACCTTTAAAAGCCATCTGGTCCTATCCCTCTACATCTTCAACCAGATCAGGTTGCTCAGATCTGTGTTTTTTAAAAATTTCTTTCTTTATTTCTTTCTCTAAACATTATTTTTTATTAAGTTCTCCATTCCAAATCCTTCTCTTCCCTCTTAGAAGCTTCTTTTAACCCCACAGTAAATAACACAGAATTAGAGGATTTTTTTAATACTCAACCATTCAGCTGTAGTTTCTAACACTGCAAGGAACCAGGCAAAGGTGCCTGCAAGACAAAGCAAACAAACCAAGCAGACAAATCCTCTGCTTTGTTTGTAATTTCAGTGCCACCTCCAGTCTTTAAGGAGAAACTGCAGAGCAGGGAAGTGCAGGAGGACACAGCTGTCCCAGCACAGTTCTGAGGTGAAATGGAAAAAGGGCTCTCAGGTGAACTCCCCAAGCTCCAAGTATGAAATCACTCAGGAGGGAACAGCCCATACTTCAAAGATTCATCGCTTAAAATCAGAATACTCTAGCAAATACACCTGTGATAATGGAAATAAACAAAACCCAGCCACTTTGACTGTTAAAGTTGGGTTGTGCTAGAGTTTATTTAAGATAAGAAACTTGCTCCACTCCCTTAGGCTCTGCCAAGAGGATTTTTTCTGTTGTCCTCGACTTCAGAGATCCTGTGCTGGCAAAAGCAGCTGAGTCCTTTTGCTTTTGGAAGTCCTGTGGTGTCTTAAACAAAGAAAATGCAGGGACTCAAGTGTGGGAATTACTTCCACACTTTGAGATCCTATGGCCTCTCTCTCTGGTCACTCAGACAACCAGAGCTGGAGCTAAAATTAAGATAGGACTATTTATGATTCCTAATCATCCTTTGAGCTGTAGTTCTGCCTGGAAAAATGGTGATCCAGGTGAAATTGTTCAAACGTGAGCACAACTTCAGCTAATGAGCAAAGCACCTAAACATTTCAGTGCCACATTTAAAACAGGTGTAATGTGACAACAAATCTGCTTTTTTCCCAATCTAATCAGATGCAAATAAAGTATCAAGGTGACTTTTTCTGAGACACATGATCAGGAAAAACAAAGATGAGCAAGGATATTGTTAAATCCCACCTTTTGAAATATCCCTGGGGGCACTCCCATGAAGGGCATGCACCTTCCTGCAGTCACACTGACTCCACAATTCAAGGATACTAGAATATTGGTGCTGTAAGCAGCTCCTCTGATGGTGTTGGGCAATTTGTGTCTCTGTGTGTGGTCCTAGCCTCTCCAGCACTCCTTGAAAAAAAGTTCCAAACCCAGGAGGCTGAGGAAGCCTGTGCAGTCACATTGTAAATACCAATTCAGTCAATTGGCTGAAAATGTATATAAAAATACCAATACGTGTAGCGCCACTGAGGTCCTTCCACTTGGAGCTAAACTCCTACATGTTGCACTTTATAAATCCAGCCATCAAAAGTCCACCTTGACCCACCAGTAATAACATCAGCACAGACTGCCAAGGTTCCTTTCTCTGCTGGTCCAGTTTTCAAATAAGGATAGAAAGATGTTTCTCCATGCCCTCTTCCAAATACACAAGAATGTGGATATCAGGAGTAGTCTTTTGAGGTCTAGATTTGGTACCCATTTGGAGATACCTGCACTGAGATGCTCAAAACTCTATCCATGACCATTCCTGTGCAAGAAGGAGCATAATCCTTGAGGTGCTCAGTGTATGCAGTGTCCAGTGATTCTTCAGGAGTGCAGAATGCTTAGAGCTCCTGGAAATCCAGCAATTTTTGTCATTCCTGGTTTTGCTTTTAAACTAACTTTGGAATTGAACTTGAACCAAATTTAGGATGACGCCAGAGTTTCATCAAACACAAGGCTTAGTTAGACAGTCAGCAGTGAATGACACGTGACGTTTTCCCCCACTCTGATTTCTCTTGGTTTAGGTCCTCCAGTCACCTTCACACAACCACTCCAGAGCCAACAAGCTGAGGAAGGTGGCACAGTCACTCTGAGCTGTGAGGTCTCCAAACCCAGTGCCACTGTGCAGTGGAAGAAGGCGGGGACAGTGCTGCGACCCGGTGACAAATACAAGATGCGTCAGGAGGGGTCGGTGGCTGAGCTGACAATTCACAGCCTGAGCGAAGCTGATGCTGGGGAGTACACCTGTGACACAGGGGACCAGCAGACCACGGCAGCAGTGCACCTGAAAGGTAGGGCTTTGCGTGGGGAAGAGCTGGGCACAGCTTGGCACCACGGCAGGGGACAGGATTGAGTAATTTGGCAGCTAGACCTTGTCCTGTGCCCAAGGAGAACCATGGGGTTCTCAGAGATGAGAGGGATTTCAGAGGGCTAAGAACTGGGTCAGTTACCTGTAGAAATGGGTCTTTAGTCAGTGCTTCTGTGGTTTAATGATAATTAATTTCCACCCATGGGAATCTGTTGGCAATTTTTTCATAGTACACAGGCTATGATTATACACATATTAAATATTTATTATGCACACAACACAGTATAACTTGCAAGCGTTGTAGACTATTTCATGTGTGTGTATAATACACATGCAGGCATGAATCATGCATCTGTAGCATTGTAATATGTTGCTACGTGCCTGCATTTCCATGAGTTTAGAATCATAGAATCACAGAAGAGTTTGGGTTGGAAGAGACCTTGAAGATAATTTAGTTCTGACACTTTCCACTATCCCAGGATGCTCCAAGCCCCGTCCAGCTTGGCTTTGGGCATATCCAGGTATGGGGCAGCCTCAGCTTCCCTGGGAAGCCTGTGCCAGACCCTCACAGGGAAGAATTTCTTTCTAACATCTAAGCTAACCCTGCCCTCTCTCAGTTTGAAACCATTCCCCTTTTTTCTGTCACTATCTACCCCTATAAAAAGTCCTTCTTCCTCCATTCTAGAAGCCCCTATCAGCCTTTTATTCCAAGCTGAACACCCCCAGATTTATTATCTAGGGCCTCAAATAACAACAACATAGAACTGTCAAGGAAGAGCCTAACCACTTGCTTAACCCAGGAAGCATCCCTTGAAAGTAGATCTCAAACTCTGTTGCCCTTTCTATGAAGAACCAGCAGCCACCATCACAGAGAGGCTGAAGGACGTCGCCACGTACGAAGGAGAGGATGCGGTGTTCGAGTGCCGGCTGTCCCGGGAAACAGCTCAGGATGCCCAGTGGTTCCTGGGGGATGTTCCCCTGCAATCCAACGAAATGAACGAGATCAGAGTGCAAGGCACACGTCACAGTTTGATCTTGAGGAAGGTGACCCTGGAAGACTGCGGGTCCGTCAGTTTCAAAGTGGGGCAGCATTCCTCAGCAGCACAGCTGAAGGTGGAAGGTGAGCAGCATCTCCCAGGAGGAGGGGTTGAGATGGTACTGCTTTGACTTCTGGAGAGGTGTATTTGGGATTAGGGAACCTTGGAAATTTTGGGAGATTCTGCTAATTTAATTTAGCAATTTAGAGAGGTACATCTGAGCCAGTCATTCCAGTCGTTTTTATTGTACATGGAACGAAGATTAACATCCTTTGATGTTATTTGATATAATAATTAACATCCTTTGATGTTATTTGATATAATAATTAACATTAACATCCTATGAAGACCATCCAACTACACAGCTGATCATATGTCAGAATCAATGCTGAAGAGTGTCAAGAATATGCTCTGGGCTAATCTACTTACCATGCTTTTAGATCATATTTACCCAAAAAAATCTGAAAGCTATGAAAAAAACCTTTCTTTTAAGATATATAGAACGATTTTTGAAAGATGGCCCATGCCAATGCCTTGTGTTGTTTGTTCCTCTTCGATCTGGTTCCAAATGTAACTACAGACACCCAGCTCTGCCCTGGGGGTGATGCTGGGTGAGGATGCTGCAGCAGTGCTGGTCCCCTCTCCCCACAGCTGCCCCTGTCACCTTTGTGAAGGCGCTGCACAACCTGGAGCTGCAGGAGGGTGGCACAGCCCACCTGTCCTGCGAGGTGTCCAAGCCTGATGTCCCTGTGGAGTGGAAGAAGGGCTCGTCCGTGATCCAGAGCAGCCACAAGTGCAGCATCCAGCAGGAGGGGAAGGTGCACACCCTGGTCATCCGTGACCTGAACCGCGCCGACTCCGGGGAGTACAGCTGCCACACGGCTGCTGGACACACCATGGCCAGACTAGAGGTCAAAGGTATGGATTCCTCTCTGCCCAGCAGTGGTGAGAGGAGGGAACATCAGTTTTTAGAGCTCTCTACTATGAGGGAGACACTGATCAGTGGAGCAAGTGCAACAGAATCCACCAAGTTTGTCAGGGGGATGGAGTGTGTGAAGTACATGGACAAGCTCTGTTGTGATAGGACAAGGGGTGATGGTTTTAAACCAAAAGGGGGACAATTTAAGTTAGAAAATTTTTTACAATGAGGATGATGGCACAGGCTGCCCAGAGAAGCTGTGGCTGCCCCTGGATCTCTGGAAATGTCCAAGGCCAGGCTGGATGGGGCATGGAGCCAACTGGGATAGTGGAAGGTGTCCCTGACTGTGGCAGGGGTTGGAAAAAGATGAAAGTACCTTCTAATTTAAACAATTCTGGGATCTGAATATGGGCAGAGGCAAGTGCAGCTGTGTTTGATAATTGGGGAAGAGAAAGTGGAAGGGAAACCTCATAGCTCTCTGCAGCTTCCTAGTGGAGATCTGAAGAGGAGAGAGACACAGAACTTTCTTGGAGAGCTCAGTAAAGAGATGTCAGGCAACAAGTGCAAAATGCAGTGAGAGAAATTCAGATTAGAAAAAACCCAACCTTTAACATGAAGGAGTGGTCAGACATTGGAACTGAGATCCTGAGGAGTAGAGGATCTCCATCCATGGGGTCCTCCAGAGGTCCCTTCAAGCCTTAATTATTCTGTAATCGATCTCGGGCTACAAGATCTGAAGCCTTGTATTGTTACCCCTGATTTATATATTCTATATATAATTAATTATTCTAATATAATCTACATATACTATTCTCTATATGAGAGAATAGTATTGAATATATAATAATAATAATATTGATAATATTATAATAATAAAAGAGTATATTTTATATGCTATATATAATTCTATTTTGTATATTATTCTGTTATACTAGTCTACATATTCTATATATATTCTATATTCTAATATATTCTAGATATTTTAATTTTCTGATATGTTTTATATATTCTAATATATATTAATATATATTTTTATATCTATATTTATGTATATTTTATATTTTTATACCTATTTCTATGTTCTTTGAGCATTTTAATCACATCCTATGATTTTATTTCAAGGATGGAAAGCTATATGGCCTTTCAGTAATAATTAATGAACTTAGCTGGGAATTCTTTGTGAAATGAAGTCTGGGATATGGGGAGAGAAGCGTCGCTCACATAGAAATCAAATTTTTCTTACTGATTATCTCCCCTTCCTCCTCCTCCTCCTCTATCTAGGTTTGACTTTGGTATCCCTGGAAGCTGGGGAAACCCAGCTGGAATTGTCCACGAGCATCATGGATAGCTCTATCCACACCTTAACAATAAAACATTTCTCAATTTTTGCCTCACCCATTTTATATATATATATTTTTTTCCCCTCTTTGCATCTTGGCAGGCCTGCCTGCGCTGTTCAAGCAGTGGCTGAGGAACGAGGAGGTGGAGGAAGGGCGCACGGCCGTGCTGCGCTGCGAGCTCACGCGGCCCCACGCGCACCTGGAGTGGCGGAAAGGGGACACGGTGCTGCAGCCTGGGGACAAGTACGAGATCCGCCAGGAGGGCACACGAGCTGAGCTCCTCATCTACGAGGCTGAGGCTCAGGATGCTGGAGAATACACCTGTGACTCGGGGGATCAGCAAACCACAGCATCTCTGCAGGTCAAAGGTAGGACAGAGCTTGTTTGGGGACACTGGCTGTGGTCATCCTTCACAGAGGGGGATCCTGGAATTGTCCAGACCAGGCTGGATGGGGCTCTGGGAGGACCTGGTCTAGTGGAAGGTTCCCTGCTCATGGCAGGGGGTTGGAGCTGGATCTTTAAGACCCCTTCCAACCCAATCCATTCTCTGATTCAGCTTGAAAAAGACCTCTGAGATCACTTGATGCCTTAAGTTACTCACAGTCCCACCTGGCATCACCAGAACTGGTGCCTTGGAGGGCTTACCTAGAACAGAGGCTAGACAGAGCAAAAAGATAAAATAGGCATTTATTAGAAGGCCTCAATGGGCACATTTAGGCAGTGCAAGAGCCCAGCTGGGCTACACTCAAGATGAACCCCAAAATGGATGACCAACTACACGGTCTCACACTTTTAAAGTTTTAGTCTACTAGGATATTGGAGTTAATTGCCCAATTTACAGCTTCAGATTATGAAGCTCCATCCTCTTTGTTTTTCCCTCTTCACTGTTGTTTTTGCTCTTGGGCTTGAGACTTATATTGGTTGTCCTTGGTCCCAAGCTAGAAAAGGAATTGTTTTGTCTGCCTACTCTTTGAAGAGGGCTTACCAACACTTAATATGAAACCCAGAACTACTCAATAAAACAGCACAGAATCTGAAAAATATAAAAGCTTAAACTTAAGGCATCACACTGAGTCCAGCCATTAACACCAAGTCCACCACTAAACCATGTCTCCAAGTGCCACATCCACATGGAAATTTTAGTGCTGAGTTATCACTGAGACTCTGTGAAATCAAACTGGAGTATTTCACCATACCTAGGACAAGCCCATTTTAAACTGATCCATTGTATCTCTTAGTGCCTGAGCAGCCCATGAATCGTGGCTCTTTGCCTTTCTCAGTCGCTGTGGTTTGGGATTTTATAGTTCTGTTCATTTTGTATTAAGAATTTGATGGCTTGTGATTTTACAGGTTTATTCATTTGTGTTAAGAATTCTATGGCTTGGGATTTTATGGTCTTGTTCATTTTGTATTAAGAATTCTATGGGTTTGGGATTTTACAGTTTCACTTATTTTGTGCTAAGAATTCTGTGTCCTTTAGGTTAGATCACACTTTCAGATTGTGGGTTTAGTCACCATAATGAACTCCTGCTCAGAGCATGTGGTTTCAGTGATTAAACACCCAAAATCTCATGTGCTAGCTGAGGGAACTAGGGGTTTTTAACCTGGAGAAAAGGAGGCTTAGGGGAAATACAATCAGTCCCTGCAACTACCAACAGGAGGCTGTAGTGAGGTAAAGGTTGGTCTATTTTCACAAGTGACAAGCAATAGGAAAAGAGGAAATAGCTCAAGTTGCACCAAGGGGGGTGCAAATAATTCTTCACTGAAATAATTAAGAAATAATTCTTCACTGAAAGGGTGGCTAAGCATTGGCACAGAATGCCACTCACCATCCCTGGAGCTATGTAAAAGGTGTGTAGATGTGACACCTGGCGATGTGATTTAGTGGTGGATTTGGCTGTACTGGGTTAATGGCTGGACTTGACCTTGAAGGTCTTTTCCAACCTAAAGGGTTCTGACTGTCAGTGTTGTGATTGGTGGTGTTGAGCTCCACGTGCTTACCCTGAGAATGGTGCATATGTCCACGTGAAGACCTTTAGAGGCCCTGTGCCCTTTATGGAGCAGCACTGGACACCTTTGCAGGATCAGCAGCTGATTCTATGAGCAGCCAGCAGGCCAACTGTGGTTCAGAAAAAGGGGAAGAGCCCAGCTGGAGAAGTTACAAGCAGGTTTCTCACCCCTGTCACTGATGCAGTTGCTTCTCCACCGCAGTACTGCCAGTGCTGTTTAACAAAGAGCTGAAAAACGTAGAGGCTGAAGAAGGGGGAACGGCTGTTTTGCACTGTGAGATCTCCAAGCCGGACGCTCCCGTTGAGTGGAGGAAAGGAGGGGTGGTCATTCAGCCCAGTGACAAGTACGAGGTGAAGCTGAAGGGCAGCGTAGCTGAGCTGATCATCCGTGGTGTAGAGCCTGATGACTGTGGGGATTATACCTGCAGCACTGGATACGAGATCACCACAGGGTCTGTGTATGTGCAAGGTAAGGTGGTGAAACACGGTGGAAACGCTCTGGTTTTCTGCCTGGATTTCTTATTCCAAAAGCTTTGACAGGTAGCTGGCCAAACAGCAGAAAGCCCAGTCATTTCTTTCCTGATTCCCCTGAAGATATAAACACTCACCTCCAGGCTGACCCATCTTTTTAAGTTAAACTGCTTTAAAGCACTGATCATACTGTGTTTCAGAACAGATGGTGGTACTGCTGAAAAACTTGGAGCAGTGGTCATAAAAATACTGAAATTCTTGTTACAGCTGATTGCAGCTTCTATCATTGTTGATAATCTTATTACTTCTTTAAAGCACCCAAGTGAACATTTAAATCTTTAAGTACCTCTCTGCTTCATACAACTTCTGTAGATGGTTGCTACACACAGGAGAGCCAGGCATGACCTGGGCAAGGAATGGAGTTTCCTCCCAGTGAAATGATGTTTGCAGACACACACACTGCTCCTACAAACAGCTAGAGGGATGGAAGGTGGTTTCTAGCCCTCTTCAAGAAAATTTTTAGTTCTTTATTTTTCTTTTTTCCCCTTGGAAAAGCACTACAAGTTTAACTCTCCTGGAGTTGCACTTGGGCTTGGTTTAGTTGTGCAGGGAGCGACTCGTGCGTGTTTGTTTTTGTTTTCCTTTGGCACCTTCTCTTGCTCTGTCACACAGAAGAAGCAGCAGCAGTGATAGTGTCTGGTTTAAGGAGCACAGACGTCTTTGTGGGTGAGTCAGCCACGTTCACCTGCGAGCTCTCACACCCGGGCGTGAGGAATGTGCAGTGGTGGCTCGATGGGACCCCCCTCCACAACAACCTGGTGACTGAAATCTCTGAGCAGGACGGCAGGATCCACACTCTAACCCTAAATGACGTGGCGTGCCACGACTCGGGCACTGTCACCTTCAGAGCTGGGCCCCTTATATCTTCAGCTAAATTATTAGTCAAAGGTATTTCCCTGTTAGCAAGAAACACGTGGCCACCTCTGGACATGCTCCATGTGCTGGTGCTTCTGCCTTCCAGGCTACCCTTACTAAATCCTTTCATGGTTCTCCTGTGCCCTGCAACCCTCCTGCTCTGCACATCACTCACTCTCACCCCAGAATTCTTCTGGGTGCAGCCACACTGATTTTTGCAGTGGTTCAGCTGAGGGAGGGCTGCAGGGGCAGGGCTGCTGCTTTCACCTGATGTCAAAGAAGACAGATAAACATCTGTGGTAGAACCTGACTTTACATCCCCACTTCAGCTTTTTTTTTTTTTTTTTCATAATTCCACAAAATCTTGAAGAGGTGGTAATTCCCAAAATTCCCACTGTGCTGCTCCACAGCTGGAGCTCAGCATGTTCCCAGGACAGGATTTTGGGCTGTTCCTGGAAACCAATGGGTGTGTGACATTCCAGTAACACAGAGACAAAATGCACCTTGCTTTTGAAAGCTCATCTCTCCACTGGAAAAGCTTTCTGGCCTGCTGAATAAATATTTTTCCCATTTAGTAAGGGTAGCCAAAAGCTGCAAATAACACTGAGCTCCAGACTTGATAAAGCAAGCGCCTTCCCACCCAGTCCTTTTATAGCCATGGGGAAGATCTGTTATTTTTCAGGCAAAATTAAGGCTTATTCCCTGCTTGGAAGAGGGATATATGCAGAGATATAAAGAGTTTAAAGATCTTTATTCGAATCTACTCTTGTGCTATAACTGGGCCATAGCAGGAATGATCCACAATATGGAGCTGTAGATAATGGTTGATGTCTCCTTCTCTGCATCATGTGTCCCTTGTTCACTCAGGAAATTTTGCTCTCTGCAATGATAAAATTCAAAATCACTTCTTCATGATATAGAACGATGCAGTGACAACACAGTGCCCAGACACTATGAGTCCTGTGTCAGTTTGCATCCATTTTCAGAGACAGAACCTGGTTCTGAGCTTTCCAGGCAAAGAAATCCAGTGGGCCTGAAACATAAATTAAAAATAAATGCATTGTTAGGTATTCTGCTCAGTAATTTGAAGGGCTCATGAGAAATTTCCACTTCTTGGAATCACAGCATCATTGATTTTGGAAGAAATTTCTGGAGATCGTCTAGTCCAACCCCACAGCTCATGAAGGTACACACATGTATGTGGATATTTTGTGCTTCCATGAAGCCAAGATTCCTGAATTGCAAACCTGAATCACAGTAGAAGTATTTCATAACTGGATTGGGATAACCCCAATTACAATGTGGCCAGTAATTCTTGATTTCATAGGAAAGTGAAACACTTGTAAAATTACAACCATCCTTGAATTGACAATTTTGTATACTTTATTTTGTTCAGAGATTTAAACATAAATCCATCCATGGCTTGCTGTTCTTCAAGGAGCAAGTTGACTTTGTTCCATGTGCCTCGTTTTCCTGGTTTAAGGCATGTTGGTAAATAGATTTATTCTTCAAGAAGTGAGACCTCAGCTTTCCATGCTGGGCCCCCCACAACACCATTGCCCTACAACTGCATTCATTCCATGACCCAGAGTGATGGTTCACAGATGATGGGGGGAGAATGGAAAAGAGTGAAGGAGCTGCTGCTGTTTTCTGGCTCCTCTGGGCAGGTGAGAATTGCAGGTTCTGGGGCACACGTTGACTCCTAACTCCCAAAGAGCTCCTGCACACGTGAACAGGGCCACCAAAATCCTTGCCCTGGCCAACAACGAGGTGACAGTGGAACCAGGACCTTCTTCAGTACCACAGGTGATATTTGCTATGAGAAACACATTTCTAGGTCTTATGTGCAACTCCCCAGCTGCACAGACACCTGCTTGTTTCTTCAGTTGGCAAAACATCTCCAAGCTTGTCCATGGAGGCCTCCTCTCCACAAACACACGTGGCAGACACCCAGAGTGGCAGAGGGGACCTTAGTGAGTGGGATCAAGCCTCGCAACAAGTTTCCAAATGGTGTTTGCAAAGCTCTCATTGCTCTCCAGGGTCTGCCAGGAGCATCCCAAACCTTCAGCCTGCTGCAGACGTTTCAAGAGGAGCATTCCAGACAGAGATCCAGTGTGGGTTATTCCAGCTGGCTTGTGAGCAGAACAATTATTTGAAGAATAAGGACAGAATCACAGAATGTCCTGAGCTGGAAGGGTTCCTCAAGGATCATTGTGTCCAGATCCTGATGATACCTCAGCTTTCTCTGACTTTCATCTTTTTATGTCCCTTTGTAGCCCTATAATTTTATTTTTCAAGTCGACATAATTCTGCCGAGAATGATATTTAGAGAAATTTCCATTTTCAGACTGCATTGAGATTTTTCCTTTTGACCTCCATACTGCATTGTAGATGGATGGTCCAGTCTGACATCAAGGAGGGACTCTTGGCTGCTTTGGAAGCTCACAGTATTTTAGGTCAGATGTATCTACTGTACCTTACAGGTGCCTCACAGGAAGCAGAACTAGTGTTTTAAAAGTGCTTAAAAGCAGCCTCATGGATCTCACCTTCTTCAGAGGAGAGTGAGATCCATGAGGCTGCTTTTAAGCACTTTTAAAACACTGGGTCTGAGTTCTTCTTCAGCTGAGATCTTCTTCAGCTGCTCTCAGCATTTTATGGGCTCTCAGTCTGAGATGCAAATGGTTTATGATCTCTAAATAAAATACTGTAAAGGAAATCCTATGGTTTTTCTCCAAGCAGTGTGTCTGCTGCGGAGGAACACATGAATAATCAAAGCAATATTCATCTGCTCCTGTGGAGTGCCCTTTTTTTGTCACAGTTATCCTGGGTTTCTGCTCCTCACGTGACTTCTGACAGCCAAGACCACCCCAGGACAGGAAGGAGTGTTTGCATTTGAGGACTGTGTTTCTTTCTGATGAGTAGTTATATTTTAATCACGCAGTAGTGACTAAATAATAGTGACTAAGTAGTTATATTTTAGTTTATTTTTAGTACTGGAGCTTCCAGTAGAGTCTGTGGTGTTTTCCCATTGCTCTGTGAGGTTGAGAGTTGCAGGGAACCACTCACTGCAGTCCTCTGCATCACACTGGCTCTCCATATTCAGGAAGCAAAGTGTTTCTCATCCAGTGCTTCCCAGCCTGGAATATCTCAGAAACACTGTGAGAAACACTAAACCAACAGTCCAAATTCAGGAGTGTTCCAGCACGAGCCTTAATTCCTGGTGGCCCATTTCCCAGTGTAATGGTCATGTTCTAATGCACCAGTCTGGCTTCCATCCTGCTTGATGCTGACACAGGCACAGACTAAACTGCTAATCCCCAGCATGCCCAGCCACGCCTCTGCTTGCACTGTCACTCTGCTTGCTCCCCACAGGCTCTGTGCTTGGCAAAAAACACTCCAAGGGGTGATTTCCATGGGGATCCACTAATGCATGTCCTTCCTGACGTGTTGGTTAACAGATCCCACCATTGAAGTGGTCAGTCCCATGCAGGACATGACTGTTGATGAAGATGGCCCAGCAGAGTTCATATGCCAATATTCTAGGCCAGTGCACGCCATCTGGAAGAAAAATGATCAGGAAATACATGCAGATGGGCAGCGAGTGATTATCGATCAGGACTGGAATGTGAGCATGCTAAAAATTAACCCCACGGTCCCAGAAGACACTGGCATCTATTCTTGTGAAGCTGAAGGCATTAAAGTGATGGCTACACTTGATGTTCAAGGTGAGGTCTTCCAGCCAGAGAGGAAGACTACCATGGGTTCCAAATAAAAGAGGGAGAAAAATCACAGCAAGGCTTTGCAATAAGGGACACATCAGATACCTGCTCTTGGTGTTCACTCCAGTACTGAAAATGAGGATAAAAATAGTTGGGGGATAATGGGAATTGAAAATGAAACTGCGGCATTATCTTATTTCTAATTAGCACTCACTCATTACACCACTTAGCAATTCCCACCTCTTCTGCAGTGAGCTGGAATGTGTCGGTGTGATGGATGTGTCCTGCTGAATTATTGTAAAATCACAGGTGAATTGTTGGTCTAAAGGAATAATGCAAATTGTTTTGCTGTTAAAGAGCACTTTTTGCAGTGTGACATAAACCCAGGTGCTAACAGACAGTGTGGAATTCCATTTTATCTTGCTGAGTAAAGGAGCTTGGTCATTTACCTATTTCAAAAAGTGATCCCTCAGGAATTACCTCCTCACTCAGTGCTCACATTTATGGAGACCCTGAGGAAAAATATATATAAAAATTAACAAATTTAGGATCTTACATGGAAAGTTCTTGTTTTCTTCTGCTGCATATGGAATTCGTGGGTTTGGTTACCAAGTGAATCAGTGTGATCAGCAACAGCAGGTTCTGATTTCTGAATATTTGTGGCTATTTTGCCTTCTTGCTTAACTGGAGTTGGTTGTTAGTGCAGAAGAAGAGGGTGTTATTTATTATAATGTTTTCTACATTGATAAGCACTTTCCATTGTAGGGATTTAAAAAGATTTTTAATGAACAAAATCTAAAAGCATCCCAGAGGAGGTAGGGTTAGCAATTGACTGCTTTCCATAATTAAGGAAACCAGCACTTCCAAAGTACACATATAAACAATTTGGGGTTTTCTAACAAAAATTATACATTCTCCAAGAAGACTCTGCAACCCCCTCATTATTCTCCATAATTATGACTCTTACAAAATTGAGAATTGTTTTTAGTATTGCAGAAACCTAGAATAGTTTGGGTTGGAAAAGATCTTAAAGGCCATTTTGTTCTAAACCCCCTGTCATGGGCAGGGACACCTTCCACCATCCCACGTTGCTCCAAGCCCTGTCCAACCTGGCCTTAGACACTGCCAGGGATGGGGAATCCACACACAACATCTCTGGGCACCTTGTAATTAGTAATGAGTCCATAAATATCTGGTAGCTTGTGCTTTTTGTGTATGTTTTTTTTTTGTTTTGCCATTAAATAAATTGCTCGGTTTGGAGGTTTTTTTAACATTTTATTTATTTTTACTAATTTTTTTTTTTTTTTGGCTGAGCTCGGTTCCAGAAGATCTGTAGAGGTCTAAACAGGGATGTCTCAGGCTCTTGGTTTATAACACAAACCATGCTGACCATTTTATGGCATTTGTGTAAACTCTATTTACTCATCCATGTGCCCCCACCTTTGTGCATGTCATTTGTCCCTGTATCAACATGAATTATACCCATATGAACCAACCCACATTTAATTTGGCATTGCTAATTGTTTCTGTCCAGCTGCCAATTGATGCATGACTGGAGTGTGGAGGTTTGTGCATGTTTCTGACCCCACAACTCACCACACAGCATGGGAAAATAAACCTAAATGTCACAGAGCTTTTATAATAATTCAGAAATTTACTATTCAAAGTAATCTTGATAGAGATTTTGACTTCCTGTGTGTTTCCTAGAGGCAGAATTATCTTGGATAATTGTCACTGTAGCTTTGCCAGCTATAATATTCTCTTATATTTGCTTTGCAAGAAAAGGAATAAGATTTTATCATTAGCTCTCAGTGGATTTACATCTCCCCAGTCACAATGATAATTGTGCTGTCTGGGAGATCTTTGGGAAACATTTCCTGTCACAGGACAAAAGGAATTTGGTTGCACTTTATATTCCTGTGCTATGCCTTCCTGTTGACTATTGGCCTGTTTCATACATACATGATCATTTTTTTCTTTATAAAGAACAGTCAGGTTTTTTTAGGAAATCTGGGTGAAATGCTAGAGATTCTAGATGAAATTCTGGAGGTTCTAGAGGTTTATCATTACTTTTGTGTCTCTAAATCTTTTTATTATAATATTTTGTTGGAGCGCGGTTGCAATCAACAATTAAACCTACAGGCACAGTTTATCACATCCACATTTTTCCTTCAGCTTTGCAGCAGTGGGAATCATCCAGTGCTCCGAGGCTTGCTAATATTCAGAGATACATGGCCAAATAATTAACAATGTTAATTGTCCTTCTTTTCTAGCCAAGAACAGCATTGTCCAGGGCTTGGAGAACGTGGAGGCCGTGGAAGGAGGGGAAGCGCTGTTTGAGTGTTATCTCTCCAAACCTGAGACCTACAATTACAACTGGCTGATTGATGATGAGCCTGCCAAAACCACAGAAAACACTGAGATGGTTTACTTTGAAAATGGACTCAGGCATATCCTGCTGCTGAAGAATTTAACTCCCCAGGACAGCTGCAGAGTGACTTTCATGTGCAGCGATGCGGTGACCTCAGCCTTCCTCACAGTGAAAGGTAACTCAGGTGCTTGGGCAGGGGAAATCTTCAATTTCTGGCTGTAAAGGGGAAAGACACCAGGAAAATATGATGAGCAGCAGCAAGGGAAAATTTCATTTGTTATTTGTCTCTTACCTAAATGTTCTTCCCACACAATAAATCATAGAGTCATTCAGAAAGATCTCTGAGCTCATCAAGTCCAACCTTTTACCCAACTCTGTTAAGCCCATCATTAATCTACAGAATCACAGAATGGATTGGGTTGGAGGGGACCTGAAAGATCATCCAGTTCCACCCCCTGCCATGGGCAGGGACACCTTCTACTATTCCAGGTGGCTCCAAGCCCCAATGTTCAGCCTGACCTCGGATGCTTCCAGGGATCCAGGGGCAGCCACAGCTTCTCTGGGCACCCTGTGCCAGGGCTTCCCCACCCTCACAGGGAAGAATTTCTTCCTAATATCTTATGTAAACCTATTCTCTGTCCATCTGAATCCATTCCCCCTTGTCCTGTCACTCCATGCTCTCAAAATATCCCTCTCCATCTTTCTCGCTGGCTCCGTTCACATACTGGAAGGTACAAAATAGATCATCCCAAAGTCTTTTGTTTTCCTTGAAAAACAAAAAAATCTGAAAATTCTCTTACCCTTAAATAGATGGTGCTTTACAATTTCTGTATTTTCTTGTTCTATAGGATGTGACACTGTTTATAAGCAGCACCAGCTGGCACAGAGTTAGCAGCAAAAGGCTGTCTCAGAGTTGTCACGATTCTGAGGGGTTTGATTGTGTTTATAGGCACTTCAGGGCTTCAAAGAGGAGGGTTTTATCAGCAACCATATTAGCTCTGCATCCTTTTACTTTATGCTGTTACTGGAGACACCAGTGGGGATCAGAACCCCTTTCTGTAAAAGAAAGTAAGAGAACAAAAGCAGAGATCAGTCCCCACTTATGGATTAGATGGGGCTTGGAGCAATCTGTTCTGGTGGAAGGTGTCCCTGCCCAAGGCAGGGGGTTTAGAACAAAATGAACTTTCAGGTCTTTTCCAACCCAAACTATTCTGGGTTTCTACAATACTAAAAACAATTCAACAAGATGAGCTTTAAACCAAAGATAAGCTCCCAAACCATTCTGTGATTCTAAACCTGTTCTGGCAAATATATATATAAATCTTTTAATGATCTCCTTGATCTCCAAGAGTCGTTCAGAGCCTCTGCACAAATACTCACAAAATCCCTTGATTGTTTTTGTAACTGAGGGCTTGATCACTTATTTTAATCTACAGGGTGGCGCCTGCAGTTCTTGCAGCCCCTCAAGGATGTGGAAGTGTCTCTGGGGGAGAAAGCAACATTTAGCTGTGTCCTGAGTGAAGCTGTGCCAGTTAATGAAGTGGCCTGGTACAGTAATGATGTAGAGATCCGGTCGGGTGAGGACTGGGAGGTACAAGCAGATGGAAACAAATACAAACTTATTCTGAAAAAAGCCCAACTGCATCATTCTGGAGAGGTGACCTTTGCTTCCAGGGAGGCCATTTCATCAGCCAAGCTTTCTGTGATAGGTAAGTGTGTGTTGTTCCAGCCCAGGTGCACTCAAAGTCTCAAACTTTGGTACTGAGCTACAACACTGAATTTCCCAATCTTTGTGCTGATTCTTTCCACTTTGCCTCACATGTCCCAAAATAGTGTTCCTAGGCTGAGAAGATACTACTGTAAACTTGTTCTTCTACCAGAAGTAATCTGCCTCATCAGAAGAAAAATGTATCAGGCTAGTGTTGCTCCCCGACTTTCTTTAGCTGCAGTCTTTTGTAAAATGTAACATAAACTCTAACAAAAAGCAGTATTCTCAGAGTTCAACTTCCCTCTCAGTAAACGTGGATGCAGGATGGAGCTGAGCTAGAGTCCATGTGGAGGAATTATCCAGGACAGGAAAGGAATCTCCCTGCTCAGGTGCAGGGCAACCAGTTTTCCAGATTAATGAGTAGCATATTAAAGCCTTCAAGTGGGGGATACCCATGAAGCACAAACCTCCTCCAGAGACATGAGAGTTTAGTAGGGAAGAATGATAATTCCCTAGTTCCCTGGTGGAGCAGGTTGGATAATGACATTATCATATTATTGTCAGTGTCCAGTTCAGCACCTGGGATCTGGCTCCTTCCCACAGTGGGACAAGTGGAGTGGTCACACAGCACCATCCCAGTGATGGTTATGAGATAATTAAGTTTATTTTAGCTGTAGCTCAGATGTTAAAGTCACTGATGGACCATCTGTACTTTAAATGACTACAGGCAGTCTCTGTCTAATGATTTCCAAGACTTAAGGGATCTCTGTTACACATTCCAGTCATTTCCACTACAATTAAAAAAAAAAAAAAAAACAAGTTTGATGGATTTAAATAATATTCTTCTAATTTTGGGTACTTGTATTTAATGAACTTCAAAATCAAAATACAATACTCTTCCTGTTGACAGATTTTTCTGCAGGAAATTTGGCTGACAACAGAGAAAAGATTTTATGTTGTTCTTGTCGTGTCCAGAGTTAAAGAACTGGCTGTTGATTCCATATTTGCCTTTAATTCTTTGGATTGGTATATCATGGCAGGTCATTTACATCGTAAATGTCTTGAACTCAAGGTTGAAATAATTTTTTCCATCTTTAGGGCCAAAGTGTAATATAAGCAAGGAACATTTTCCAGTGTACTGAGTGTAGGGATGGGGATTAGATGATCTTCAAGGTCCCAACCCAAACCATTCTATGATCATGGACAGCAGGACACCAGATCATTCCCATCACATATTTATTTGTTATTGCCTGATGCTGTGACATATACTGCAATTACACAGAAGTGGAGTGACTCATTATTAAAATATTTGGTGTATTCTTTAGTCCCATAGTAACTTGATTTCAGTTAAGGCCAGACTTAAAATAAACACAATAAAGGCTCAAATGTGCTTGAATTTTTTTCAGTTAAATTCCTTGATAATATGGACTGTGTAGGGTTATCTTTATTTTGAGCTTGGTGGGACAAAGGCAATGCAAGATGTTAATTATGTGAGATGAGAGCTGGGAAAGGAATGTCATTAGCAGCATAGATCAGAGCTTTATGGTGACTTTACACTCAATTTTACAAGGAGAATACTCAGTCCACTGCGCTCCCTTCCTCATGGCTTGCAGAAGGCTCTTGGGTGTGGGAGCTCTTCCACTCCCACATGTCTCTCCCTGACAGGGGAGGCCTTTTAAAAAGTCCTTGTGAAGTAAAAATCCAAACTGGACTCTTGGCTGTTCTCACTCTCCAGGTTGTTTATTATTTTCTGATCAGCAATTTCTGTACACCAGGCTTTACACCAGCTTGGCCTGAGGGACAAAAGGCACCAAAAAGCCTCCAACACACAGAATCAAGGTTCCCTTAAAGATAATTCACCCAATTATCACTAAGAACATACATTATTTCTATTTTTCTACCAATAACTAACTAAATCTCTATTCATGTGACACTGTGGCAAATCGTGCCCAATGTTCCTGTGTCCCCAACACTGCAGAATGTGGAGGAGATGGAGAAGGAGGAAGAAGCCTGAAAACCACAAGGATCCTCCAACTTGTCTCCATCTCCTTACCATGCTAACAAACCCAAAAATCTCAATTTCTCCCCCTGTGATAAATTCCATATTCTGCTCCTCTCTAATTGACATTCTGGAAAATTCTGTTTCATCCCAGAGCCTGGGAAGCCCTTTCCATGGATGAAGGTTAAAAGTAGGATTTGTCAGAGGGTTTGGATCCCTAAACACATACAGAGGAATATTCTCTGCATTCTGGGTTCCCACATTGGGTGTTTTAGGATGAAGTGTTACTGCTCACATCACACATCACAGGCATCTGTTGTGCCCCCAGCCCTCCCCGAGCCACCCGAAGAGCCAGAAGTTCTAAGCCAGAGCAGCCACTCTGTCACCCTGTCTTGGCGCAAACCGCTGGGTGACGGCGGCCGGGACGTCCTGGGCTACAAGGTGGAGAGGAAAATCCCGGGTGTTGGCTGGCAGTCCTGCAGCGAGGGCCTCATCCCAAACACGGAGCTCACCGTGGATGGCCTGGCCCCGGGGGAGCCCTACAGATTCCGAGTGTCGGCCGTAAGCGCGGCTGGGGCCAGCGAGGCGCTGCACTTCCCCCAGACCGTGCGGTTAGGTGAGGACAGACACAGGCCCCAGAGAGGACTGCAACCTCCTGCAGACCCTACAGTTTGCATGGCATGCCTGCTTCACCCATTCCAGGCATCTCCCACTGCGATATCTTTCAGTGCTTGGCTGCCAACAAAACAGAGGAGGAAGAGCCTGGGATAAAAAAGTTGTTCTGGGCTGCTGTGAACAAAACCTGCTGCGTTTTTGGTGCTCAGCACTGATTTGCCCCAAACTGCATCCGGCTGTCTTGTAGTCTGCACTGCATCATCCATGTGGTGGCCTGTCACCATGGGTGTCCTGCACTGCATCCATGTGTTGGCCAGCCACCATGAGTGTCTTTTCTGGTGGAGTTAGGATGGAATGAGTGAAAAAGGGCATGCTGGAATGTATGGGGTAACCGAGTCCATGACCGTGGCTGGGCAGTGTTGTCTTCTTCACCCATCTTTCTCCTTTTTCATGTTTTTTTTTATGTGTCTTTTTCAAGAATCCACACAAAGAAAAGCTGGAGGACCCAGTTCCTTTGCTCTGTGATGGTGAAATTTTGGAAGCTGCAATGGGATGGGGAGTCTCTCTCTCTGTCTTTCCTTTCTTGCAACTCTTTCTCTGGTGTCATTATCTAAATTCCTCAAAATGAATACAATGATAAAAAAGTACTCTTTTGCTTAAGGTTCAGGCACACAATGATATTTTTTTTCAACAATAATTGCTGCCAGTGCTGGACCCTGACGACTCTGCACATGCTGACTTTGTCAACATCAATTGGGCAGCAACTCTGGTGAAATGTGCAGAGAGGAAGGTAACCTTGAGGGATGTGTTGCTTTTGGGAATCCAGCACTGTCTTTTAGATCCCAGTCAACATTTCTCATTTTAATGTGTTTTTCTTTGAGTTATCATGGTTGTACAAACAGTATTCCATTGGTAGTCCTCCTTCCAAAGAAATGAAGATGCAGGAAATTTTTGGTTTTAAATTATTTATGCTTTTTGATAATTTTTACTCTTCCTAAGATAGCATAAATATATATTTCAAGGCAGAGATGAATGCCGCTTTGAATAATCTCTTTCCATTCTATGTATTGTTTCTTTTTTGTCTCACATCACAACTCCTTCACTTCAAAGCATTTAAGATCTAGAAGTCTGCAGAACTTCTTTTATACTGGTGATGGGTAAATGGAGACCAGCAAACAAACACAGGAATGTGGACAATACAACCACTTCTGCATGTATATGGAGCTGATTTAAGCACTGGGAGAGCTTGGAAAGTTGTTTTGATATTATCTTTTGGATGCTGCCAGTCTTTTTGTTTGTTTTTTTTTCTTCCTTTGGTTGTCTACAACAGCTAAAAAATCTGTAAATGATGGATGGGATGCTTGGATATTTTATGGAGTGGAATGCCTTAAAGCCAGATGATAATTTGCTCATTGTGTTAATTCACTTTATTTTTGTGTTTGCAGAGCCTCCAGTTACAGTCACCCAACCTTTGGTGGGAGGATCTGTCTCGGAAGGAGGGGTGGCTCGCCTGGAGTGCACACTATCAAGTAAAACTGAGGAAAAAGTGACTTGGTTCAAGGGAAAAGAACAAATAAAAGCTGGAGGGAGATACGAGATCATCTCTGATGGAACAAAGCAGATACTCATTATCCGTGGATTTAAACCTGAGGATCAGGACAGCTACACCTGCATGGCCTCTCCAGAAGTCAAATCTGTTGCTAGCCTGTGTCTTGAAGGTACAGGGTGTGCATTGCTAAATCAGGTCTGATATCTTGGGCATCTCCACAGCTTGGACTGGAATTAATCTTCTTTTAAAAGCTATGATAGCAATCTACAAGGAATTGTTATTTTCCTGTTTGGAATTGCCCAGTATGTTCCTGCGTCCCACACAGTTTTGAGTTGCTCAGATCAGAGTTTCTGGAGACAGATATTTAAGGTGTGACACTATTGTCTCTATGTGAGTTTTTGGTGCCTTTTGAGATGCTTTAGGGTACGCTGTGGATGTCCCAGACAACCTGGAGCATCTCAAAAGGGACTTGACAACATCTAGAGGCATGTGAATGTGTCCCAGACACCTCCAGACTTAGGCACATCCAACCAAGCCAATGTGTCCATGTGAGATGGGAGTCTCAGCTCCCAGCACAGCCACTGGAGATCTATTCAGGACAGACAGGGAAGCCCTGCATATCTGGGAGATAGGATGAGCCTGGATAGCTTCCCAGGCTCCACTGGCAGTCTCAACAACTAATTCATCAACTGCAACATCAACTGCAGAAATCTGTTTATTGGGTTCAGATGTTCAAGAAACAAGAAAAAAAAGTTGTTTGGTAATGTTTTAAGTTCATGCATAGAATCACAGGATTGTTGAGGTTGGACAGACATTCTGGTGTGGTCCACCCTCCTCCTCCAAAGCATGGTCAGCTACGACAAGTTCTCCAGGACCAGATTCAGTTATAGCAATTTCCCAGAGAGGGTGTGAAGTCTCCTTCTCTGGAGATATTCAAAATCCATTTGGACCCTGAATAATGGGATCTAGGGTACTGTGCTTGAGCAGGGAGGTTGGACTAGATGATGTCCAGTGGTCCCTCCTAACCTTCCCCATCCTGTGGTTCTGCAAATTCCCATTTTGTTCTCAGTATGATACTTAGTTAAATACCACTGAGACTCTCCTGTAGAACATTTCCATCTGCTTTCTCAAAACTCACAGATAGTTAACTTCTCATCTGTTTTATTCTCTACAGTTCCCACAGTGTCGATGCTGAAGGAGATTGCCAGGGAAGCTCCTCCCCCTGCCAGCCAGGCTGAAGAGCAGGTGGATGGACACATCCAGCCCAGTCTGCCCCCTGAAGCTGCTCAGGAGGGAGATCTTCACCTCCTGTGGGAAGCCCTGGCCAAGAAACGCCGTATGAGCCGGGAGCCCACCTTGGATTCCATCAGTGAGGTGCCTGAGGAGGATGAGAAGCTTCAAAAGCTAAGGAAGGAGGAAGCAGAGATGTCTCACTACTACTCAGAGGAGTACTCCACGTGTGACGAGCTGGCCAGGACAGGAGAGGCAGATTTCTCTTTCACAAGCTCCGATGATGAGTCCAGAGCTGGGACTCCTTCCCTAGTAAACTACCTCAAGAAAGCTGGGAAGAAGAGCATCAGCGTTACCAGCAAGGTTCAGTCCACCTCCACGGGAAAATTATGGAAACAGTGGGAGACATCCACTGT
The DNA here is from genome assembly GCA_018697195.1 of Certhia americana. Taxonomy (NCBI): domain Eukaryota; kingdom Metazoa; phylum Chordata; class Aves; order Passeriformes; family Certhiidae; genus Certhia; species Certhia americana. Next base: position 1,876,088 of record CM031858.1, read on the forward strand.
GGAGACCACTGTGGCCACCACAGCTGCTCAGCCAGCTGAACCAGAGCTGCCAGATTTAGACGACCCCTCCATGAACAAGGCGGCCGTGAAGATCCAAGCTGCTTTCAAAGGCTACAAAGTCAGAAAGGAGATCAAGCAACAAGAGTGCCCAGTGTTTACTGAGACCTTCAAAGACTTTTCTGGGGAGCCTGGGAGCACTCTGCACCTGGAGTGTGTGGCCCACAGCAAAACCGACATGAACGTGCGGTGGCTGAAAGACGGGAAGGAGCTCTCGGATGGTCGCTACTACCACATAGACAACTACAGCGATGGCACCTGCTCCTTGATCATCGCCGGCCTGGACAGGAAGGATGCAGGGAAATACACCTGTGAGGTATCCAATAAGTTTGGCAAGGTCTCACACAGCGCTAAGGTGGTGGTTGGCACTCAGGAAGCTCAAGCTCTTCCTAAGGAGAAGCAGAGTAAGCAGAGCACTGACAGTGAGACGGAGAGCTCGTCTGGCAGCGAGCTGGATGATGCTTTCCGAAAAGCAGGAAGGAGACTCCACAGGCTCTTCAGGGCCAAGATCTCCACGGAGATCTCTGATGTGGAGGAAGAGCTCTTTGTCAGTGCAGATGAAGGCGACATAGATGTGGTTGACCACCAGACGTACCGTGAGGATGACCAGTACATCTACATCAAGTTTGAAATCATGTCTGAGGCCAAAACTGCTGCCACGCGGTTCAGAGAGATGTTTGGTGCTCTGGGGATTCCAGTGGAGATTGACATCTTGGAACAAGGCCCGAAAAAAATCGAATTGCGCATTGGGAAGGCATCACCTCCCACCCTTGGGAAGTTTGCAGCTCCAGTAGCGAGACCTCCACCACCTTTGCTGACTTCTGACACAGGTAGGGGAAGCAAACCTTGTTTATTCCTTGGAAAAGACAGTAGGAGCATGTCACAATATCCTTCTTTTACTCTCAAGCAACTTAATTTTTTTTTTTTTCAAAATTTGGTGCAGATATTTTTATGAAAACTTGGCACTTTTAGAAAAAATAATCACTTTTTTAATTTTTCTTCATGATGAGGAAGAGGAGGCACATTGGTGGGGGGTTACAATTTATTGACTTACCTATGAAGCCCCTTTTCATGCTAAAAATGTCACCTACTACAACATGACCATAAATACTACGATTATTGTGCTTAAATGAATTATGTAGGGTTTAGAATGGTTCTGAGGGAGACAAGACATTTTGGCAAGGAGAGGAGCAGGGACAATGTATTGCTGTGCTGATGGAATACCTTCATAGTGCTAAGGAGTTTCTTCACTCTTTTCTAGAGAAAAGTTATTTCTCTGCAATTAAAAAAACTGGAAAACAGAAAAAAACTGGCCAGCAGGGGCCTAAACTTTTCTTCTAGAAAGAATCAAACTTTTCTTTCTTCTCTCTAACCACCCCAACTTTAGCCCCCATGTTCATGACTGAGCTCCAGAACCAAGAGGTCCAGGATGGGTACCCAGTGAGCTTCGACTGCATCGTCATTGGCAAACCCCTGCCCACGGTTCGCTGGTTCAAGGACGGCAAAGCCATCGAAGAAAATGACCACTACATGATCAACGAGGACCAGGAAGGGTGTCACCAGCTGATCATCACTGCTGTGGTGCCCACGGATATGGGTGTCTACCGCTGCCTCGCCGAGAACAACATGGGGGTGGCTTCAACCAAGGCTGAGCTTCGTGTGGACTGTAAGTCTCAAAATCCCTGTAGAAAAACCAAGGGAAGGATTTCTGCTGGGACCTGGTTTTTTTTTTTTTTTTTTTTTTTTCCCCCAAGGAAAGAACCATTTCCTATTTAAAGAAAAAGTGTTTAGGCCACAAAATTTTCGCTTGCAAAAGCTCTTGGGTTCAGCTGGGTTTTGCCAACTCCAAGGCGAGGTTCAGAGCAAAGCTTTTGGGGTGAACAGAGGTGTTTTCCATAATCCAGGGATGTGTGGGATCCTCCTGCAGTACAATGTAAAATCCACCCGCCAGTCACTCAAATTAATAAGGGAACTAAAATCATTGAGAACTATTTAAGCAAGAAAAATAGTTTCAAAGCTCAGTTTATTCAAGACAGATTTTTTTCCATTTAACAGTGACCAGCACGGACTATGAGACAGCAGCAGATGCAACAGAGACATCATCTTACTACAGTGCCAAGGAATATATTTCAAGGTAAAATATGGAGCTCTGGCTCTAACCTCTGACTCAGTGAGATCAATCTGTGTATTTACGTCACGGCTGGCTTTGCTGTGTCAAGCAGGGCCAGGTTAATGCCATAAAGGAGTTAATAATAATGGCCATAATCCAGCCCAGCTGAGATGCAAGAACTGCAACAGCTGCACAACTGTTGTGGCAAACTTGCTCTGGAGCTTTCAGGAATTTTAATGAATCCCATGCATTCTTGAGATGGGGCTGAGTTGCTTTAGATGGTGTAATTCATTTTCTTTTTATCTTTTACATAGACAGAGAGGGTGAGTTTGGCTCACATTTCTACCTTGTGGTTCAGAAGGTAACAAGACCTCTAGTTACAAGACCTCTTAAGGATTTATGAACCAATAAAATACTGCCACAAAGATTATTTTGTTTTTTAACCCAATGGCTAAATATTTTGCTTTATATGTTTTGCTGCAATACAGACTTTCTTGGCCTGTAAGAAAGTTACACATAACTTCCAACACTACACTCTAAAACTTCTTATAACTTTATAACTACTTCTATATCTTAAACTCTGAACTTTCCTCTACCTAGCTTAACATGTTTCTATTTAAACTACAAATCTATATTTTTGCTTCTAATATCTAAATTCAGAAGCCTTTTCTAAGGTCTCAGATCAAACCCTATATTTAATTTTTAGCTTTGGCCCATAGGCCAAATATTTTGAGAGCCCTCTGCATTTTTAGATTCCAACACGGAACCTTCAGGCAAGCCGGGGTATTTCCTCAAGGAATGACTCTGTTACTTTAATGTCAGATGGTTCTGAGTCTGTTCTCAGGGTGCCAAAACCCACAGACTGAATTTACCTAAAACAGGTCATTCTGATTCCTACCTCTTACCTGTCATCCTGATTTTCTTCTTTCTAATTCCAATTGCTGCTTAGCCGAGAACAGGAGGAATCCACCACTGAGGAGGAGCAGTTGCCCCAGATCTTTGATGAGCTTCATGATATTCATGTGGCACCTGGAGCATCACTGGCTAAATTTCACCTGAAGGTGAAAGGTGAGTGGATCCAACAGCATTGCCAGTTTTCCAGGTCTGATATCAGCTTGAAGTGCTGGACAAGGTTTTCCAAGGTGCTCTTCTGCAGCTGTGACCCCAAGTTGAGCACCTTGCACCACTTTTTCACAAATATGTTCATATTGCTGAGCAGGGACTGTTGGAGCAGACTCAGGCAGACTAAATGCCTCTTTTTGTGTCCATATATCCAGGCATAATGACAGGCACATGCTTCTGAAAACTGAAATCTGGATTTCTCTGAGCACAGGAGCAATAAGGAATAATAATCTTGATGGTATTGTTGTTATCACTGTTAATAACTATCATTATATATTATTATCACTGTTAATAACTGTCATTATATATTACATAGATTTATATAACATAAATAACTATATCCAGTATAATGTATTAATAATAAGAAGAATAATAGTAATAAAAATAAAGTCAATCTCCTTCATTCTGTTCAATAAATGAAGCAGTCCTAGACTTGCCTTCCTCCATTAAGTGGTTGCTCCTGCAATGCAAAAACTGCAAAAACATCCCTGTGGTGTTGACTTTGGCAGGGAGAGGTAGGGATTTTCCTGTTTTCTCCTGTTGATCTCTATAAAAATTATGAGAATGCATTTGGCTTCAACATTTCTCCTTGTGAACCTTTCAAATCAGACCTGAGTGTCGATTTTTCACCCTCCAAGGCGTTTGCACATGTAGACAATATGGGGAGAGTCTTTCCTGAGGAGACAGGAAAGAATCTTAACAGATAAATTGAATTTAATTCATTCTTAAGCATTCCTAATTGGTTAAACCCTTGAAACAGGAGCCCTGTTAAACCCTTGAAACAGCAGAGGATCTGGCAGTTTGGAGATGCTCCCAAATCAGTGTTGCCAATGAATTTTGTTCTCTGTGTCTGTAACTGCTCCTCACAGGGTACCCTCAGCCTCGTCTCTACTGGTTCAAAAATGGGCAGCCCCTGAAGGCCTCGGATCGTATTCTCAAGACTGACAGGCAGGAATTCCACTCCCTGGAAATCCGCGACGTCACCAAAGCAGACGCTGGCCAGTACTTGATATTTGTCATCAACTCTGCTGGCTCTGCGTATTCCTCAGCCAGGCTGGTAGTCAAAGGTGGGTATTGCTCTTTTTTGGGGATGTTCCAGAGGCTCTTTCCATTTTGTTGAGTTATTTTTTACTGAGGAAACCTCCCAAGGTAACTCAGGTGAGGTGGGGAAGTCTGTGGGTAAAAGATGATGTGCTTTACTCTGGGTTCACCTATAAATTTACTGTTCAAGAAGATGATGATGATGCCACTTCTCTGTGGTCTGACTGTTGTCTCATAAACAGGTATTTTACTGCCCATCCTCATTAACCTTAAAAGTTCATATCATTAAAACTTAGGGACTCTTACAAATCACACCAATATTTCTGTGTAATATCTTCACTGGAGTCACTTTGGGAGCTTTTTTCTGCAACTCCTGGATTGACATTTCCTTGTATTTGTCATGTTTCTTTTTCTCCTTGTGTTCCAGATCCTTATGAGAAAGAAGAGCCATCCAAAACAGGTAAGAGAAGCCACAGCAGGTGAGAACAGAAGCCCTAGGAATTTCTCAGTCTAAACTCACTGTGCGTCATCAATAATATTATTTCCAGATTCCCATGAGCAGCTGATACCACCAAGATTCCTTGAAAGATTTACAAATAAAAAGGTGAAGAAGGGTGCAAGCATCACATTATCTGTGAAAGTTGAAGGTAAGTGAGCAGATACCTCATCTCTGAAAAAAACACTTGAAATGTGTAATTCACTACACATTCTTCTCTCTCTGCCCCCAAGTCATTGTAACCTCCTTTCCTGAATATGAAGTCTGGGATTCTACTTCCCAACTGGCATTTCTTACAAAGACACTTCACAGTAAAGCATCTTTTTTTTTTCTTCACCTCCATTCTTCTGTATGTAAAAATGGGGACAGCGACACTTTGTAGTATGATGCACGTTGACTAATTGTATGGTGGTTGGCAATTTTGGTTTTATGTAAAGATTAAATGTCTTTATGAGCATGCTGTAAAATGGTTTATCCTCCTTCATTGCATATTATTGTTGGGAAAATATCAGAAAATGGATCAAAACACCATTTTTTCACAGCAAGGCTCATTTCTAAAGGAGGAACACAAACAGGAAGATTAAAGATTATTGCACCAATTTTCCTTTAGGGCACCCACCACCAACAATCACTTGGATGAAAGAAGAGTCTCGGGAGGACATCCTGTGGATCAAACCAGACACTCCTGGGTATAAACTTGCCAGTTCCAACATGCACCACAGCCTGATCCTGCTGGATGTCAAGAAGAAGTACAGTGGAGCTTACACGTGCATTGCCACCAACAAGGCTGGCCAGTCCATCTGCACTGCCAACCTGGAAGTTGCAGATGGTAAATCTTTGCTGCAACACAAACAATTTCTTGAGATTTCACTTTTATGCAGTGCCTAAGGTTAAAAACAAGTGTGACTGTTAAGGAAACTATCCAGTCACCCCAAAAAATTGCATTTTCTCAAGAGCAGCGATGGTTTTGCTCATCTTGCAAATGGTTACAATCTTTGCTTCTATAATACTTTAGATCTCTGACTCTGTTTTGTATTAACAGCAGCATCTTTTCCTGCCTTAGAAGGCAAGTCTAAGGAACAACCAAATTAGGCACAAATTTTAAAAAATGAGAGAAAGGCGATGTAAAGTAACTCAGAAAAGTCACCTTTTGAAACATTATTTTGAGTGCTTCACTCTGCTGAAGTATTTTTGATTGTATTAGAGTTATTTCCTTTCCTTTTCCAAGGCCTTTTTTAACCAAATAAGATGGGGAAAAAAAATTATCCTGGGAATAGGGGCAGAGCTGTGAAAGATCCCATTCTTCTGTTATCCTGCATTGCATCCCACATTTTTATTGTACCAAGAGCTGCAGGAGCATAACCTGAGCAGTGTGGAGAAATGGGGCAATTATGTATTTTCCATGAACAGGGAGAGGAGGAAACCATTGGAACAGGACTGGGAATATATATCCCAGGTCAGGAGCTGCTGCAGTGCTCCCAGTAACCCACGTCTAGAAAATGTGCCTGCATTAAATGCCTAAAAAAGAACATTCTGTGTCTTCTGTCCTCTAATGCTAACCCCAATCTTGCAGTGAAAGAGGCTGAAGTCCTGACCCAGGAGCGTGTGATGGTGTCAGAAGCCATCATGACCACACTGGGGTGAGTGATTGGATGTGTGAGAGAAGGAGGGATGTGTTCCTCGTTTAGCTCTCCTTGCTGCCCATTTTATTATAACTTTTAACTCTGCTTTATTTTCTTTTTTTCAGAAATATTCAGTCCTCTGAAGGTAAGAGAAGCTGTTTTCTCTCTGTTATTCCTGTCCTCCATATCTACAGCAGAGACTGTCAATGTATTTCATGTATCCACTTATTTTTGTCCAGTTGTCTTAAAATTGTCTGAAATGTTGGAACCTTGCTCGCTGTTCAAGGGTGAATTATTTGGATGAACTGCGAGCAAGGACAGTTTTAAAATCAGGAGAAGGGAAGAAAATTAAATCTCCCTTTCACAGAAGCTTTTATTACTCAAAAAGAGATGAATTTTCAATGACACTGCCAGCTTAATAACAAATTCTCTATTTTCCAGGAGACCTTGAAGCTGGCAGAGAAGGTGTGCCCAAAAGCCCTATTTCATTAGCTGATGTTGGCTCAGAAGAGTTCTTCCAGAAACTGACCTCACGTATCTCAGAAATGGTATCTGCAAAAATAACTCAGGGTAAGGAATCTTGAAAACACAGTTTAATTACAATTGAAAAAAAAATCTTTTTTTTTTTTTTAGTTTTTGTTTAATTATAAGTGAGATTCATGCAACAGGTTTTGAGACAGTCATTCAATATAAGCAAATGAACATTTTTCAGGGCTTAGGGGTAAGAAATTTTATTAGGAGTCCACCCAAACCTGCACATCACAGTCTAGAATTTTGAACTAGAAAAAAAGCTATTACGGTAAATTGTAAAAATAGGAATGTATTTTGCATATCTTAGGTATTTTGAGTTCCTCAGATATTCATCATTCCTAAATCAGAAAGCAGTCCTGTTTTCTGTACTTCCCACATCTTCAAGTTTCAGCTCACAGTGGAATTTTAAAATCAAATTAAGGCTGAAAGCCGTGCACAGCTGTGCAGTAATCCAATGATTTGTTGAGTTCAATGAAAAATTCTGGTTTGTGTCTGCCCTGATTATCTTGTAGAAAAAGTTTAACTTGGAGCAAAAATAGAGGCATTTACTCTCCAAAAAATATTCTTGCAGTGCAGCAACAATACGTGCAATAGGCCTCCAACACCATGTATCAAAACATCCAAATTATTCATTTAGTCCTAAATATCAGTAGGGAATCACACTAAATATTACTGTGAATGCTCTTCCCAGGAAGAAGTAAAGTTATGACAGATTTGGTTCATGTTTAAATTGGGGATACTTATTTAACAGTTTGCTGTTACTCTGCTTTTCAGCTAAACTTCGAGTACCAGGTGCAGAAAGTGATGATGAGTCAAGAACTCCCTCTGCATCTCCTCGCCATGGACGGTCCAGACCTTCATCCATTGCTCAGGAATCCTCCTCTGAATCTGAGGATGGGGATTCCAGAGGGGAGGTACACTATCTTTATGGACAGGTTGGACACAAGGAGAAAACTAAACTTGGAATGACCAACCTACTGTGGTGTAGGGATCTCCATCCTTCTTTGTGATGTAATTCAGTTTTGTAGGTGTATTTAGTGGTTAAATGCTGTGTCTGTGATACAGACCACAGAGAATCAAATTCTGATGCTCACCCTGTGATCCTGAACAAGTGGTTCAAGTCAGCATGGCCAAAACATTTCCACGACTTGGCACCTCTTGCTTTCATGGCTGAGCATCAGAAAGTCAGGACTTGGTTTTCTGTGGCCTTGGATGGAGCTGGCCAGAGAAGTCTTGTTGGGAAGTTCTTCATGAGGGAAGTGAAGAACACAAAGTGACTGTAGTTTTGTGCCTGCAGATCTTTGATGTCTACATGGTCACTGCTGACTATGTGCCCGCGGTGCCGGACAAGGAGACCATCACCCTGAAGGAAGGACAATATGTGGAAGTCCTGGATTCAGCTCATCCTCTGAAATGGCTGGTCAGGACTAAACCCACGAAATCGAGTCCCTCTCGACAGGGTTGGGTGTCTCCAGCTTATCTGGACAAGAAATTAAAGGTGACTGATCATGTTTGGTTATTTCTCGTTTAAAATTTCTTGTTCCTGTTGCGGTTTAGAACCATCCCTTCTGCAAGGAGTGATGGAGGAGGAGGTTGTTGAAGGGGTCTGGAACAAGGTTGTATTTTTTTCGTGTTATAATTAGGCAATATTTCTGGTCTGTACAGGGGTTTCTGTGTTGGAAAGACCTAAAAACTCTCTAAAAAAGAAATTTCAGTACAAAAGAAATTTCATACTGGTCTAGTAATTGTTGAACCAAACAGGACTGTGAACACAGGAGAGATATTCCTCAGTATGTATAGATAAAAGCACTGTCCACTTCCAAGAATTACTTTAATTTTTTTTCCTGGTATTGTAGTTGTCACCAGAGTGGGGAACAACAGAAATTCCAGAGTTTCCTGGAGAGTTTGTTTCCGAAGATGAATACAAGAGGAAGCTAAGGTGAGCTTGTGTCATTTGGTATTTGCAACTTTGAATTTTTCTGCCTTTTGAACCACTTGTATTTTGTGATTGAGTTCAGCCTAGGAAAATTCCAGGCATTCGAGATCACAGAATCCTAGAATGGTTTGGGTTGGAAGGGACCTTAAATACCATCTATGAGTCCCATGGGCAGGGACACCTTCCACTGGTCACTTCCATCCATCCATCCATCCATCCATCCATCCATCCATCCATCCATCCATCATCCATCCATCCATCCATCCCTATCCCTCCCTCCTCCCTCCACCTCCCTCCCTCCTCCCCCCTTCCTCCCTCCCTCCCTACAATTCCCGAGTGGGATCTTTCAACCACAAACAGAAATCGTTCCTCGGATAATAAATCTTACATTTGCATCTAAAAGCCTATCAAGGACAATGTGATGATTTTTCTGTGATTCTTTCTGCCTCTCTGTCTCCCCTTCAGTGTTCTCATTCAGGAGCTGCCTGATCTCAGAGGAAGATACATTCAGATTTACAAATTCCTCCAGAGATCATCACCTTAGGTACACTGAGACTTGTCCCAGTGTGCCAGGAGCTGTTGCCAGTCAGAAATCCACCATCTTCAGGAATATTGATGACATTGGTCGCTTCCATTCCAGGTGGGCATTCCCAAGTGCCTTCAGTGGAGACCAAAGGGTGGCATTACTACTATTGTTATTATTATTATTACTTTTATTATTATTATTACTACTGTTCTTACTATTATTCCTGATGTGGAGCACTGGCAGCACTGAGGTGCAAGGGAATTGATGCTCCTTTCAGGAGGGTAAATGATGGCATAGCTTAAATCATAGCACAGATAACCCCATAATCCCCTTCAGAGCATCAAGGCTTTCTGTATCCAGCTTATTTCTGACTCTTCTAAGTGAATTTAATTGAGAAACAGTGAATTATGTTAAAAGGGCAGCAAGAGCTTACAGGCACTTCAGTGGTGTCTTCATAGAGATATTAATTCATGTAAAACTGATGTCAGCATCCATGAATTTCAGGACACCTTCCACTATCCCAGGCTGCTCCAAGCCCCATCTAACCTGGCCTTGAACATTTCCAGGGATCCAGGGGCAGCCACAGCATCTCTGGGCAACCTGTGCCAGGGCCTCACCACTGTCACAGGGAAGAATTTCTTCCTAATATCCCATCATTCCCCCTTGTCCTGTCCTCCAGGCCCTTGGCCAAGTCCCTGCACACCCATCCCAGCTAAGAGGAATGGCGTTGTGCTGGGTGAAGAGGCACGGAGAAGTTTTAATGCTGACATGGCAATATCCCTTCTTTCCCCCCATCATTTCCCTTCACCTGTGTTAGCCTGACACCTCCTGGTTCACAGTCTGGCTGCTGGGGCTGTTTCAGCCTCATTCCAGCACCTTCTCCTCCTCAGATGTCCTTTGCTCCTGTCCCCACAGTGTCTTCCTCAGGAACTTGCAGAGCTGTGACACTGACGATGATGTGGCCATGTGCTTCATCAAGCACGAAGCAGAGTTTAACAAGTACATCCAGTACCTGGTGGGAAGGGTCCAGGCTGAGTCAGTTGTTGTCAGCAAAGCTGTCCAAGATTTCTACAAGGTAAGGCAGGAGCCAAAGCACCCGTGGAAAATTCATCCTGTAGCCTGCTGCATCAAGAAATGTAGCTGTTAATCATAAATGTGAACCCCAAAAGGATTTGTAATTTGTCTTTTGTTAAATATAATAATTTTTAGTTCACTTTCTAGCTTTTTCTGGTAAGTAATATGGGAACATATTTGCATATTCTTATGCATTTACTAATATTATAAAGATTATACAGACATGAATGTGGCTGTGTTTATGGAATTGTAATTAAGAGACATTTTAAAGGTCGCCACATCATAAGACCAAGAGAACCACATAAATCATAAATGTAGATAAGCAAATCTTGTTTCTCTGCTCCAGCTACTCAGGATTTTTTCTTCTGCTCTTCATAACAACCTTTCCTTGTTGTTCCATGTGTTTTTTCAGAGATACACAGATGAATTTGTAACTAATGAAGATCCCTCACAGCCACTTATCCCACCACTGCAATATTACCTGGAAAAACCCATAAACAGGATCCAGCAGTACCAGACAATAATTAAGGTAAAGAGATGTTGTTACAGGTTTATTTTCTGCTCTGTGCAGCCTGTGCAGATAAAAAAGATTTTACTTTTATTTCCTATTTCTTGGCTTCTTTCTGATGCAACTATAATTGAAAGCTGCTTGAGTAAATAAGAGATTAATCATCACTAGTGGTGGTGTTCTCTAAATAGTTTTGTAAATGTAAATCCAGATGGAGGTTCACAGAATCCAACCCCATAAAGTTCAGTGGGCTTTATCTTTAAGTATATGTAAAAATGTATTATATGTACAATATAATATACGAATGCATGGATGACAGGTATGAATTTGCTTCAAACTCAGCAATATTTATTTTATAAAATTAAGCACTTTCCATGTCTAAGATAATGACTTACCACTTCTTTTCCTTGTTTTATACTGATACTACAGTAAGATGAAATTCTTGTTTTCTGAAAAGCTTTGCCCCATTCTTCCACCCTGAAATTTATTTTGTCTTTCAGGCTCGCATCTGTCCTACTGTCTTAGACCATAAGCAAACATTTCAGAGCAGCATTTTAAACAGTATTTTCATGGGAAATAACACTAGGATACTCAAGAAGAAAATAATCATGGGAAATTATTTATGTAGTCTACTGTTGTATACATGAGCAGTTTGAATATTTTGAAGAACTTTCTACTTCTTAACACAGTGTTGCACACAAACACCAACATTTTTAAGGGTCTCTTGGAGTAGCAAAAGCATTTTCTATGCTTTCATTGCTGAAGGAGAGGAACAGGAACAAATGTGGGAAGAACAGAGAAAATTCCATTTCACATTTTTCCAACCTCTCTTTTTATTAACCTAATGTTGACTCAGCATGGCCACATGAATTTCTTGTCCTCTGGTACTGTGAGGATGAGCAGAAGAGAAATGCAATGGGTACATTTAGGATCACTTTGGAATTTTTTGTTTTCAACCACCAAAGCACATTTGGTGTTTGTTTCAACTTTATCTTTGCTTAATATCAGCTGATATAAGGAAAAGCCAGACTGGTTAGTCTTTAATATGGCTGAATAGGTAGGAAAGAAAAGACTGTTATTTGAGAAGCACATGGTGAAAAATGGGATAAAAGTTGCTCAGGTGAAATAGCCAGAGCAGATATTGAAAAACTCTTTGGCTCTGAAGGAACTGTTTTTTTTCACTCTGATTGTCCACTAATATTTTCTTCATTCACCTATTTCACAGGAATTAATCCGAAACAAAGCCAGAAACAGCCAGAACTGCACTTTGCTGGAGCAGGCCTATGCCATTGTGTCCGCCCTGACCCGAAGAGCAGAGAACAACCTCCATGTCTCCCTCATTGAGAATTATCCAGGGACCTTGGAAAGCCTTGGGGAGCCCATCCGGCAGGTAACTGGAATTTCACTGTTGGTTCCATGTGTGCCCTCACCAGTTTCTAAGGAGCCTTAATTCTTAGAAGGAAATCCTGTAGAAATGATATCGGAAAGAGATGAATTGCTTATTTCGCTTCCTGCTGTCCAGAAATGGCTGTTCTGGTTCCACCAAGGTTTGAAACACCAGAGCATGGATGTTTCTGCAGTAATTCACACATAGTGCAGTTATTTGCCTTTGTGACATGTTAATAAAACAGGAATAAAATTGTTCTGGGCCCCTACATGATCTAAAAGGGTTTTAACTCATCCTCTCCTGCTATTGGGAAGCAACACAGTGCAGCTCCTGGAGTTACTGGCATCAACAGACCCATGTGCTCCCCCAGGTCTCCCCCATGAACTGGTTGTGTGGCTTTTTAGATGACCCAGCTATTAGGACACTTGAGTCTAGGACTTCCAACACCCTCACTCAAATTCCTGTTTCTTTATAGATTTACTGTGTTACACAGCAGGCAAGTCATTTATTGTGTCTGTATCCAATGTTTTCCATGGCAATCACGGTGTACTGCTGAGTGGAGCTGTAAGGTGGTGTGGCATTCATCTCTCCACATTTAGGCATCCAGAAAGTGTCCAGCCACACCCCTCGAGTGTTTACTTCTCCCTAGAGATGCCAGGGGAAATCCATGTCACTAATTGATCTGTCTGTGTCTGAAGCTATGTGAAATGAATACTTCCTGCTCTGCTGAAGGTGACCAAATCATCGTATAACACACAAAATACAATTTTCCTTTAATATTTCCAAGAATGTTTCTGCCTGACAAGGGTCCTCTATTTTTCTGGCACCAAATAATACCATTTAAATGAAGATGTAATGACAACCACTGGCTGTGGCTGTGTCTGATGAGTCACCTTTAGCATTAGAAACCATCTGCTGTGCTTTAATAAACCAGAGATACATCAGGGGACAATGCAACAGGAAACATTTGTTATCTAGGCACTGAAAAATAATGGTGAGACATAACTGTCTCAGATGTATCACCATGTGCTCTGCCTTCTTTTTTCCTTCCAGGGCCACTTCATTGTGTGGGAAGGAGCTCCAGGAGCTCGAATGGCATGGAAAGGACACAAAAGACATGTTTTCCTCTTCAAGAATTATATTGTGATCTGCAAACCAAAGCGAGACACAAAGACAGACACCTACAGCTACATCTTCAAGAACATCATGAAGGTCTGATCACTTTATCCTCACATAAAGCGTTTCCCTGTCAATTAGATCTTCACTTTTATATCCACCTTGGACATTCCTCTAATCCTTCCGAGCTATTTTTTTCTTCAAAAAGTCTTTGAAGCACAAGTAGAATGTACATTTATCCTAAAATATCTTTTTTAAACCTCTCAGGAACATGTCAGCATCCATCAGGGTGGACTTTTACCATGCAGCAAGGAGAATACAAGTACAAACATTTGTTTATCTCAGTTACCTCATTTCATTAACAGCACAAATGCATTATATTGATCTTGATTTTGCTGCCTGCAATATTTTCTTGCATTTGTAAGTCTCAGGTTTTGGTAGTCTGTACTATTGGTAGTAAATTAGAAAGAATCTTTATTTGCTAAATTCCATTGGGTTCTCTCTGCTGGTTATGTCCTTTTCAGACATCAATTCCTGTTCAGAAATGGAAAAATTCAGACAAATTGACCCACTCATCTTCAGACATTCAGGGTTAAAGCTGCCAGAAATTGAGAAGAGTTTTCACAAGGCAGGAGATGCTCAACTCCAATAAAAAGCAGGCAATCAGCCAAAAAACCCACGGAGTTCTTGACCACAGCCATGACCTCCTGGAAGTCCTTATCTCTGTCCTCATCAATATTCATAGGCAGATTTTATTTTCCAGTAAAAATAAAATGGAACCATTTCCATACTTTGTCCAGAGACTTCCTATTCTCTATTTCTTCCCATGTTGCCTGGGCCCAACCCTTCAGGGACAGTGTGTTCCACCCTTGGGATAACTTTTAATGACTTCTAAACCAATGGACATGGTTTTCCTGAAAAATTAATCCCAGCAAAACATTGGTTTGGTAACCAGAAAGTCAAACACAGCAGGGAAAATTACTCTCAAAGTAGTTCTAATTGCTCTTCAGCCAAATCCATGTTGCGTTGCTCGCGCGATCTGAAAAAATTCTCTGAAGGAAGTGCAAATTAGTGCTAATTTTGCTGTTAGGAATTCCCAAAAACACAGGATTTTTGGTGACTTTCTTTCTCTTTCTGTCACTCAGCTGAACAACATAGATGTGAATGATCTGGTGGAAGGGGATGACCGGGCCTTTGAGATCTGGCACGAGCGGGAGGACTTGGTGCGCAAATACCTCCTGCAGGCACGAACAGTGAACATCAAGAACTCCTGGGTGAAGGAGATCCTGGGCATCCAGCAGCGGATCAGCGAGCCCATCTGGAGTAAGTGTGGCACAAGACAACCCAAACCTCAGGGTTTTTTTCCTTGGATGGTTTCCTTGGTTCATATAAAAGAGGGAGAGAGGCTGTTTGTGGTCATTAAATGTCAGAGCAGGTCCAGGGAGGGGATTCTGCCCCTCTGCTCTGCTCTTGTGGGATCCCACCTGCAGTGGTCTGTCCAGATGGGGGGGTCTGCAATATAAAATGGACATGGAGCTGCTGCAGTGAGTCCAGAAGAGGCCCTGAAGATAATCTGAGGGTTGAAACATCTCTCCTGGAGGAAAGGCAGAGAGAGTTGGGGTTGTACCCTGATCCAGCTTCCTACACACCCCAGTACAAATGACTGTGACTTTGCTGGGTTCCAGACTCTTTACTTGACTCCTGGCTTACACTGCTCTATCTTTGCACCTGGGTTTGCTTCAGAATTTTGTCTGGTCATTAAGGCTTCTTCATTCTCAATGGCATTTGAGATTCCACCAATTTTCAATCCACAAAATCTATCAGCAGAGATATTAGAGCTTTATTTTCCAGGCATAAGCTACAAATGTTGTCCGCTACAGCATAAGGATATTTGGCATCTTAAAATGCCAGAACACCATTTGATTTAGTCCATGTACACTGAAAAATAAGTCTGGCACTTCATATTTGTGCCTTTAGTGAGGTGTTTTAGTGAGGCATCAGAATAATTTCATATGGTAGCAAAATGGGTTAAAATAAAAGTCACTTAATAAAGGAACAGGTTGCCCAGAGCAGCTGTGGCTGCTCCTGGATCCCTGCAAGTGTCCAAGGCCAGGCTGGATGGGGCTTGGAGCAACCTGGGATAGTGGAAGGTGTCCCTGGGATAGTGGAAGGGGTGGAATGCAATGATCTTTAAGGTGCCTTCCAACCCAAACCAATCTGTGATTCTATGATTCAATGTATTCATAGATTCATAGATTTTATTGTAAGGTCACCAGCAGAATGCTGGTTTGGATATCCAGGCTGCATTTTATTTGAGGAATTATCTTGACCGTGACAGATGTGTGGAGTCTTAGTAACGGATGTGCTTATTAAAATCATGGTCTAAAATAATTCCAGATCAGCAACAAATTCCTTTTTTTCCCATGGTCTAACTTTATAGCCAACAACAGACATGTTAAAGACTGAATTTATTTTCAGACAAGCAAGGATAGCACGTCACCTATAAAGTCTTGAGCTGCTAAAATGTCCAGTTCAGTTCTCCAGAACGAACCTCACAGATTTGCAAAAATTATTCTTATCTCACTTAGCAGCAGCCACGCCATGGACAGAACCCCCTCCTCGAGACTAACAATCTTCCTCTGATGTTTCAGTCCCTCCAGACTTTGAGGAAGAGCTGGCAGACTGCACAGCTGAGCTGGGAGAGACAGTCAAGCTGGCCTGCAAGGTGACAGGAGCTCCCAAGCCATCCATCAGCTGGTACAAAGGTACGAGCAGCAGGGCATGAAACGTGCCCTGTCCACATTGCTGTGATAATTGGTCAGTGTGTAATCCAAGAGCTGATCCCCCAGAGATACTCAAGTCTAGAGACCATGTTTTGGGGTATTTTGGGCGTGCTCCTTTGGCTGGAAAAGCAGAATTATGACTGCACAGAACGATAATTTCACTTTTAAATGAGGAGTGGTGATGTATGAGGTCCTTCAAACAGAAGTTTGTTCTTCTACAAAACATCATCCTTTGCCCTGGATGATGTTTTGTAGAGAGCTGGATGAAGATGAAGAGCTGATTCCTCAACTACCAACATCAGCTGCAATAACACAGCTCTCATTGCTCTCAGGATGAAAAGCTGGATGAAATTCCTAAGGAGTGAGTTTAGTAAGCTATTTTAAAAGAAATAATTTCTCTCTCAGATGGAAAGCTCGTGGAGGTGGATCCCCATCACATTATAATAGAAGATCCTGATGGTTCCTGCACACTGATCCTGGACAACCTGACAGGGGCTGACACAGGACAGTACATGTGCTTTGCTTCCAGTCCTGCTGGGAATGCCAGTACCTTGGGAAAGATCCTGGTTCAAGGTAAAGTCCTGCACAGATGCAGTATTTTAAGGGGGTCTGCTGTGTAATACCTTAAACTTGTACCTGCCCTGGTGTGACCAGCAGGACCAGTGATTGTCCCCTGTGCTGGCACTGCTGAGGCACCTCCAGTCTTGGGGTCAGTTTTGAGACTACCATGACAAGAAGGACATTGAGGGGCTGGAGTGTGTCCAGGGAAAGGAATGGAGCTGGGGAAGGGGCTGGAGGACAGGAAGGGAACTGGGAAAGGGGCTCAGCCTGGAGCAAAGGAGGCTCAGGGGGGCCCTTGTGCCTCTGTACAACTCCCTGACAGGAGGGGACAGCCAGGGGAGGGCCGGGCTGTGCTCCCAGAAACAAGGCAGGAGGAGAGGGAACGGCCTCAGGAGGTTTAAATTGGAGATATGGGAAAGTTTCTTCACTGAAAATGTTGTCAAGTACCAGAACAAACTTCTCAAGGAACTGGTGGAGTCACCATCCCTGGAAGAGCTCCAAAAACATTTAGATGGGCACTTGGGGACATGGTTTACTGTTGGCCTTAGCAGTGTTAATGGTTGGACTCCAGGACCTCGGAGGTCTTTTTCAACCTAAATGATTCTGTGTTTCTATGATGTTACAAATATTAAGACATTCCAGAAATTCTATACAACACAAACTGGATAATATTATTAAAAAAAAAAAAAAAAAAAATTGATGTACAGGTGCAGGCAACTGTTTTTAGGTCAAAAACTTTGGTCTTTAGTATCCTTAGACCCAGTGAGAATTGTCTGGTCAGGGACATGCCCTTCCTATCTGTTCATTTTTCCAGCTAGCTGCCACATTTACCTTTGCTTTTTGCAGTGCCCCCACGGTTTGTGAACAAGGTCAGAAATGCTTATCTTGTCGAGGGTGAGGATGTCCAGTTCACCTGCACTGTGGAAGGAGCACCCAGGCCTCAGATCAGGTCAGTCCTACAGCTCACATGGAAACAAATCCTGGTTTCCCAGAGTCAGAACAGTTATTTTGAGTTTACGACACTTTCTTTACTGTGTCTTCCATCTTAACCACATCCCAATGCTGGCTCTTCATGATCCAGGCATTCCTGAGATTCTCAGCAATTAATTCTAGCTAGAATTTGAGAAGAAATGCCTACAGATAGACCCTGAGGAGGACTCTGTTGAATCTAAAGCCCTGGAAAATATTTTATCATTCTTTATCCTCCCTGACATGATTTTTGCAGATATTCAGACAAAGAGCTCAGCAAATCTTGTCTTGACATCATTTAAAGCCCCTTTCCTGCACTGACTGAGGAGATCTCTTGAGAAGAGTCTCATAAATGTGTGCAGTTTAATTCCCAGGTGTGATCCACCCACCTGCAGCCCTCCCTTCCAGGATCCAAATGTTTGTCTAAGGATGAACTCCTGAGTTGTCTAATGGATGGATCAGTGATCTTGGGGACCTCTTGATGCTGCATAATTTTTCCTGGCTTATATTCCATGTTTTCCCACTCAGATGGTACAAAGATGGGGTGCTGCTGAAGGACACCAGTAAATACCAGACTTTCAGTGAGCCACGGAGTGGCATCGTAGTCCTGGTGGTCAAAAACCCTTCCAATGAAGATATGGGGCACTATGAATGTGAGGTAAGTTCGGAGAGATTTAAATATCTGTCACCTGAAATGGTACAGGCAGGAGAATTCAGTTTACTGGGAGAGACCCATGGCCGAGTAATTGCTCATAAAAATATTCTGGCTGAACTAGATCTGGATTGTGAATGTCCAAAAGCTTCAGAATATTCTGATCTGACAGTTTGTTGGTACAAGAAAGAATTGATGGAGCTTGTTCTGGAGCTTAAACTCAGATCCAGAACTCTAGAGGAAATTCTTACAAAATGCAGGACCATTCTGATGTGATATTTTGTTTCTGGACTGTCTTTAAATTATGACTAAGAAACCCTCCAGAGGCAAAAGAAAGAAATTAAGTCTAAATAGAAGGATAAATACTGAAATTCCTGTTTTGTTTGGCAAGCATGCATGGAAGTAGCTGATAAATTTTTAAAAATGTAAGATATTTTATGAAAATTAGCCATAGTCTATGCATTCATTTTAATAAAACATTAATAAATACTGAGGTCTTGGCAATAAAAGAAATTAATCTTATTTTAGGAAATTAGCATGTGTCAGCTGCTCTATGGTAAATGGTTCAGCTCACAAAAATATTTAGGAAGTTTGATATACTTTAAAGAATTCTACTGTAATCTTAGCAAAACCAGACTACCCTCCATTTGCCAATGACTAAGATCCTAAGGTCCAGTATTCCCTTGGTTGAGTAAACTTAGTAATTACTGGATGGTAAATTAAAAAAAATCCTCTTTAATGTCCACCTAAGTGTGTGCCAGGAACCTGGGCCTGTTGGCAGGGACAGAGTTACCCCAGGAGCAAGTCCCACCCACTAATTAACTAAATAACTTTGCTGATGTGCTGTAACTTGTCTGCGTGAGCAATTTTTTGGTAAAAGACCATGAACTCTGTTGAGCAGCAAAGTGTCCCTCCAGACTCCAGCTTGGCACTTGAGCCACACCTTCACCCATTTCTGTCGACGCTGAATTTGAATTTTCAGGGGTAGCACAGGCAGGGCTTTATCACAACCAAAAAAAAAAAAAAAAAAGAAAAAAAAAAAAACAAACCAACAAAACCATCCTGTGTTTCACTTGGCACTGCACGATTCTCTTCAGCTGATGAACAGATTAGGGTCTGCCAAAAGTGGAGCTGAGCTTTACCACCACAGCGCTGCAGCCCTGACCCAGGAGAGGAGAGGAGACCAAGCCATCACCATTGAAGGTACGACCCTTGCCCAGCTCCGTACGTACGCCAGCCCATTGCCCTAAAATCAGTGAGGATCCAGTATCTTTTGCCATCTTATCCATGTTGGTTGTTGGTGTCCGTGTACCTGTATGTCTTCTGGAGATGTGCATGGGCAGAGGGCGGCTCGGCCCTGTGCCCATCATCATCTGTTGATTTCCAAGCCTGGCAAATCAACTTCATATAATGCTCGTGGATGCATTATATGAAAAGGGAGGAGCAAGTGAAGGGTTTGTCACACCACCACCAGTGCAAAAAGAAATGTTCTGTATCGTTTTGGTTTATTTGAAAATGTGTGTCAGCCTGGCAGAAGTGTTACGGGGGCCACTGTGTAAAGGTGGAGGCATATTGTTATTGTTCCTGAAATACCACTGAAGGATATTGGGAATGACTGGAAAGCAGAACTGGCAGCAGTGTGTCCTTAGTTCATCCATTATTTAGGACTGTCCAGGCATAGTCATAGAGTCTGTTCCTTTTTTTTCCTGCCAGATTCACCTGGATTGGTAGGGCGATAAGAATTGATTTTACACCCATCCAAAAATGCTTCCTTCTTCACAACTTTTAGTCATTGCTGCCCTGCTCATCCCAGGGATTTCCCACACAGAGTGTGTTAGTGCTTGCTGTAAGCCCATCACAGTCCAGTTTAAATCCTTGGCTACATCTCCCTAGGCAGCATTTCCTGACATAAGAAATTTGTTCTTTGTACATCTTACAAGTGTCCTTGAGTGGCTGAGCAAGAGCCAGCCAGTCCTGTCTCTCTTGAACAGTTCCCAGTGGCAGCTCAGGAGATGATACAGCCAAGGGACCACCTTTAACGGGTAAGGGACAGATTTGAAGGGCAAGAAAGAGGACTGTGATAGGCACAGGCCTTTCCATGCCAGCAAACCTTGCTTTCATCACAGGCCTTTCCCAGATATGGTTGGTGGAGACACGGCCAACAAAAGCCAGAGTTTTGCCAACAGCTCTAGAACCTTCTTTCCTCAGCTTTGGTGTTTCCACACTGTTGTGTGATAATAACAGGAGTTCAAGTGCATGCTTGAAAGGGCATATTTGACATTATCAACCTCCACTAAGAGGCAACTTTCTGACTCGTGAAGCTGCTGGGCAGAAAATGCTGGAGTCTGGAAAAGTGTTCATTGATAAATGATCCTCTACTCATATTCTTCCATCATTTTCCATAGTCCCTCTGCTGTTTGCCCTGTTTGAGGTCTGGCTGGACCTTTGGGCCAGCCCTCTGTAGACAGAAATGTTTTGCTATTACATTAAGAGGATTCATCCAGAATAAATTATTAAGATCAGCATCCTGATCTATGAACTTTCTTGACTTCATTTTAAACATGTTTTCCTTTTAGTTCTTTCCCAGAGTCCCATCAAAAAGCATTACAGGGAGGATGGTGCAAGTGTAGAAACTATAATTTTTTCAGCCAAATGAACCTTCAAGTACTTAAATTCTTTGTCTTTTCTGTACCCCGAAGAGAGAAAAATAAGTTGTGTGCAGGATGTAAAGAAATACAAATAAATCCCTGTCAGGTATATCTTGATTAAGTTCCTTCAGGCAGATAAAAAAGTAAACAAGTGTTGTATAAAATGTCAGGAGCATTTTCATCTCTGGGGGTTGCAAATTCGTATCTTCAGCCCCAAATTTCTCATCTGCTGTTATTTGTGTAATCATTAAAAAAAAAAAAAAAATATAAAGAGCTTTGTTACAGAAATACAATTGGAGTTTTCCTGGAAGCTCCAGATAAGTCATGAAATAGGTTTGTTCTGTGATGTGCTATTGCTTGAAGCCAGTAATAGGGAAGGAAATAGATCCCTGAGTCATCTCCAGGGAGAAACAGAGGGGGAGCTGCTTCAGGCCAGTGGAGAAAATAGACTCATCCATGGAGAAAGAGGATTGTTGTGAGCAGAATCCAACCAGGGATGAATTTGGCATAATGCACTTGACCAAGGAGGGAATTCGTTGCTTTCTTGAGAACCAATAACCAGCCTTGATCTGCCTGGGGAAAAATCGGGTTCATCTGGCAAAGAACTGGAGGACAGATGGATCTCGTGAAGGCTGTCTCTTTCCATCCTCACAATCCTTCCTATTTGTAAAAATGGGATTACCTATAACTTCACCAAGAGGACAACATTACTGCTCTCACAACAGGAAATAGATACCATGTCTGCTTCCTGGCTCACCTGCACCCTGGGTCTGAGTTTTATCTGATTTATCTCTGTTCCTGTGAAATGACCATTGTCTGAGTCTCATGAGGCACCCAAGGGGCAACTATTTTAGTTTTTATCCTCCTGCCTTTCTGTACTGTTTATTCTGCTGAACCAAACCCATGGTTTGGGATACCATTAGTCCAGTGGTTTAGGAGCCCTGACCTGCAGCTGGTGATGGTTCACAGTCCATGGGTATCAAAACCAAATTTCTTTGGTTTAAATTCACACTATGGGAGTTTGCAGGTCCCTTGGATGGACCAAATCCAAAAAAGGATGGAAACCACTGGACTAAGGGATCCTGTGTGAGCTGAGATCTGCCTTCAGCCACACCTCGTCGCTGCACTGAAGTCAATGGAGGGTTGCTTTAAAAAAATCCTCTTGCTGTGCGTATTGGAAGAATTTGAGGCACTTTTAAAAAAGTGTAGCTGAAAGAAGATCCTTCTCTTTGACTTCCAGTTGACTGTGTCTGCTTTGCACCTTGCTGCTTAACCTGCAAACGGCAGGGCTGATGTGCTCTGGCATGTTCTGGTGTGATTTATCTGTCCAGGCTCACTAACTTGGTTATTTGTTAAGAAAAGCAAAGCCCAGTGACTTAGAAATGTGTTGCATTTCCACATGGGTGGGCAGGTCAGGACCTAGAACGAGGCAGTCAGTACAAGCAGAGGAGTCAGGTACAGGAGTGGAGATAAAGCCATAAAAAAAAATTCCCAAAGCAGCTACAGCAACAATAATTCCTTCACAGCTCTGCCTTGGATTTCATGCAGAGACTTGGGCAGGTTCTTCAGTTGCCTTGTAGCAGCCACCTTGCTAAAAATCAGCAAAATACTTTGAAGTTCTTACAACAAAGATTTAAAACCCAGAGAAGCATTAGATCTCTTAGTGAAGAAATTTGGCACAGGAGTTTGTCCCGTGACCATTTGGATGTTCCCTGATTAAGGTCATGATTAGGGTGTTTATCTCATTATTTTTATTCCCTTATCACCATGGTTTAGTCTCTTTTTTGGCCAGGCCACAGGGTTTTCAGAGCAAATTCATCAGCCTTTGCAGCCATGTCAGTCACTGCAGGAGTGGAGTGGTTGTTTGGATTTGGGGGTTTTTGTTTGTTTCTTTAGGTTTTGGTGTGGTGTTTTTGAGAGAGATCCCAAAACACTTGCATTTCATTCATATAATTTAAAAAACTCTTTTATCTATGAGTTGAGCCACCAACCCTGGAGGGATTTCAAAGACCTGTGGATGTGGCACTTAGGGACAGGGTTTATTGAAGGTGGCAGTGCTGGCTTAGCAGTTGGACTCAACAATCTTAAAGGTCTTTTCCAACCTCAGTGGTTGCATGAATTGCTCATTTTAGGACTAGTTTTATCAGTTCTTGTCAGGTTTTGCAGATTAGTCCCCAAAGAGTGGCAGAAGGAGGTGAAAACAGAACAGTGCTCCTCTGGTTCATGTCAGCAGCGTGACCTGGGCAGCAAAAATAGATTTAAGAATCTGTGAGTGGAGAAAAGAGACTTAAAAAATGTAATAAAGGCCATAAATAGCCTCCCACCCATTCAGAGCGAGGAGAACTCACTCACCCTCAGTGTTCCATCACTTGTAAGCCAATGTTTTAATCTATTAACCAAAGAGATGTCTGGTCCTATAAAAGCACTGGCTGTCCCTAATGCTTACAGCTTTTAACCTGCTTATCAGGGACTCCTGCTTTGCAAAGCTGTTTGCCTAAAATGCTCTTGAAAAGTTGAAATGATAAATCCGGTGCTAAAAATGGATGCAGAATATTTTCCTCTCGGGGAAAAACAACAAGAAAAACAAAACCAAAAGCCTAAAAAAATAATAAAATACAAAAAGAAAATAAACCTAAATTCTCTCATCCTACTTTCATGTGGTTCTATCCTTCACTATTGGATTGCTCAAATCCTCCCTCACACCTCGGGCAGCACATATACAATTTATTAAATGCCTTTTTCAGCTTTCTCATCCCAGGCCTGCTGAACTTTTGAATATTGAATCTCTTTGACATCCACTACAAATAGAGAAATCACAGCTGGCATCATATGGGAGGACTGCAAGAACAGACATTAATAGGGCAACCATTAAAGAGACTTTTTCTTACAGACATTCTGAGATTTCATTAAATTTATTCAACTATTTACTTTATATTACTTAATTCTCATCTAAATACACTTGCTGTTAAAATAATAATAGAACACACCTATTTTCAGGTGTATAATCCAATTAATTAAAAAATTTCCATCTGAACATTAGGATTTTTACTCGCATACTCTCTGCATATGGATTAATCTCGTAATATTACTTAATGAGAAGTTCTAAAAGTTATTTGCAAATTGCAGAATAGTGATTTAAAAGGTCAGTGAAAATCTTTTACCTGAGTGCAGTAAATTGTTTGAGCCCTCAGTTCATCTGCTATCACTATATTGTTATCATTCCACTATTTAAAACAAGGGTTGAAATAAAAATAAAAACTAGGAATAGGTAAATGGTTTTATTCATAGGTTTTATTGTAATTGTGTCCAGAGATAAATATTTGAAAGTAATTTTGCTCTTTACTTACCCAGTTAGCATAAACTCAAATTTCCAAACAGATTTTGTTTAAACTCACCCAGTTCTGCAGTAACTCCTTTGAATCTCTGGGAAATGATTCCAAATTTTTACAGGCATAAACAAGACAAGGCTCTGCAAAAGAAACACGAGCTCTAGGTCAGATATTAACATCAATATTTGCATAAAATTCTTTTCCATTATGGTCAAATTCGTGCTTTTACCTGAGGCAGGGAAGAGCCCTTGGAAGTAAAGTGGAAGGAAAATTAGGTTAAAGTATTTAATTTAATATTGTAAATGTATTTTTAATTTTCAGTCAGTGCAGGTTTGGGGGCACCATTGAAAACATCTGCACTAATCATCAGTTATTTAACAAATAATACAGACACTCCAAATTCCCTGGGCAAGAACTGTTGGTGATTTTATAGGTATTTTTAAGTAGCAGCTCACTTAAATTGCACTGACTGAAAATTACCAGAGCTTATTTATTATAGGCTGGCTGCAAAATTGAAAATCAATTGCTGGAGATTAAATTATGGGGTTTTTTTTAGATATTTTGCTAGTTTATGAAATAAAAAGTGGGGCTTGCTGATTGGGTTGTTTCTTTCTTCAAATAGGTTCAGCAGTTCAGAGTGTGCTCAAAGCAGAGTGGTTCAAAGAGTGCTTTAATTTTATTCCAGTGGACAGGATGGGAAACCTGCTGAAAAGCTCAGTTAGTTCTTCAAATGGTGTCTTCTTCCTACTTTTTAAAAATGTCAGTTTTAAGAAGTATTTGCAAGACCACAAAATCATAACTTTTGATCTTGATAGGCATCAACAGCTTCCAGTTCTATGGGAGAAGGGTCAGGAAAAATTGAAAATTAGAGCAAAAAAAGAGATGGAGCAGACACAGGGCTCTCCTGGGCTTCCTAGGATTTGGGTTTTTGGGGTTTTTTAATGCTGATTTTCTCAACTGATGATAATGACATTAGTTTTCATATTTATCAGCTTGGATTTTGCATCCAATCCACAAAAGTTTGGCCACAATCCAGTGTTTGGGGGAACTCTTTTTTTCCAGGAAGTGAAATCTCAGTTTAAAGAATTTCAGCTCTCCAGAATTTTCTAGATTGAGGCGTTTCCAGGTTTCTGACACCATCACTACCTTATTATAGGATAAAGAAAAATTAAATAAGGACCTTTTTCTAGCTTTGACCTTCCAAACAAAAACGGTCGAATAAACAGTTTTGGCCAAATCGTTCTCCACAAAATATTTAATTTCAAAGCTGAATGTTCAGAGAGCATTCTGGATTCTCATTCCTGGTCAGAAACACTAAAGATGATGCCAGAAATAACCACAGAAAGCATGGATGGGATGGTACAGTTGGTTATTTTTCACTCCAGTTTATGTTGATGAACTGAGCAAAGATAATTTAATCATTTCAGCTTTTGCCTTTCTTTAACCCCATGCTGTTCATACTGTTCTCTTTGTAGTCACTGAACAAGAGACTAAAGTGCCCAAGAAAACCATCATCATGTAAGTGCTGATTTTTTTTTTTTTTTTTTTTTGGGTAACATTTGTGAGTTTTTTGCCTTGCTGCCTCTGCATGATCCAATAACAAGCTTGTGTTCATTGGCAAGTGTGTTCATTCCCACCAGATCCCACGGAATTCTGTGCCACGTGAAGTGATCACCTTAAAAAAAGTCCTTTTGTTCTTTTCCAAAAATTGCATCACCGGTGTTAGACACAGCCTGGGGCAGTTATTTTGTAATATCACACAGGAAAAACATTCCCTCTGATGCTGAGAGAGTTGAACTAGAGTTTAAGAAGGTAGAGTCTGACTCTCAGTGTTGAATGAAACCAGCTTTGAAAACTGTTTACCTGAAAATATCTGCCAACTTAACAAATATCTCAGAGCTCAAAGTGATTTCTTCTGGCTTTATTTTAATTTTTTCAGGAAAGACTTGTGGGATGAAGCAGAAGGAAGATGAATATTTTTATCCCCTTCTGGCTCTATATTTTTAATATAAATAATTATCCTGATGACTTGGGTCTTTTTTAGATACCTTGAGCCTGGTTTATACTGGATGCCTATAAAATACAAAGATTAATTACTGTAAAAACCAGTATTTTCTCAGTCATACGTAGCCTAGAAGCCAAGCAGCCATTAAAATCATAATTTATCTTCTTAAGTACCATAGAGAAGTACAGAATAAAATTGTTTCATGTGCTGGAAGGGGGACACTAGCCTGTGACAGGATTTCACAGCAGCTCCAAGCCACTCCAACCATGTCCTGAGGGCATGAAGTAGTTATGCAATGGATATTTTGGGGAAATGCCTTCCCACAATAGCTGTACTTTTGCTAAAATCAGCCCTTCACTTTGTCATGAGGTTTAAGTGGATGCATTTCATTTTTCTTAGACATAAAATTGCAACTAAAGGATGGTTAAGAGTTTCTTACCTTTTACCCCTTTTATTGTTTTCTGTGAGGATTATTCCTTTAGATCCAGGCACTTGGCCCTTTTGGAGGCAGTGCTTTATAAGTTGTTGCACATAAGCTCAGTTAAATTTCCAGCCATTAGGCCTTTTTCACCCTGCAAAAAACAGAAAATAAAGTGGTTTTACCTGTACTGCCTCAAGGACCAGGATTCAGACTGGGGCAGCTGAACAGAGAATTAGCTTTTTATATCCCATTCAGAAATATCCCAAGAAAGTTGTGAGCAGGAAGGAATCTCAGGGCCAGACCACATCTAAAATTTGGGAAATCTCATTTATCCACATGTCTGTGCCTGTATCTGGAGCAGCAGCATTAATACTGGGGGATTAAATAGTACTCAATGATATAGAATGCCATCAGTTAAGCTGATTTTTAAATTTCTGAGATCTCAATTCCATAGGCTGTTGCTCAGAACAGCTCCAGAAGGGATTCCTAAATCAACAGCTGCAGCCTCTAAGGAGTTTGGTAAATTTAGGAGTGGGATCTCAAACAGAAATTCCCCTCTTTTTGTGGTCATGAACTTTAAATTAGAGTGGACCTCAACTGAAACTGGGATAATGATGGAGGAAAGTTTGGGAATAATTCTGGAAGAGCAGATTCCAGTCTTACTCTGTAGCAAGCCGATGAACAGAAGCAGCTTTTAAAAGTACTGGCAGAAAATGACAGGTAATTGAGAGATGGGATTGAACAATGTCCATATATGCAAATCCCAGACCCCAAAAACCCCATTTTAACTTTGCAACATAGATCAAAGTCTACTGCAAGCACCCAAGGATTCATTCTCATCTAAAATGATTTAATTCTGTGTAATTCAGAAAGGCACCATGGCCAGCAGGAAAGCTCTGCACAGACCTTAAAGGTCTATGGAAAAACTGCAGAAAACTTAAGGAAAAGAGTAAAGCAGTGGAAATGAGCAGTAGAAGAGAGGTTCTCAGCAAGGAAATAAATCTCCCTGTAGTTGATCCAGTCCTGGACTCCACCATGTCCCCAAAGGGAGACACTGATGGTGAAAACAAATCTGATCTTCAGAGAAGTACAAGTTTTCAAAAATAAGACCAGAAGATGAGAAGGGTCTGCAATAAACCCAGAAGGATTAGTCTTCTATGATGGCTGTAAATGGGCTCTCCATTCTCAAGGGCAAAATTCAGAGCAGAGATGTCTGAAGAGCAGAGGGGATAACCTTCAGCCCCATGTGGCTGTGACTGGAGAATGGGGAGGAGGAGGAGGAAGAGAGGAATTAAAAAGCTGCTGTCTCCATTCTTAATCCCAGTTCAGACCACTGTTTGACCCTTCAGTTAATTCTTTGTTTTTAACCCCATTCCTTGGAGGTAGGGACAGAATCTCAACACAGAAACAGAATGTGCTTTTCATGTGATTTCCACTGGATCCGATGTGGAGCATTGGCTTCCTTGTGCTTTCCAGGCAAACACGGCAGAAATGTTTTTACCTGAAAGTTTTCCCATGTAAGAAATGCCACAGAAAAACCTTCAGGAAAAACTGCATTCTGAGTATATAAATTAAGAGGACTGAAACCTGAGTTTAGGCCTTGGGTTAGAAGGGACCTTTGAAGATAATCTCATCCAACCCCTTGCTCTGAGCAGGGATGATTTCACCTTGATCAGGCTGCGCAGAGCCCCATCCAGCCTGACCTTAAATGTTTCCAGGGATGAGGCATCTACCTCCAGCCCAACTTCAGTCAAAATCTCGAAAGTAAAGCCAGCAGAAATATGCTGAGAAATCATAATTATTCATCCCAATTTGGTTTGGTATTCCTGTGTCTATTGGTAGGAGTAGGATCAGGCTGTATCTGCACTAATGGCATTATGAAGAGTAAAAACAAATTCATTTTGGCATAGATGACTCATGCAAGAGATGTTCTAACTTTCTTTTCCTGGTCATCTCCACATTTGAAGGGTTAATCCCTTTCAATGTAACTGTTCTGCATGTGAAAATACAGATCTCTGGTCTCAAAAGAGGTTGTAATTAAAACAAAAAAAGTGATGTGTTAATTAAATTAAATATTAATTAAATATTGCTGAGAAGATGCTGAGCCTACTGCAACAAAGGGCATTTAGCCATCGAGGTGGATGGAATTAGGATTTTAGCCGAGGATACTCAGGAAAAGGGTAAAGACTTTGAGTGTTTAAAATTTTGGGGGTTCCAAAGTAGCAGAGTAGGTGATCAGCACAAGCCCATGAGATACAGCAACACCAGCAGAGCATCTCTCAGCTGGCCGTGCTCCTTGTGTGTTCACACCTGAGGACATCAAAGGAGCTGGAGTTTTCCCTGGGGAAAAGGGCACTGGGGTTTTCCCTGGATCAGGAAGCAGAGACAGGCATGTGGGTGTGTGCACTGCGTGCGTGTCCTTCCCAAAATGACCGCTCCCCAAAATCTGGAATGCTCACCCAAACTAACCCCGCGCGGTGCCTTGGACGACCGCGGCATGAGCTGCTGCTGCTGCTGGAGTGTGGCTCCCCAAAAAGTCTCATCCTCCCACCAACTCCACCCCTTTCTGCCGTCAGAGAGGAGACCATAACCACGGTGGTGAAGAGCCCAAGGCAAAGGGGAAGGGTTTCTCCTGCACGTTCTCCTTCAGGTCATTCTCCTTCCCGCTCCCCGCGGGCGGAGCCGGTGCCAGAGCCGGTTTATGTCTCCAAGATCAGGCAGCCTGTCCACAGACACGACCAGGAGGCAGCACAAAAATCTGCTGCTGTTCCCAGGCTTTATGTCACAGAACACGAGGACATGCAAGGGGCAGTGGCGAGAGATGTCGTTGTGGAGAGCACAGTGGAAGAGAAAAAGCCCAAGTGGGTCGAAGTGGAAGAAATAATTGAATTCAAGGTGAAAAAGTCACCAAAGCCCACAAGGAAAAGAGGTTCTTCCCCAGCTAAGCAAGAAAAAGATGACTCAGGGGTGTTAACGTTCACTTTTCCCAGCTCAAGGCCAAAGCGCTCCCCAGAAGATGATCCAAACACAAACAACTCCAACAATAAATTGGTGGAACAGTCAAAATCTCTGCCGAGTGAGGGTCTCTCTGAAGGTGACATCCAGCCTCTGGTGTACACGACCGAGCAGGAAGGACCTCAAGTCAGCAACGAAGAGAGGAACTCCCCATGTGGGTCTGAACAATTAGGAAGTGATTCATTTATGGATTATGGAACTGAAGGAAAGAGCTGCCCACAGGAACCATGTGCTGACTACGGGTCAGACACTGCCTCCCCTCTGCTTGCCTGCGGGGGTGAGCCTTTGGTCTTCAGTTTTGGGACAGCTGCTGGAGACCAGCACGAAGTTCTGTTCTGCCCAGCGAGTCCAGAGGATAAGGAAGGTGTTGATGAAGTGGATGTGTCTTGGCCTCTTGGAGAGGAGGTACCCAAAGTAATACAGGACATCCTTCCCGAAGAGGACAACGTCATCGTGGATGAGCCAGAGGAGCTACACGCAGATGACATCAGCACCCGAGACCGCAAGATTTTAACCCACAATGGCAAACTCTTAACTCTGGAGGACCTGGAGGATTACGTCCCTCAAGAAGGTGAGACCTACAGGTGTGAGGATCAGAAGCACACGGCGGAGAAGCCCTGCGAGATCTCCGTGCTGCAGACCGAGATCAACGAGCCCACCATTGGCAAGCCGGTGCTGCTGAACCTGGTCAGGCCCGTGGTGCCCGAGCCCAGGCAGAGATTCTTCAGCCAGTACGAGGAGCACGTCCCCGGGGGTGTGTTTGTGTCAGCCTCGCGGGTGACCGGCCTGCAGTCCGTGGGCCCCTCCAACATCTCCTTCCGTGTCAGCGATTCCCGGGCGGCTCCTCCCGGCTCCTCCTTCTCGGTGAAGCCTTCCTTCTGCACCGAGGTCCAGCGCTCGGCGGACAGCGGGCAGTCCAGCTTCAAAACTGAAGTTTCCACGAGAACCCTCAGCTACGGGACTGTTGGCGAGCCTGTCACCTTGCACATCAGCACAGAAGACCTCTCCCAAAGCTGAGCAGGCGCCAGCGTGATTTTTAACACCAAAGAAAGCAGCTTTATATATATATATATAAAAAATAATCAGAATTGTTGTAGGAGAGGGAAATTGGTGGCAAAGATTACCAGGTAACAAGTACAAGGGAATACCTTAGAGAGAAGTGTATTTAAATATGCTGTGTCAAGCTTTTCCAGTCTTAAAGGGAACAGTCTGTCAGAACAGTTTGTAACTTTAAAAGCTTTGATCTAGGTGAACATGTATCATTCCATAGCGGAGCAGTGATGGGAGGTTTAGGAAAAGCCTGATTCTTCTACCTATGACAGAAATACAGATGAAGAAGTGTGTTTTTTGTCCATGAACTTAATAATTGTTTCATGTGCCAGTTTACGGTGTGGCAAGGAGGTGAAAGTATCCAAGCTTTTCAGCATCCTTCAGTAGCCCAGGACAGGGGGTGTCTCCTGTCACTGTGTGGGCACAAAGGTCATGAAGCTTTACTCTGCTTTGACTCTGCTCTCTCTTGTGACACCAATTAGCTCTACCAAAATTTCTTCATAAACCTTTCAACTCGCACAGTCTGGTTGCATTATTTTAACCTTCTGCCATATAATGAGATATGTAGTAAATATTACGTATACCAGGGATTCAGAGGACTGCTCAGGCCTTTTGGTTGAAATCCCAGTTTGACTCTAGTCAGTGGTGAGAGTCCCACTGTCGTGAGGAAGCAAGAGTTTTATAGTTCTCTTCTGCTTTAAGTGAAAAAAGACTATCTTTTCTAAGTGACTGATATTTTCAAATCCACTTCCTAGTTGCCTGATAATGTAGGTTTCATTATTCTGCATTCTAGTGTGGTGGATTTACAAACCATATCTTTTGAAATATAATTTAGTTAACAGGCACTGAAAGATTAAAGTGCTGCACAAAATAATTTCTGCATCTGCAATCGAACATTAACAAGTACAAAGAACCACAAATGTGGTCTTCAAAGGACCACAAATGTGGTCTTTGCCAATAAATATGACTGGACGAGTATTTGTTCTCCTGAATGTGCCAGTGGTGAAACATTCCTGCTAACAGATTGATCCATGATGTCCCTTATATGTGATAAGAGGAATTTACCACTGAGCTACGGCAAAGTAGCAGGAGCACAAAGACAGATTAAAAATATATATAAATACAGAGAAAAAAATAGCTTTACCATAAATATTCAGTTGAAACATGATCTGTTCCAAATGTATTGGGCTGCCAGTTGCAATTGCATCATATTACTGTAACCAGGAAGGTTGAGATGCCTCGGAGAGGGACTGACTGTGGAGTTCCTCTGGAGCTTTGCAGTGGGAATGCTGACTGAGGGAGAGGCTGAGGTGCACTGAGCACAGCCCATCCCTGTTGGCTTCACCAAAAATGGATGTTACCCAGAACTCCAAAAGCTGCTCTGAAAAGAGATGAACTCCCAGGCCCAAATTTTGCTGCCAGTTGGAGTCAGAGGGAGCTCATTGATCTCAGCAGGGCCCAGCACTGGCCCTCTCTGGTGACAGAGGTGTGGGGTGAAAAACCCCCACACCCTGTCCCAGCTGAGCTCTGTGGAAATGTTCAGTAGAAACTGTTTTCATTTATGGTTTAGGGAAACCAGAAATGCTCAGGCACAGCTGAATTTCTAATCAGCGTGAGGACAGAGGGTGGAGTGAGTTTCTGCCTTGGGAACGGATGGATGATGTTGGCTCAGTGTTTTCCAGCCAGGTGATATTGAGGAGCTCATTCTGGAGGCTTGGGGCAATATTCCTGCCAACAGGGACTGAATTCACAAAAGGTGCTTGTAGAAAAGTTGGGGTTTTTTTTTTTCCCTTCTGCAGCTGCACCTTGTTGACTAAAATTAACAAATTGATTTCACAGCCTTTCACTTTCAACATCCACTCAGGATGTCGTGTGCACTACCTTCATGATATAGGATGCTTTTCCAGTGGTGAAGGAAATCAAGCTTCCTTTATGGTACTATCCCATTTTTTATAACATCTCCTTGGTTTATACTGTTTGTTTTATAATGAAGAAATATGATGGATATATATATTAGTGCTTTTTTCATATATTGCACTGTACTTTGGAAAGTAACAGACATACAACAGGGAAATGCTTTCAAAGCTAAAAATATTTCTTTTATTTTGAGCCTGATTCTGATCACAGTTATTCCAGTATCAATCTAGAATAATTCCACAGAAGGAAGTGGATTTGATTCAGATTTACGAAGATACTGCTCAGAAAAGAATTCGCTCTGTGATAGTCTTCAAAAAATGTAATATTCAAACAAAAGATAATGAGGATGTGTAAAGGAACGTGGAGGTTTCCTCCTGTTGTGGTTGACACTCAGGTTTTTCTAGAGAAGCTCTAAGGCTGCACTTCAGGTGGTCATAGAAGAAATAATTTTACTTTGATTCATTAGCTCAAAGCAATTAACATCTGTTTACATTTTCTTTTGAAATTTAAGCAAAAGAGAATCAGTTGAAGGGAATTTTTAAAATCCTATGCAGGGCTATGTTCAAAAAGTGAAAGGTTTATGAGATCTTCATTACATATACTTTCAAAATATTTTCCTAGAGGTTAAAAATTATGCTTATAAGTGATTAAACTGTGTAGATAACTAATGAGATGTGTGGGGATTTATTTCCTGTAGATGAAAAGATACAGCTGTACGAAAGATTTTAATACAATGAATGTTGTACTGAAATTCCTGGAGGCAATGGGTATTAATAAAGTGGAAACTTCAGTTTGCTTGAGGTACAAAAAAGAAAAAAAAAAAAAACACACGCACACAAAAAAAGTCAAGTGCAAGATATGCTGTTAAATGCTGAGTTTAAATCAATAAATGTCTTGCATCAGCTGTCACTGAACTGGTTGGGTTTCTGTGTTCTTTGTTACAGCCCTTGATATTCCTCTTCTCCCACTGACTTCAGCAGGAGCTGGGTCACAATCCAAGAATTTTAATGTAGTTGGGCTCTGGCTCCCTTTTTATGGACAGTTTCAGGAGTGTTGAAGTGAAAAAACCCCTGGTTTTAGGCATATTTCCAACTCGGGGATCTTGAATGATTCACATCCTCTTGTGAGGTCCTTCTCTGAGACCCAACTGGAGCTTTAAAATATGTGTCAGCCTTGAGTTCCTGGGGCTGGGCTGAAGTTGTGGGGTGGAAAGGTTCAAGGTTGAGATTTTAGAGCTGAGAAAGAGGTTGTCCATCACAGGGTGTCATCACTGTGGTGTTTGCTAGTTCTGTGTATCTTGGGGGATATTAAAGTTCCTCAGCCTGCATCAGTGTCCAAAAGAAGGAAGTGGTGTAATGTCCCCTAGGCAGGGAGGAAAGTGGTGGCATTAGAGCATGGGGGAGACCAGTGATTGTATATAACCTCTATATCTATATCTATACACCTGTGAATTTATTTCCTACTTGAGTGCTTCATGCCTTTCCAATCATTTCACTCATTGGCAGCTGCCCAGTTCACAGGAGAGCACCAGCTGGCAGAAATCACAGCAGGAACACCAGAGAATCCAGGTATTTCTCCAGGAAAATATTTAATGTCTTCCAGCCAGCAGAGTGCTGATGAACACTGATGGGCAGTCTGGGACATCGTGTGAGCAAATCTTGCTTTTTCTCATCAGCAGATTCAGGAAAGAAATATTTTGTCACCATCATGCTCATGGAAAACAAAAACCAAGTGAGATGTCTTCATCCACACATAGCCTTCAACTTTATTTTCTCAGGTCTATCAGGGGAATTGACTTTCTTGCAGCCAAGAAAGGAGCAGAATCAAAACCCCTATGGGACAGGCTCATTAATGTCAACAATATTGAACAAGTTAGAGCTGTTTATTCCAAATGCTCTTATTTTTTTCTCTAACCATGTGGTGTTTTGAGTTTTCTCTCTTGCTTGGTGAGCAATCACATCATGGTTGTGATCACTGTCTTACCCTGACCTGTGTTTTCTCTGTCTTTTCTCTGTCTTCATGATTACATGGGGGCTTCCCTATGTACCATCCATCCCTTTGTTGTGCCTCTTCAGGATTTGTGGAAGGTTTATCAGGCAGGAGATTGGGTGAGGTGAGCTCCTGCAGTCTGTGATCCCATCCCAGCCTTCTACATCCAAACCCATCAGAAATATCCAGATATTGTGAAGTAGGACAAACAGATCACCCTAGAGCAAGGAGTGGCTTTTCTGCCAGACTGATGAAGAAGAACAGTCCTCCCTTCACTCCCCTGCCCTTCTCCAGAGTCACTGAGGAGGCTGATTCCTGTTCACTCCTTTTCCTTCCCTGTGAGATAACAACTTCCATGCACTGTTCAGTGCAATTCTCATTTCTTTGCTCTCATCCAGTGGTTGGCTCTTCCCCCTGAAGGTGCTGGGGGCACAGACCAGACTCCCAGGGAATGGTCACAGCCCCAAAGCTGCCAGAAGCTCCAGGAGTGTTTGGATAACACTCCCAAAACCAGCATGGGACTGTTGGGGTGACTGTGCAGGGCCAGGAGCTGGATTGGATGATCCTTGTGGATCCCTTCCCACTGAGGATATTCTGTGATTCTATGATTAATACAGGAATTTTTGACAGACCAACCAATTGAATTTTTGACAGACCAACCAATGTCAGGTTGAGCTGGGAGATGGATCCTTTGTTCCACTGTCTGGGAACAGGCCAGGCGTTCACGCAGGTGGCACAGTGTCCCCAGCCTGCCGAGACACAACTTTCCAAAGCATTTTGTGCCAACCTTCTTATTTTAACCCTCCACAACATTTCCTCTTGCTGGAATAAGCATTTCTTCATCAACTCTCCTCTCTAAGAGGGGAAAATGACTCTGTTGCAGATTTGGACGATGCTACCGTTATTCTTTTTTGCCCTGAAGAGAGAAAAGTTGTTGTTCTTGTCTGTAGGAGCGACTTCCCCTCAGTCAGAGACGGAGACTTCTGTGCAGGCCTCGCTCCAGCGCGCGGATAAGGAGATCAAGACAGCCCTGAAAAAACTCCTGGACTCGGCATCACTGCTGGTGACTCTTCCCCCGGGCATGCGAGCAGGTGGTGGCCTTGGCCTCGTCCCCCCTGGGTCTGCTCCCTCGGAGCACCCAGGGGCAGCAGCCGGGCCCTCGGTGGTAGTTCAGGAAGCCAGCACCCAAACCCAGACTGCTGAAAGCCACGGTAGGTTTGGCATGAAGGTGGGAGATGTCCCCCCCGGGAGCTGAGAGACAGAAAAATACTGGGTGCGCCAGTAATGATGTGTTATAACCTCGTTTTTTGTCCTGTGTCGTTGCGTTTTGAGCAGATGAGGATGGCATTCAGAACCAAAGGGGCAGGGAGGGTGGGTTGGGGTTAGGTTGGATCTGAGTTTGGGGCAGATATTTCTGGAAGGAGGAGGTGTTTGAAAACTAGGCCTGAAATAGGGTTTGGTTCATCACCTGCCCAAAATTAAGGAATAGGGGATTTTTTTCCACCCTTGGGCTTTTCCCCTGCTCTTGCTTTAAGTACTTTTGGAGGAGAAGGTGTGGTGAGATCCCTCCTTTACATTCAGAGAGGTCATTTGGGTTTTGAATTAGTGGGGTGGGCAAGGGTGATTGCTTTTATTTTATTTTATTGTTTGTTTTAAACAAGCTGGAAATGTCTTTAATATCCTGAACCAACTGTGAGAGACTCTCCAGGGTGTTGGGTGCCTCACGTTCACCTGCATTTCACTGACCCTGGAGCCTGGACAGACTCCTTACAGCTTCTGTGTGACTAAAACCAACTGTGTATGTGGCTGTGTCTTGCCAGGAGAACAATTCCTTTGTCTTTCTGTTGTTTTAAAAAAATCATGGATGAGAGACAACCCTTCCACTCTTCCTCTGCTTCTGCCATAACAATTTGTCTAAGCTGTCTCTGTGTCAAGTCAGAATATCTGTTCTCCACCACTGTTAACTGAAAGGACAATGCCAAGTAGCCTTCAGCCCTCAAACTCCAGATAATTCCTTAAAAAACAAATATTCTTACTGAAAACTTAGCAAGAATAAAAGCTGTTCATGGAGTCGGACCCAAAATAACAACATTAAAAAAATGCCAGGACTTCAAAACCTTTTTTTCCTTTATAGTAGGAAATCATCTTTGGAAATAATCCTCTGGTGGAGTGGGATGACTCAAAAATCCTAAGTAAAATGTCACCTAGCAGATTATTTCCTCAGTCACAGCTAAAGAGAAAATACAATAATGAATGAGATGGTTTGGCAAGACTTTAACCTGAGCAAAACTAAACATGTTATGGGAATTATTTTAAGGAGATGGAGACTTGACACCTCTCTCTATGATCACGTGCCTTAAATAAAAAGGAGTAAATATTTCAATAGTGCTGGTGATAGGAAAGCACAATCCCACACCCTGGGATCTCTGATCCAGTAATGCCATGAATAACCATATTTTCCACCCCAATGGAGCTGTTTTATGTGATTTCTACAAGCAGCTGCTGTTTTCCAAAAGCCAGCCAGCACCAAACATCCCTAGAACACTCCCGAAAATATTCCTACCTGCTGGGTAGAAGACTGCTCTGGATTTAACCTTTTCTCTTCAAATGAAAAAGGAGATGATGCACTTTATCCTATGGCATAATTCCAGTGGTCAGTATCAAAAGACAATCAGGTATTTTTGGAATGTGAGATCAAACCAGGTTTTGAAGCTATATCTGATAAAATAATTAATAATAAAAGAAGAAAAATAACTGAAACGACCATGAAGCTGCACCATCTTTTGGTTTTATCAAGGCACAGATGCCAAGCCTTGTTCTGGAGTAACTTAGAGCTGTGCAAGGACATTTTCCAGTGGAAGTGCAGCAATGCTGACGTTAAAACATCAGAGCACTTTGTAAGAGTCCATTTTACCTCCATACCATTCATATCCTCAGCCAGGACCTGCTCTGACCAGCAGTTCACATCAGTGTGAGCTCACTCATGTCCCTGATGCTCTCTGTGATCACAGCTGTGAGTCAGGAACTGTTCTAATGCAAAACTGAATGGAGGAATTCATGTGGACAAACCTAACACTGGGCTTCTCTTGGTTTTTTTGGATATTTTGAATTCCTGAGATTTAGGAAGTCCTTTTCTCCCAGCCCGGTGATTGAAGAAAAAGTCGAGAGTCATCTCTTCTGTTTTCCAAGGTTGTTTATTTTTCCTTATCTACTCCATTCTTTCCCTGACTAACAGAGATTCTCTCAGCAAGTCAGTCCAAGGCACAATCCCCACCTTCAGGGTGGTGTTTTCTTTTATACTAAGAGCAAGGTGTACTTATTTATAATAATTTTCCAATACCTATCATCTCTGTTAGACAGTCTGTCTCTGCTCTAAACCAACCAGAAAGTGCCACCATCACAGCAGAAGATGGGGCAGATGAAGAAGAAGGAAGAAGCCTAAAAACCACAAGGATCCTCCATCTTGATCTTCCTCTGCCTGCCATTCTAGAAACTCCAAAATTCTACTTCTCTCACCCTGTGACAAATTAATTATCACTCTATTCAAACTCTTGTGGCCTGTAAATCCTCACAGAGATGGTAATTTCTCCCAAGGGCTAAAATGGAAGGCACAGGTGTTTTTGACTCCATGCCAAGGTCGCTGAGCCCCTTGCCAGGGTCTGAAATCATCCAGGATGGTCAGAGGAGTGTCCTGGGCTCCAACAGCTTTCCCTGGAATGCATTTCACTGGTGGACTTGGCAGTGCTGGGTTGATGGCTGGACTTATTTTTAAAGGTCTTTTTTAACCTGAATGATTCTGAGAATCTGTGATTTTCTCACAGCCATGAGCTGGAACTCAAACACAGTTAAATTATCTCTTACAAAGTCTGTGTGAACCCACACTGTGCTTCCAGCTGACTTATTTCTCCCTGTCCCTACTGCCTTTCCCACCTTTGTCCGTGTGTCTTTCCTTACAGAACAGTCAGCTTAGCCCAGTCAGACAGGTGCCACCACTCTGGTGTTGTACAACCCCTTTGCTCTGTGTGCTTTTTGCAAAAGTGCCAAATTCTCTTCTAACCTTCAGCGACTGCACCCAGGTCAGGTGGGCTCAGTTCTGGCACAAGGCACACCAGGGATGGCTCCAAAGGTTGACTCTGGGCTTCGGGTGTGGTTTCATGGGTGGCTTGTCAAACTTATCCAATTTCTGCTGCCAGCCAAAGCACAGAGGCAGGCTTCAGCTGAAGAACCAGGAGTGCCAAAACCCAGCCCTGCTCCTTCCCAGGAAGAGGAGGCTGCTGGAGGTGAAAGAACCCGGGAACGCACTGTTCCCATCGACAGGTAAATGCCCTCCTCCATCTATCCAGGCAACAATTATGGATTTCTGAATGGGGCAGACTTTGGTGCTGTGGGAGTTCTCCCACTCCCGCATGTCTCTCCCCTGACAGGGGAGGCCTTTTAAAAAGTCCTTGTGAAGTAAAAATCCAAACTGGACTCTTGGCTGTTGTCGCTCTCCAGGTTGTTTATCACTTTCTGATCAGCAATTTCTGCACACCAGGCTTTACACCAGCTTGGCCTGAGGGACAAAAGGCACCAAAAAGCCTCCAACACACAGAATCAAGGTTCTCTGAAAGAGAATTCACCCAATTATCACTAAGAACAGACATCATTTCTCTTTTCTTCCAATAAATAACTATATTTTTATTCACATGGTTCTACACTGTGACAAATTGTGCCCAATGGTCCTGTGTCCTCAACACTGCAGAATGTGGAGGAGATGAAGAAGGAGGAAGAAGCCTGAAAACCACAAGGATCCTCCAGCTTGTCTTCATCTCCTTACCATGCTAACAAACCCAGAAATCTAAATTTCTCACTCTGTGATAAATTCCATATTCTGCTACTATCTAATTGACATTCTTCAAAGTTCTGTTTCATCCCAGAGCCTGGGAAGCCCTTTCCATGGATGAAGGTTAAAAGCAGTGTTTGTCAGAGGGTTTGGATCCCTTAAAACATGCAGAGAAATATTCTCTGTCTTCTGGGTTCCAACAGGTGCAAGAAAAGCAAGTCCTCTGTGGTGGACCCACAGAGTTTCTTGTAGGTTTGTCATTATTTTCAGAATCCTGGTGACAATGCTTTGTCAAAGAAGGGTAAAATAAGATTGGGGAGAAATTAATCCCCTCCCCCACACACACCAAAATTCTTCCTGTATTGATTTTAAGCAAATAACTCTTTGCTGGTTAACCAGATCAATGGCAGGGTGTAATCCTGCACCTCTTGTATGTGGCTATGCCATGATATTTTCTCTTGGGTTTCTTGAAAGAACATCACCAGACACAGGGGAAGGAGGCTGGTACAGGAGAGAAAGAGATGTGGTCTGGGACGTGCACAGTGAAGTTTATATCGAGACCACAGAAAGAACTCGTGTGTATAAGACTGAGGAGAAGACTCCAACAAGTAAGAGCAAACCCTGATTCCCTTTCCCAGTCCCATAATGGTCACTGTCTTCTCTTTTAGTAACAACTCCTGACTGTTGGGTTGATTTTTTTTTTTTTTTTTTTTTTAATATTCCAATTTTTTGAGTGGTAACAGTTTAATTAATCAAGAAGTAATAGGTAAGTGTGAAGATAAGAAGCCTAAAAGTAATACCAGCATGAAGAACCCCAAATATATTGCTGTTGTACCTCTTGATTTGACTTTAAACTGCTGTTACATCCTAAATGGCCTGTCCTATAAATCCCATTAACTCCACCTCTGCCAGCACGCTGGGAAAGAAGTTTTAGTGCTGTGCATGCAGCAAATGCTCTTTTCTCACCAGGTCCTCCCTACATGCAAGTGACAATAGAGGATGTGCAGGTGAACTGTGGGGAACGTGCCAAATTCCAGGCAGTCATTGAAGGAACCCCTCAGCCCACAGTTTTGTGGTTTAAGGTGAGTGCAGATTCTTCTCTGGCTGAGTGAGGAGCACGGGAGGGACTGTGGTATGCTGTTCCACAGGGAATTTCACCTGCTTTTTCCTCCCACACCTCTCACACTGACTCTGGATCATGTCTGTAGGGTTTGTGGAACCAGCTGTTCTCACAGAACCACCTCCTGTGCATCCCACCCCATGTTGTCACCCTGTCACCCTGGATCCTTTTGCAGAGAGGGCAGCCCAGATGGTTTTGGGGACCAAAAAGAGAACAGAAATTGTTTCTACCTGAGTGCCACTGAGACGTGTGCTGCAGTTTGGGGAGCAGGAATGGGATTGAGTGGTTTGTCCCAATTGTCAGTGAGACTTCCAGGCTCTGTATTTTCCCTGCAAGTACTTAGTAAAGTCAGTGTGACCAGGGACAAGAGGTATCCCATAGAAAGGAGAGAAATTATTTATTATTCCTTAGAATATTGTCATGCCAGCAACCCCTCCAGGCTGAAGAGCCCCAGTCTGCTGTTAATCCTCATCCAGAAGCTCTTACAGAGGATAATCATGATGTACCAAATTGTACCACACCACAGGCAAACCAAGCATTTATCAAACAATGCTTTGTGTCTTGTCCTTCATTTCTTCCCTAATAATTTCTAGTATCTGGTACCTTTTAGCTCCCACCAAGCACTGAGTTGGCACTGCCATGGAATGATTTACTCTAACTTTAATTTTTGCTACAGTTTAATAAGGAAAAGCTCAAAAACAGAGATTTTAAGTGGGAAAACAGGACTGCTTAACTTCATATTTGTGGTATTAGATACCACATATTGTATTATATATTTTTATCTTGGATTTCACTGTCATAGGGTCGTTTTGCAAGTGCTCACAATCTGCTCTGTGTCACACACACTCCATCCTGCCCCTTTCTTCATAGCATTTATGAATGAGCAGAATCACAGAACCATTCAGGTTGGAAAGACCTCCAAGATCACTGAGCCCAGCCCCTGATAGAACACCTCCTTGTCAACCAGACCCACATCCAGTTGTT
Organism: Certhia americana; assembly: GCA_018697195.1. Lineage (NCBI taxonomy): Eukaryota > Metazoa > Chordata > Aves > Passeriformes > Certhiidae > Certhia > Certhia americana. The sequence continues at coordinate 1,917,879 of CM031858.1, forward strand.
TCTTAAACACTTCCAGAGACAGTGACTCCACCACTCCCTCAGGGACCATTTTCCCTGTGAGAATTAAAAAAAAAAAAAGAATAAATTTACTTTCTAAAAAAGACCCCATACAAAAATTTCTTCCCAAATTTACCCTAAACAAATACAAATACAGATTTGCTCACATAAATAGTCTGTGTTGTAGCTCTGCTCCCGTATCTTGCTTCTTGAAGAGCAGAAACATCTGTTTCCATCTTGGCTTTTCCAGTGCCAAAATATCATTTCCTTCCCTCAGGGCACTTCCCTGCTGACAGACAGCAACAGGGTCCATCAGGGGAAGGAAGGAACAACGTATTTCTTAGTCGTGGACAATGCTGCCTTGGAAGATGGTGGTGTTTATACCTGTGTTGCCAAAAATGCAGGAGGGGAGGTTTTGTGCAAAGCAGAGCTCGTCGTACGTGAAGGTAATGCCATCCTCTCACCTCTGAAGGTAATGACATCCTCTAAACTGGGAAGGCAATGACATCCTTCAAACTCTGAAGGCAATGCCACCCTCTCAGCTGCAGGAGTTGCTCTCACTGCCGTGGCAGTATGCAATTTGTTGCATTCATTTTCTGGCACCTGTATGGAATCTGTTCCTGTGTAGCATTTACACATGGCCGGTATGGCAGGATCCAGGATAAAAGCAAATCACAAAATCCCAGAATGGTTTGGGTTGGAAAGAATAGATCCTCTAATTCCAACACCCTGCCATGGGCAGGGATACCTTCTACTATCCCATGTTCCTCCAAACCCCATCCAATCTGGCCCTGAACACTTCCAGGGATGGGGCAGCCACTTCCAGGGATCTGGGGAACCCCAAAGTTTATTCTGACACATTCTGTTATCAAACAACTCCACTTAATTCTCCTTGGAAGTTTAGAAGACCCCTCTAATTTTTCCTGCCTTAAATTGTCCTTTTTGCACACTATTTGCAAGGCCTTGTTGTCTGAATATTTACCCTTATGTTTTCCTTCGTTTCCAAAGCTAAGAAAGACCAAGAAGGAAAGAAAGTGGCCACCAGGAGAAAGCTCCACTCTCATTATGAGGTTAAGCAGGAGATTGGAAGGTAAATGAATTTTCCAACTCTACAGCATCACTGCCAGGGAATATCTCATTGCCCATCTGAGCTGCAGAGGCAAAGGGGGGTCCTGAAAAGTCTGGAAAGGTGGAAGTAAAGGCAGAAGTGGGAGGTTACTCCAAGGTGTGCTGGGACAGCTCAAACCAGAAAAAAACATCCAAAGGCTCACAGATTAGTGCCTGGATGTGGCTTCTTGGCAACAGGAGCATCCCAAGCCCATCACAGCGGGTCTGTCCTAGGAATCCAAGAGCATCAGCCTTTGCCAGCACGAGTCTGCATCAACTGCAGCAGCTTTTCCCTTGATGGGAACACGTTGCTTCCCTTTGGAGACGGCCAGGAGAGGGCAACAACACCTCACACATAGCTAAAAGAGCTTCTTGTGCTGCAGAACAAGCACCGAGCAGCAGGGAGCTGTCAAAGGCCAGGGTGGGGGAAAATCTCTGCCCAGGTCTGATCAGGGCTTGTCCTTCGGTTCCTGCACAGGGGCTGCTTCAGCTTTGTGAAACGAGTGGTGCACAAAGGGAACAGGGTGTCCTGTGCTGCCAAATTCATCCCTCTGCGGAGCAAAACCAAGTCTCGAGCCCATCAAGAGAGAGATATTCTTGCCTCTCTGTCCCACGACAGAATTACCAGGCTCCTGGATGAGTTTGAAACACGGAAAACACTGATTTTGATTCTGGAGTTGTATCCTTTTTTGTCTGAAGAGGCTGGGAAGTACTGGGTAGAGCTCATTTATTAAATATCTAATAAATTAATATTTTTTGTTGTTTTTTTCCTGAGAGAAAAGGAAACACACAATCCTTCTTTGCACTGCAGGATAGCACAGCTCTGGGAGAGCTCCACTGCAATCTTCACCTTCTGCTGGATGAGAAAAATCATCCCTGTATATACAAGGCTGAATGAGTCATTAGGCACCAAAATTATTTTCTGAAACATCTGGAAATTATGAGCTCTGTTTCTGTGAGATCCAGTCTGGGTGAACATGAGGAAAATGCAAAACAGACACCCCAAAATCAACAGGCAGATTTTAGCAGAAGTGATACCAGGTTTAGGGCAGCCCAGTTCTGCAAGGACTCTGCTGCAGCAGAGATTTTCATGATGATCCCATTGCCTGAGATCACCTCTGAATTCTGTAGTTGGCTGGATGGTCAAAATAAGTTTTTCCATGTGGTTCTGCTGTCCCTTAATGCCACTGCCAGATGCTCCAATGAAGAGCTCCTGGACCGTTTATTCAAGAAAAGCGTGGTCACTGAAGCTGAGGTAATTTCTCATTTGTAAGCCCCAAGTTGGTTCTTTCTGCATTTTCCTTTTGGAATATGAGAAATGTCTTTGAAACAGTGATAACCTATCAAAGCAGAATCAGCCTTTACAATTTGTTCCTATCAACTTTCCCTGCTAGCTGGGTTTCTTTGGGGAATAATTACAAACAGCCAGGGTGGTTGACCACCAGCATTGCATTCAGCCTAAAAAAAAAAGATTGTATTTGCTCTGTTGTCATAATTTCTTTGCTATCTGTTATCTGGAGCTCCTATCCCCACTTATTTAATGCCACTTTATCCCCTTGTAACTGTTTTCTATCTCCTCCCCTTCTGTCTTTAAAAGAAAAGCTGAAATTATGATCTTTAAGGGATTTTTTTTTACATCATTGGTGCTAAAAGTTCAGAATGTTTCACATCTCCCATCTAGTAGCCAGGTGTCCAATATATATTGGTAAAATCATTTTTTATTTTAGAAATTCTCAGAGGGAAATACCATAGAATGGTTTGGATTGGGAGGGACCTTTGAAGATAAACCTTGGTGAAATCAGGGACTCTCCTATTTAATAATTGTTTTTTATAATTGTTTTAATAATTGACTCCCTGTTTAATAATCGTTTATTTATTAATTGTTTAATAACTGACTCAATTCTTAGGTCAAACTGTACATCAAGCAAATTTTGGAAGGAATCAAATATCTTCATGACAACAACATCCTTCATTTGGACATCAAGGTAATAAGCAATGACCAACCTGGCTTTTCCCAGCCCTTTGTTGACCTGGGACTGGTGTTCTCTGAATTATTTTTATTTCCTTCTCTCAAGAAAAGTCCCCCCATTTATTTATTTTTTTTGCATTCAACAGCCACTGAATATCCTCATGGTTTACCCTGAGAGGGAGGACCTGAAGATCTGTGATTTTGGGTTTGCCCAGAGGATCACACCCGTGCAGCCTCAGTACAGCAAATACGGCTCTCCCGAGTTTGTTGCCCCAGAAATTGTTTCCCAGTCACCAGTGTCAAAAGCAACTGATATCTGGTAATCTCTGATTTTCCAAAAAAGCTTTTCCAGGCCCTCAATGGCCTGAATTTCCATTAGCTGTTAATTAGTAAATGGAACAGTGATAATAACAACACAGGAAACTGAAAGCGAACGCTGACAATCCAAAAGCCATCAAGGCTCTGTAAAGCTCCTTCTGTCTAATTTTTTTCAGCCATAATTGAACTCTGACTGCTAATTAATGCAAAGGAGCATCTTTGAGGAGATGATCTCTACTCCAGGCAGCAGCTAGAGGGAAAGATCCTAAAGAGCTTTCTAGAAAAGGCAAACAAAGCAAAAAGAAAAAAAAAAAAAAAAAAAAAGAAGTATTTTGAGACTTTTCCTCTATCTGTGCTTTAAAAATGAAAGATTGCTTGAACAATTTTTTAAAAATATTGAAGGGGAAAAATGAATGGGAAATAAACAATAGCTTTTGGGATTTAAGGTGAGGAGGAGGGGATCTTGCTGTTCCAGGGTGTCTAGTGGCAGGAAGAAGGGCTTGAGAAGGATGGAAAAATTGTGACAAAAATTACATTTGTGTTCCCTCTCTCCTCAGGGCTGTCGGGGTCATCACATATTTAAGGTAAATAAATCTTGGAAACACTCCCTCAGTAACCTTTTGTGCATCAGAGCCCTCCTGTACTTTCCTTTCAAGGGAGGGATTTGAGTGGAGCATTCAGTTCTTCCATAATAAGGACAACTTATTTTGTGGTTTCCTCCTTTCCTGGTTGCTCCTCACGAACATTGCAAATCCCAGGCACGGAGCCCCTCAAATATTTAAAAATCCCATGTAAGCATTTGTGTTTCTGTTATTTGAACAGAAAATAGAAATCTAAAACCTGTCTCCTTTCATTTTATGGTGTTCAATACATAAGCCTCACGTGCAAGTCTCCATTTGCTGGGGAGAACGACAGGAAAACTCTCCTAAACATCCAGAATGGGGAAATTTCATGGACCATTCCTGATGTTGTTCACTTGAGTGAAGATGCAAAGGACTTCATGAAAGGGATCCTGCAGCAGCACCCCAAGTGAGTGCCCTCCTGTGCCTCCCTCTGTGCAGAGCTGTTGGTGTCTCAGCAGGCACATCCCAGCTCATCATTTGGTCTGAAAAGTAGAAAGCTGAGTGAGAAGTGGTGCCCTTCGCCCTAATTCTTTCTTATTATTCCCCATTTCTCAACCCACAACTCGGATATTTGCCAAATTGGCCTCTCTGTGGTGTGGTGATGTCCTTGCTCCCTCCCTCCTCCAGGCTGAGGAGTTTCTGGAATGACACAAACAAGTGGGAAGAGCCCAGACTGGTATGAAGGGAGTTATGTGAGAATTAAATAACTCTGACCACATTCATTAAGCAATTTCAAGTACAAAAGTTGGCTTGAAGGCATATATATAAAGGTGCTTGATTTTAATTTCATTTCTAATCTTTCTGCCTGCTGCCAAACCTACTTTCACTCTGGCCACCTAAAGAGGCAAAGTCACTCTCAGAGCTGCTCTGGACACCTTTGAACCCCTGCAGAGAGCTCTGAGCTCTTCCTGAGCAATCTGTGGGGAGTGACAGACTGAAAAAGGAGGATGTTTTCCCCTCAGGGGGAGGAAACCTTGAGTTGGAAACTGCTGTGTCTTTTTGGCTTCTCTGCTCTAAATCAGCATCCTACATGTACGTGGGTGTCTGCATGCAGCAGCACCTTCAGGAAGGTCAGTGGTTGCTCTTGGAGGTGATTTCCTACTAAAATGTCAATCTATTCTCTTACCAGGTCCAGGCCGAGTGCTTTGGACTGTCTTTCCCACAAATGGTTCATGGTAAGTTTGTCCTGGTTCTTTATTAGTCAATTTTCCCTAATATCCAATCTAACCCTCCTTGGTGCAACCTGAGGCCATTTCCTCTTGTTCTGTCAGGCAGTACAGAAAGGAAGCTGGCCTTGCAAATGAAACTTATGGTTTATATTCCAAAGCCTTAAATCACTAAGGGAAAGAGTTAAAAATTAACAACAGCAAAAAGGATTTAATGACAGGTATTGAACAGGGCTTGATTTAATCACCAAAAAGCTGATTTTGTCTGCACTGCACCATTTGGTATACTGTAACTTTCCTAAATTAAACAACTGTGTAAAGAGATAATTCTAAAAAAAAACCCATAAAAACTTCATAAGAAATGAAATCAGGATTTTTTTTAACCACTGGTTTTCCTCTCATTCCACCTGGCAGCACAATGTCCCTCTTGAAGAAGCTCATTTCATTAATACCAAACAGCTCAAATTCATTGTGGCTCGGAGCAAGTGGCAGGTGAGTTGCCCCTAATCTGTGTCGATTCTGTTTAGTTATAATCTACTTTTAATTGCATCTGAATCTTTGAAAATCTTTTGGGCTAGGACAGTGAGATCAGCAGAGATCTGAGCATGGCTGGGAGTTGGAAAAAAGCCCATGAGAGATGGATGTGTCAGGAATTAATGTCCAGGCTTTTACTGCCTGGAAACCCATGCAGGTGTCTGTAAGACACAAGGTTGTGTCTAATTTGTGTGCCCTCAGCTGCCTTTCCAATCTGAGCTGAATTACAGACAGGGGCTGAAAAAATGCCTCTTTTCCCGAAGTTCTCTCAAATAATTGGATTTACTGCTTTCTGAACATGCCAGCTCCTCTCTGTTGGCTGGAAGGAGATGCCCAGCTTCAGCTGAGATGCCCCACATGGCAGAATTTAGAGCAGAGGGATCCCATCTCCTGCTCTTGGCAGGTCTTCTGCTGGCCTAAGTCACTGTAGCTTGTATTGCAGTCAAAGGATTTAAAGCCATTTACTCCAGTGAATCTCTCATCTGATGTTTTTCATCAAAAACATCATCTCATTCATTTTCCATTGCCTTTCCATCTGAGTGGCCAGATTGACTTTGGAAATCTCAAGCAGAGTCCTGTTTCCCCCAGTCACAAGAGCAAGTGTGTTCCCTGCAGTCAATTTAATTTCATGCTTGTGAAAGAGGGAAGAGGAAGATTTGGAGAGAAAATGAGGATTGGTGACATGTGCAGAGGGTGGCAGTGTCTAATTAGACTCATGGGTGTGGTATTTAGGGGTGCAGGAGTTCACTTTGGTGTGTTTGCTATCCATACTCTCACCACGTTCCCATCTCCTTGTGCTGTGTCTCATTTTCCTTCTCAGCGCTCCCTGATGTGCTACAAATCCATCCTGGTGATGAGATCCATCCCAGAAATCCTGGAAAGGACCCACGACAACAGCTCCCTGGCCATCTCCCGACACCTCATTGAGGAGAGCACTTCATCCAGCACCAGTGGTTCCTCTTCAGACAATGAGAACTCGAATTTCCCCAAAAAGAGGCACTTTGGCTCCACCCCTGAACTGCACTTGCCAGTATTTGATGCCCCAAGCCACCCCGAGCCTCTGAAATGTGCAAGTGAACGGGAGCACTCCAAAAGTTCCATCCCTCCAGTGAAACCCATGAGGAGGAAATATGCTTCGGTGACAGCTGAGGTGGGGGACAAATCACCCACAGAAAGCAAGGAGCTCATGGCGAGCATCTTGCAGGAGAAAGAGGAGGGGCTCCCTCCCAGCCTTCAGGGAGAGCCATCCCAAAAAAGTGGTGCCGCTGAGCCTTCATCCCTGAGGGCTCCCACAGAAAGCACATCGCTGGTGCATCAGAAAGAGAAACCAGACAAAGTTTTATCTGAAAAGGACAGAATTGAAGAGGCAGGGGACGGGACAGAAAAGCCATCTGCCTGTGTTCCCAGGCAGAGTGTCATTAAAAGCACCTTCTACAGCCAAGCAACTGAGTTGCCTGCAAGGCCACCTTCCTCACCAGGCAGAGAGTTCAGAAGGCACCTGGACAGAGCCAGAAGGACTTTCCGGAAGGCTGGGTATTCAAAGGTGCCCCTCAGTGGCCTCCGTGAACCCCTCCTGGAGCAGTTTGAACTGGAGGAAGAAGAAGAAGGAGGAGGAGGAGGAGATGATCGCAGGGAAAGTCTGCTGGGCTCCTTGACCAAATCCGCATCGTTTGACACTGCCAGGAAACCTCCACACCCTGCCATCGCTGGTGCCAGCCGCAGCCGTTCCCTGGATGACTACAGGCTCAGAGCCTCCAGATCCCTGAGGGAACAAGACATTTTGGAGGAGGACTGTGATGTGTTGTCCCAGGAAAGCTGCCCTGAAGGCAGCGGTCACTGCGACATTTCTGCAGGGCCTGACAAGGGATGTTCTGCAGAGCAAGGAGATGTCAGGAGAACCAGCAAGGATTGTTCAGGAGAGAAGCCCTCTCCCTCCACACACTGTGAGGGGAATGGGTGCTCACCTGCTCTTATACAACAGGTAGAGGAACTTCCAGTGTCACCTCATAGGAGTGAGAATAGGAAGCGTTTGCTGAAGAAGTCAAAAGCCACTGAGATTGAGGAGGATGTTGAATATTTGGAAGGCAAAAGCTCCATTCCAACTGCCCAGTGCTCAGATGTAACAGCACCATCAGCTCCAAAACATGAGAGCACGGAGGGTAAATCTGCCTCTGGCCATGCTTCTGACTCTGCTTTTCAGGAGGGCAAAGAGTCCATTTCAACCCTCACGCAGTCAGAGACCACCCCAAAGTCATCTCCTCCAAGTAAAGGAGGGGTGTGTCTGCCCCAGGAGTCTGCTCCCACCGACAGCCACCCCGATCTAACAGGTGGAAGCTTGCTTATCAAAAGGACAGCCCCAGCCCCACCTTGGAAAGACAAAAGGCAGAAACATTCGGATGAAAATGCTTCTGCTCATGGCACTGCTAAATCTGAACACATGGAGCATGAAAACTCTGCTGTTCCAACAGAACAAACAGAAACTGATTCACTACCAGTACGTAAAGACAAAAGTGAGGAAATCCCTGGGAAGAGTGTTCCAGCAGCTACTGTCATGCTGGGCAAACAGCCAGGTACTCTCACAGCTGGTGAAGGTGTTCCTCAGAAGCTGAACACCCATACAGATGTGAGATCTGCTGTCCTGGAAGATGCAGAAGCAGCTGTTACAGGAATCACTCCACCATCAGCCCACAGTGATGAAAGCCAAGCACACAAGAAGGTTCCTGATCACTTAGGTACAGCATCAGCTGTCCTGAAGAGAGAGCAACTTGCTGTTCCCAAAATCCTACCACCAGGATCAGTGCCAGCTCTTGTCCCTGATGGAGCACAGCAGGCTCTCAGCAAGGAGAAACTTACTGCTCTGAGGAGTAAAAGCTCAGCTGTCACAGAGGTTGTTTCCAGTTTGGCCCATGAAGGAGCTGAACCCCAGAAGGCTCCTGAAGGCCATGGCTCAGAGCCTGCTGCTCTGGAGAGCAGACATCCAGCCAGAGCCGTGTCCTCCCAAAGCACTGTCCTCCCTCAGGTGTGGGAGGGTGAAAATCAAGAACATCCAGAGGTGTCAGTTGTCAGAGAGATGAGATCTGTTGTGACAACAAGAGGAAGCCGAGCAGCTGGACAAGCTGTGGCTGCTCCTCCTGCCAAGGCTGGACATGGGGTGTTTGAGCAGCACAGGGCTGGGATTTCAGATGGTCTGGAGAGTGGCAGTTCAGGGGCATTAACTGCTTCACAACCACAAGTTGCTCCAGCTTCAGCCTATGAACTGGAATATGAGGAACATCCAGAGGTTTATGGTGAGGGTAGAGGCATTGCCTTAGAAAGTGGAAGATGTGATGCTGGGAAAGCTGCCCCACCGCTGCTCCGCAGGGATCACGGTCGGGAGCTGTCACAACACAGATCTTCTTTTTACAGTGACGAGGAGTCAGCTGTGCTGGAGGGCTTAGTGGATGAGATGGTTTCCCTCTCTGAAGAGGTGAATGTTTGGGCAGAGTCAGTTTCTGGAGAGATGGGAAGCAGGAAGCACATTTCTCCTCACAGAGGGATGTTCTACAAAGGCAACCAAGCACACATGGACGCCTCCTCCCCTTCTGTCCAACAGGGTGGAAAAGGAAAAATCACTGAGCAGGATGACCTTGGAGAACCCTACCTTGCTGTGAGTGAGGATCCAGGAGTCCTGGAAGAGCAGGGAGCACAGACAGTTCCTCATGAATGTGAGCACCTGGAGGACTTGGCATTTGAGACCTCCCCTTCCAGTCGAGAGAGTGTTTCCTCCACAGAGAGTTTGGACACTGCAGAAAGACCCAGCCACGTGATCAAGGACACTGGCAAACACCCAGAAATTTCTCTGGTGAAAATCAAAGACCTGTCAGATGAAACACCCAGTCTTGGCAGCGGCCCCCAAAAATTTGACATCTCGGAAGTGGAGCCTGCCTATTTGAATTTCTCGGATTTGTACGACATTGTCTATTTTCCATTTGAGTTTCTGAGCTATAAGAAGCCTTCGCCCAAACCAGTTCCTAGACGGTTTATGCTTCTTGAAAGAGCAAGGTCCCCTCCTGCAGGACATCTCCATAAGGATAAAAGACTGTGCATCAGGGAACAGGAAGACAAGAACAGGAAGAACCATTTGGAAATATCCGAGGGTTCAAAGGCAGCTAACTTATTAGCCATGGGGAAAGGGGCAGAGAGACATAAAGAAATGTATAGCTCCCAAAAGGACTCCAGTGGGAAGCAGAAAAGCTCCTTCCACACCAAGCCTGGACTCTTTAAGCCATATGCAAGGTCTCATTCAGTGGAGCAGTCAGTGGAGCAGAGCCTGAAGAAGAAAGTAAAAGCTTCTGTTGCCCATATTTCAAGAATCCTAAAAGGAAAGACATCTCCTGAGCCAGAAGAAGGTAATTGTTTCCCTCTGGTTCTTCACAGACTTGCTGCCATAACTGGGCTCTGCTACAGCTGCCCTTGTCTTTTTCCCCAGCATATTTGAAGCTGTGCTTAGACTGGGATTGCAAATCTGGCTGTGGCAGGTTCTGAAATCAGTTGTCTTCACCATCAAGTCTCTGGTACTGGCTGGCTTCAGTGCAGAGTCAGCTGGGTTAATCCACTGATGGAAGGGGCTCAAATTCCCTGTTTGAGGTTGCACAGAAGCAGAGCAGAGCTGGGTGATGCTTTCCTTGCTGCAGTTGTCATCTGACCATAGCAAATCTCTCAGGTTAAAGTGACTGGGAGAAGCTGAAGTAACCCTGGTAACTGGACATGAGGATCTGTCCTTTCTTTTCTGCCATCCCTGGATATTCCCTGGTTCTTCCAGGACGCTGTTCTGTTTGCAGCAGCTGTCACAGACTTCCCTGTTAATCAAATACTGGTTAATAAGGGAACCTGTGACTATTTATGTGTGAAGGCAGAACTGTCACTGCCAATTCATGCCACGGGGAGAATGATGGCCTTGAATGACTTCTCATCCTTTCTCACAACAGAGTTTGGTGAGCTGGGAAGTGAGGCAGCAGAAAAGGAGCTGTTGATAGGGGCTGAAGGATCTCTGAAGAGGAAATCAGCACTCCCTTCATTCAAGCTTCCAAGCCTCATCCCAAAAGAGAAAGGTATTGCTGTGGCAGGAGTCACTGGTCTGTTTTACCCTCAGAGGGTCATTCAGGAAAGAACTGCTTTTTCCCTGGCAGGTTTCCCCTTGACACCCTCAGGAGCATTTTCTGAGGTCGTGTTACTGTCCCAGCATTCAGCAGAGCCCAGACAAACACTGGGAAGGGCAGCTGTGGGAGGCTGGCAGCCCCATGCCACTGTGGAGAAAACCCCTGGAGAAACACAGCGGAAAACCTGAGTTCCCCCTTTCCCATGGAGACAGGAGCAATTTTGATGATCTATAGTGTTTTTTCTTCTTCAATATCCATCTTTCATGTCTCCTCTTCTTGTGTTGTCTTGATCATAGAATCATTTAGTTGGCAAAGGCCTCTAAGTTTACTGAGTCCAACCATTAACCCAGCACTGCCAAGGCCACCACTAAACCATGTCCCCAAGTGCCACGTATCTGTTAAATCCCTCCAGGAATGGTGATGCCCTGGGCATCATCCTCCTCCAGTCCTTGACAACACTTGCCATGAAGATATTTTTCATAATAGCCAAACTAAACCTCCCTTAGGGAAACTGGAAGCCATTTCCTCCTGTCCTATTTGATCCCCTCATCCTTGAAATTCCATAGTTCAGTTTTGTCCCCACATTTAGGCTCAGCCAGAGGAAAACCCTTGCTGTGACAGGGTCTCCCTCTGCTCTGAGCTGTTCTGCTGTACCAGGGCTGTGATATTGAAGATAATGCAGATATTCCCCATGGATTTTCCAGGATCCATCTGATCTGTCACACTACACCCATGGGTGAACAGGGTTCCTTCACCTGTGTGCTCTGTGCCTGGGGGATTCTCCAAATGGCAGTCAAAGGAACGGGAGACGGTGAACCACAAAGGTTCTTGACTCCATTAAAAATGCTTTCTGATGTCCTGCAGGGATTTGTTTTTCCACAAAGCTTTCCAGGCTATTCTGAATCACCCTTTTCCCCTCCTCTCTGCAGCCCCATCGTTCACTGAGGAGCTCACAGACCAGGCTGCAGCCGCCGGGCAGTGCGTGACGCTCTCGTGCCGGACAGCAGCTCAGTCCTCCCTGCACATCAACTGGTTCAGAGGTGACACTGCCATCCCTCCAGAGAGCCCTGACCCCCAGGACAGGGCTGCAGGGAGAGCTTTAAACACTCAGGTATCAATTTTCAGGGTACTTACCTCTCCCATCTCCTGCTTTCCAGATGGGATACCTGTCCAGAGCAGCAGCCGGATCCTCATCTCATCCACGCTCAAACACTTCCAGCTCTTAACAATTCTCTCTGTCAATGCTGAGGATTTTGGTATTTACACCTGTGTGGCTACCAACTCTCTGGGCTCAGCATCCACCTCTTGTGTCATAAGAAAAGCAGGTGAGAGAAGGAGTAGCTACAGAAATAGGTATTTAAGTACTTCTGCCCCCAAAAATGTAACCTTTGAGGTGAGATTTCTGCACATGGGTACAGATGAAGATCTCTCCCTTGATGTGGTCCACAGCCTGTGCAGGGTTCATTCCCTCTTCTTCACTCTTTATTTTCTCTCCTGGATTAAGAGCCACTCCAAGACAAAATCTTAGTACTGAGTTTAAATCAGGGATGGTAAAACTGCTGTTCCACTAGCTGTGTGTATATATATATATATATATATATGTATACATTAAAAACATATACATGTTTTATATATATATATAAATAATATCTGTAGTTGAGACATGCTGGGTGTAGAGTTGTGTATCACAGCAGTGCTGCTGTTAACACTCATGGGGTTTGTTCCTCCTCTCCACAGAGGTTCCCCCCAGCCCTCCAGCCCCTGACATCGTGGAGGTCTACAAGGATGGAGTGCAGGTGGTTTGGAAACCTGTGGAAACCAACACCCCTGTCCACTACACTGTCCAGTGCAAGACTGAAGGTAAAGTGCTGTCCTTGTGCTTTGCAAGGAACATCTCAGTTTGTATGATCTCTTCACCAACTGGATATTTTATTGTTACTCAGAAACAGCCTGGTTTAACTCCCCAATTTAGAGTTAGGAATGGGATTCACACAGCTGTCATTTAACCATCTAAAAGTTAGGGGTTGTGCTGGTTAAATCAGCCTGGAATTTGCATATTCGTGCCAAGGCTTTGCTGAAGTGTGAATCAAACAAGGCTGCTCACTAAAAAGTGAGCAGCTACAGGAGAAAATGTCTGGTCTGATATGCAGCTCTGAGTAATCTGACAAAATTAGACACTAATGAAACAACATCATTCCAGGCTCAGGCTTTCTGTACAGTCTTGGAGAAAGATAATTTATCAAACAGGCAATTTATCTTCTACTCAACAGCTGTGATTTCTTTTACCATTGACTATGGAGGAAGCTTAGGGCAAAGAGCCAGGACAAGACAACTAAAGTTTGACAAAACTGCACCACCCCTTTGATATTCTCTTTTGAGGCTTGGTCCAGAGGCTGATGAAAGTCAGAGGATCATTTAATCATGGAATGGTTTGTGTTGGAAGGCACCTTAAAAACCATCTAATTCCAGCCCTCCTGCCATGGGCAGGGACAACTTCCACTGTCCCAGGCTGCTCCAAGCCTCATCCAGCCTGGCCTTGGACACTTCCAGGGATCCAGGGCCAGCCACAGCTTCTCTGGGTTCCCTGTTCCAGGACCTCACCACCCTCTGAATAATAAATTCCTCCTGACATTTAATCTAATTCTCTCACAGTTTAAAGCCATTCCCACTCATCCTGTCACTATCTGCCCTTGTCAAAAGTGGATGTTTTCCTGTTTAGTTACAAAAGCTTTGTATCAAATCCCCAAGGCTGTTCTGTTTCTCTTGGGATGGATTTGTTATTGTGAGTGTGATGTCTGATGGCAATTCCTGCTGCAGCCACACAAACACAGCCCTTTGGATTCAGCTGCTCCATGTTCCTTCACTTAATTCCCCAAACAAACAAACACATGAACACTCCCTTCTGGGTTAGCATGAGCAGCAGCTTTCTGCCCTTTCCCTCTGGAGCTGGTGTGAGTCACCTTCCCTCCAACACCACTTTTTTTATCATTATTCCTTTTGACACAACTGTAGGAGAGATTCTGGGGAGGATACAAACACAAGTTGTTCCAATTAGGAAGAAAAATGGGAAGCAGCATCTACAGTTTTCCACTATGTCTGTGTATTTGGCAGGAACATGCAAAACCCTGCTCTCCTGAACACAGGAGGATTAAGATAATCAGAAATAAATTCCTTGTTTTACACATTATTTGAAAACAGGCCTTTCTACGCTGCTTCTGCACATATTTTTCTCTATTTCTAAGCTGTATCTGCTCCTTCTTGCACAAACAGCCCCCAATTCAACTAGTACCCTCTAAAATCATTGATACCATGGGTATGGGTGGGGAATTTCTGCTTATCCAATGGTTTGAGGCTCTTTGCCAGAGTTTGTTTGAATGGAAGGATGGGTTTAATCTCAGGCAGTTGCAGGGAGTTGGGTTCAGCCTGGAGCGCAAAACCAAAATGGGACACAGCATCATGTGGGAGGTGTGGTAGTTCTTTTATTTTCACATGTTTCTCCCCTGATAGGGAGGCTTTTTTCATAAGTTCTTGTTAAGAAAAAATGCAAATGGGACTCTTGGTTGTTCTTGTTTTTTGGGCTGTTAATTATTTTCTCATCAGCAATTTTTGCACACCAGGCTTTACACCAGCTTGGCATAAGGGAGAAAAGCTACTAAAAGGCATTGAACAGACAGAATCAAGGTTTTCTTAATGATAATTCCCCCAATTATCACTAAGAGTGTACATTATTTCTACTTTTCTACTAATAACTAACTAAACTTTTATTCATGTAACACTACACTGTAGCAAATCGTGCCCAATGGTCCTGTGTCCCCAACACTGCAGAATGTGGAGGAGATGAAGCCTGAAAACCACAAGGATCCTCCAGCTTGTCTTCATCTCCTTACCATGCTAACAAACCCAGAAATCTAAATTTCTCCCCCTGTGATAAATTCCATATTCTGCTACTATCTAATTGACATTCTGGAAAGTTCTGTTTCATCCCAGAGCCTGGGAAGCCTTTCCATGGACAAAGGTTAAAAGTAGGATTTGTCAGAGGGTTTGGATCCCTGAAAACATGCAGAGGAATATTCTCTGCATTCTGGGTTCCAGCAGGAGGAATGCTGATTAAATGTTTACGGGGGATTTTCTCCTTCCTAACTTACTCCCATGAATAATGAGTCCAGAATGTAGCTACAATTCCAGTTCCATGAGAAATCATCTGAGTTTCATAAAAGCTGAGTAAAACCACCCATGTTTCAAACACAGGGTTTGCTGGGATGGTGTTAGTGGATGGTTCTGTCCAGGAATCCTGCACCTCATGGTCTCTGCTGGACTCAAGACAGGAAAAAAAATCATGATTTATCTTTTCTTTGGAGTTCTTGATGTATATTTCCAGTAGAGTCTGGTGACATAAATTAGATAAAGAGAAAAAATACAGGAAAATGTCAGCACTCCTCTGGAACAATACTGGCACAACATGGAATTATCAGATATAAACCAGCTGATTTTAGATAATTACACAGGTACAGCCCCAAAGCTGGTCATGGTAAGTTGGTTTCTCCACATTCCTAGCACATAAGTAAAGTTGGTGGGGAAAAAAAACCCAAAAAACACAAATCTCAAAAAAACTGTAATCCGTTGTGACCACCTTAAAATGAGCCCTGCTGTCTTTTCTCTCCTCTCTTGGTTAAGATGGGGAATGGACAACTCTTGCTTCTGACATCACCGACTGCTGCTACTATGCCAGAAATCTCCCCCAGGGGTTCACCTACCACTTCAGGACAGCCTGCACCAGCAAGGCAGGGATGGGCCCCTACAGCGACCCCTCTGCCAAAGTGAAGATCACTGGGAAGGACCAGATGGGTAAGACCAAATGCCAAGAAAACTTTGGGGTTGTCCTGCATCAAATCCACTGCATCCTTTTAGAGGTGGGCCCAGAAGCCAAGAGCAAGTGAATCAAGGCAAATTCCACTTGGCTCAGGGTTGTTTGGGGCTTTTGCATCTAAAATTAAATAATTTTTTAATTATTTTCTGATTCTGGACACAGGGGAATAGGTATAAACATATTAAAAACCCCAGTAAGATAACAACATCATATATATACAATGTGTAACTATATAAAATTTAATAGTAAAACAAAAACCTGGGAACTGTAGATTACCTGTTGAAGACAGAGTTTGGATTTGAGATTATGAGGAAGTGGATCTTGTACAATAAATGTTTTACTGAAGACATTTATCTACTGATATAGATCTTGCACTGGTGAAAACTCTGGACTTACTTATAAAACAGACTAAATCCTAAATTCAGTAGATAACTTGTCTATTCTGGTGTATTCCATTGGGAATTTCTGTCCTTCTGTGGTGCATTTTCCAGCTGTATTTCATCTCTGAAGTAAAGAAATCTCGATTTACTATTTTTGTCACCTGTTTGACTACTTTGCACTGCACACATGTTTTTAAAATTAAGAGATCCACGGTCCCACAGCAAACATATCCTCACAGCAAAGCAAATGTCCTTTCTGTGAAGAAACAGAAGGATGGTCTATGGCTGGAATTTCCTCCCAATGGAGAGGATTGCTCTGTAAAAATCAGTTCACAGAGATATTTTTAACTCACCCCAGGTCCTCTGCTTTCCTTTTTCTCAGGATTTGTTATCATATCTCAGCGTGTCCAGTCTTTCCAGCCAGATGTTTTAAAGGGATGCTTTAGTATTTCAGGGAGTGCTTGGACACAGCCACATGCCAGAACCAGAGCAACAAGTTCCAGCTGCTGCTCTGAAATGTCCAAGCACAAATTGGGAGTTAGGAGTTTCTAATTTCTTGTCAGTTTTGACCACACCCTGAGGATTTGTTGTGTGAATAAATAAGAAGCAGTGGCTAAGGTACATAGCACACAACACAGAATCCATCTCATTCTGCCTGGAATGGCCATATCAGGGAAGTTTTGGGTGGACAGGGCAGGATGTGTTGCTTTCCAATAGCATTGGGTTCCACAGCTGGAACACAGAGTCACCTGGAGAAAGCTCTGCTTGTCACAGATAACAGGGGAGACTCAGAGAGGCTCCAGTTTCCATACAGAGTTGCTTTCCCATGTAATCCCTGTCCCTTTCTCCCTGCAGAGCTTCGTGCTGCCACACAGGAGCTCCCATCAGCTGAAGAAGGGAGTGAAATGATCACACCTCCTGAGCCCTTCCCAACCTACCAGACCTACGCCTTCCAAACCGAGATCAAAAGGTAGAGAATCCATCTGAGAATCATCTTAATGACCCAAAGGGAAACCCCACATGTGAACGAGCAGCTCTCCTACAAAGAAAGGCTGAGAAAATTGGGGTTGTTCAGCCTGGAGAAGCTTTGGGGTGACCTAATTGCATCTTCCAGTACCTGAAGGGAGCCTAGAAGAAAGTTGATTTTCTGTAAGGAGATTTAGGGACAGGACAGGGGGATGGCTTCAAACTGAAAGGAGAGTAGGTTTAGGTTAGGTATTAGGAAACAAATTGGCCACTGTGAGGGTGGGGAGGCCCTGGCACAGGTTATCCAGAGAAGCTGTGTCTGCCTGGAAGTGCTCAAGGACAGACTGTTTTACCACCCTTACTGTAAAAAAAACCTCCTTCCTCATATCTGGTCTAAATCAACCCTATTTTAGTTTAATGCCATCCCCTCTTGTCCTGTCACAACAGATGTGCTGGGCAGGGGGGCAGCCACTTGATTTATCATGAAATAAGCCAGGCTAACAAAGTTTCTTGTCCTTGCTGCACCAACCTTTACAGACACCACTTCAGTCAGTGTGCTGGGACTCAACTTTCTCTGCCTAGAGGAAAGACACTGATTTCTGCTGCCAACAGGGGTAGTTCTCTTGCTGTCTCCTCTCACTCCAGAGAAGTTAAGCTCTCACTCCTGTAATTTAAAGTGACTGTACAGTTTAAAGACACAGGAGGACGTGCAATCTGTGAGAGTAGATGCAATAACTCCCCACCAGGCACAGATGAAAACCAGCACGGGCTCCTGGTGGTTTCAAAGAAGAGAGGAGCAGTTTAATGTGCCTGTGTGTTCCTTTGCACCAGGGGCCGATTCAGCATCGTCCGGCAGTGCCGGGAGAAGGTCAGCGGCAAGACTTTGGCTGCTAAAATCATCCCTTACTGGCAAGAGGACAAGCAGGCTGTGCTGCTGGAGTACCAGGTGCTGAGGAAGCTCCACCACACAAACATAGCCCAGCTGAAGGGTGCCTACGTCAGCCCCCGGCACTTGGTGCTGATCCAGGAGATGTGTGTGGGGCCAGAGCTGCTCCACTCCTTGGCACTACGGTAAGAACGAGAGGGAAGAGTTTCCCAGTCAGGGCTGCTGTTGGGAGGAAGGTACCTGTTGCTTTCTCCTGACAAGATTGTCCCTCTCCATCTCTTCTGTGTCATTGCACACGGGATTTGTAAAGCGTTTGCTCTGCATCTTCTTGCGAGATAAAAAAATTACTTGAGTTCCCCACAGCAGGACAACTCAGGGCCACCCAGGTGAGATGTTGAAAGCAGTTTCCAGTGGTTTCACAGATGTGAAATTCTGTCTCCCATAATGTGATAGATGAAGAGTTTCCTTACACCAACACCTGTTAAACCAAACACCATAACATGGAGGTTACTGTGGGTCAGGAAGATTCATTGTTTATCACAGTGGCAGAAAATAGATCTGCTGAAATCCTGTGGTTAAAAGAGAGACAATTGTGGGCATCAAAGCTGCTTCCTCTCTTTCAGCTCTGCAACATCCTGAACTTGTTGTATCTGTAAACCTGACTTGCAGGATGGACCAGCCTCCCCACACAGAGCTGATATGCTAAACTAGAGTTGTTTCTTCTTGGCTCTCAAGGGTCTGATGGGATCAGACACCCAGGGGAGGGTGTAGAAAGGTGTACCAGGTGTAGAAAGGCATTTTTGGACATGCAGACAGACACCTGTGTTTTCTATCTTCCCTTCCTCCCACCAGGACATCATACTCAGAGGTGGAGGTCCGAGACTACCTGTGGCAGATCCTCAGTGCCACCGAGTACCTCCATGCACACAACATCCTGCACCTGGACCTCAGGTCTGAGAACATGATCATCACTGAGCCCAACCTGCTGAAACTCCTGGATTTTGGAAACGCACAGTTCTACACCCCAGACAAATTTATTACCATGGACAAATGCTCAGACTACGTGGAAACCATGGGTGAGTAGAGCTCAGTCACAGGGGCTTATCTGCAATCTGTGGTAAACAGAAAGACACAAACATTGGGTAAGGCAGCAGGTGGTCCCAGCAAGGAAAACCTTCCAGGTGCTGCTCTCCAGTGACAGTGTGAGCTGGTGGGAGGAGTGATGGGTTACAGCTGTCCCACTGCAGACCACAGGGGACAGAGCTCACAGCAGTGCCACTCTGGCTGGCATCCATGTGTCCAGTTATCCAGGGATAAAGCATTGCTGCCACCTGCCCAGAGGTTCTCGTGGCTTCACTGCAATCAGCATCCATGTGGAAGCTCCTCAACCAGCTCCCTGTCCTGGGAGCTGCCTCTTCTTTCCTCTTGGGGAGGCAGTAAAGCATAAAAGCACTGCCTTTGTGCTGCTCTCAGTGTGTTGGAGAGGAGCTTGCCTCAGACCAGTTCATTTTTCCAGCTCCAGAACTGCTGACAGAGCAAGGAGCCCTTCCCCAGACTGATATTTGGTCCATTGGAATCACAGCCTTCATCATGTGAGTCATGTGATTGTTCCCTACCCTGTGAGTGGCTTTAAAATCAAAGCTTCAGAGAGTTAATCTCAGCTGTGCCCCTCCTTTGGCTCTGCCATGGAAAGCTGGGGGATGGAGGGGATGGATGGGCAAGCTGTGTCAGGACCTCACTGTCCTCAAAGGGAAGAATTTCTTCCCAATATCTCATCTACAGCTCTCCTCTTTTAATTTAAAACTGTTCATCCTTGTCCTGACACCACAAGCCCTTATCCAAAGTCCCTCTCCAGCTCTCTTGGAGCTCCTTTTGGCACTGAATGGGCTCTAAGCTCTCCCTGAAGCCTTCTCCAGGATGAACAATCCCAATTCTCTCAGTTTTTCCCCAAAGGAGTGGTGCTCCATCCCTCTGCACTTGCTCCAACAGCTCCACATCCTCCTCATGCTGGGAGCCCCAGAGCTGGAGGCAGTTTCTTGTTTTCAATTCTCTTCTCCTGGGGCAGGCTGAGTGCCAACTACCCCGTCAGCTCGGATATACCCTGTGAATTCCTGAGAACAGCCAGGAAGGGAAAGCTGAAGCTCACACGGTGCTATGCGGGTCTCTCCGGGGGAGCAGTGTCCTTCCTCCAGAGCACTCTGTGTGCAAACCCTTGGTAAGAGGCTGTCTGTCCTTCCAGCAGCACAGCTGGTGCAGATCCTAGCTATTCCCCCCTCTCCCCATTTGCAAGGAGCCTCCTGATGCAGCACAGATCCCTGACTGAGCCCTCACCTTGTCTGTCCTAGGGGAAGGCCGTCAGCCTCCGAGTGCCTTCAGAGCCCGTGGCTCCAGGAGACAGGTCTGGACAACAGGCAGCAGGCACTGGTCACCTTCCCCACCACCAAACTGAGGAATTTCCTCATGGAACGGGAAAAGAAGAGGGGCCTGCTGTGCTCCAAGTACGGCCTCATGATTGCACAGTGACATGGATGTGGTGACAGATGAGAATTGCCTCCCTGTGCCCTCCTGCACCAAATGTTTGGTACCAAAGCCTCCTGCCAGGCTGTGGTGCAGCAGCTGAACTGGAGAAACACAACCCCACTGTGTTTTATCCCTGTGTCCTGCCTGCCATGGGCTGTTTCTGTGTATGTGTGACTCGAGGGGGGAACTGGGACACTGGACAGTGAAGGCAGCAAACCCAGCAGTGACCTTGTAACGTGCAGATTTTGTACCACTAAGAGACTTTGCCACTTAGGAGCTGAGCTGCTCTTGGTCACTGTGAGGGTTGGGAAGCCCTGGCACAGGTTATCCAGAGCAGCTGTGGCTGCCCCATCCCTGGAAGTGCTCAAGGCCAGATTGTTTTACCACCCTTACTGTAAAAAAACCTTCCTTATATGTTCCTTCCTCTTCCCTGGGGAGCAGGGACACATCTACCTGGAGATGCAGCAGCAGTGTCCCTGGCAAAAGCTGAGTGTTTTAATTCTTTTTAAAAATCCTGAAAGGTCATGTTCCTCTTTGGCCTTCAAACCCTGCTTTCCTCTGCAAAGGATGATGTTGGCTGTGTCATTGCTTTGTACTCATAACTTCAGTGTTCCTTTGAGTTTCTCTGCAGTGATTGATGTTCCCCCTAATTTTCCATATGATCAGCAGTAAAAGGAGGCTTTCCCAGAGCTGTGTCCGGCTGTGTTTAGAGGAAGGAGAACAGAAAAATTTCCTAAAGCATTATAGTTCCATACTAAAAGTGAAGCTGTTTATCCAGGGATGCTCTTTTCCAACAAGTTTAACCCATATTGTTCCAAACCTGAAAGCAGGTTTGAAGAGCATCGTGACTCCCTCCCTTGCTGAGCATGCAGAGCAGGAGCTGTCTCTCTCTGACTGAGAGCAGAGGAGCTTTCCCTGTGCTGTGGAGAGCAGGCACCAACTCAATAGATTGTAAGATTTGGAATGTTGAAGTGATATTGTCTTCACTGTGTGCTACAGGAGAGAAACCCAAGGGCTTAGGGCCAGACTCCGTGCTCAGTTCTCTGGGAGGAGAGGAGAGTTAAATGAGACAGACACTGCCCCCCCCCAGGAAACATTTCAAGACTCTGGATCCCATCCAATTTAACTTCTTTCACAAATCCAGTCAGGTTTTTGTTGGCACAGGCTGGTTCTTTGCTCTTGCTGGTGCACTTTGGAATGGAAAGCTCAGTGCCAGGGAAAGACCTATCTAAACATAAAACTTAATTGGAGATTAACTGATTTGGAGCTTTCATGCTCTTCCATATAAAATTTCTTTTCTTTTTTGCTTCTTACAATTGCATGCATTTGAGCATGTCTGAGCTCTTTTATAGACTTAACACTGTTTGGTTAAATAAACCATTCAGACAAGCAAATAAAGCCAGATTTTCCTGCTGAATCATCGTCTTTACTTTTACATCCCTTCCCCAATCCCAATCCACATTTGTGCAGCACACATTCCTCACCCCTCAACACTGACCTGGGCTCTTTGGGATAACCAGTATACACTGTCTGTTAGCTGGGAACCACTTCCAGGCAAGACAGCCACATGAAAAAACCTTTCCCTAGAGCTTTGGAAGGAAGACATCACTTGGTCAGCATGTGATGATGGCTCTGAGCTGCCCAGCTACCCCGAGGTATTCCTGGGCACTGTCTGGAGCTTGCATTGACCAGAATGTGAGAAGGGCTTCAGAGGGGTGAACCCATGGATTGCAAAAAAAATAGGTGAGAGCTGTAGATGGAGCATGGAAGGAGTGAAAAGGTGCTGGAATTGCTATAGGAAATATCAGCTGTTGCAGTCAAGCCTTACAGGTAGCTTACGAGCCACAACTGCTTGATAGTTTCTGCCTGAATTTCCCCCAGCACCATGATGTCAGGGCTAATGACCAGTCTGGCAGGCTGGGATAGTTTGCCTGTAACATGCAGTTACAACATCAGCCTGCCATTTGCAGAACAAAGCAGAATCTGGATCTGATGTTTGGATGTGTGTGAAAATGTTTGAGTTTCATTCCTCAACCACAAATGATCTCCAAAGTCCAAGGTCGGTGTCAGCATTAAAATCAATCCACTGGTCTCCACGTGGGAGAGGCTTGGATTTAACTTCTGTCAGGAAGTGGTAAGAGCCCTAATTGTTGAAGGGTAATCAAGCAAAGCAGAGCTTGTAGAGCAAAGTTTATCCTGCACTGATCCAGCAGATAATACATATTTTTGAGGGCTATAAGGTCACAGTAGTTGTAGCCCATAAGGGATTGAGGTTGCTCCATTTGGAGGCCTCATCAGATACAAAAAGGGAACAAAAAACAAGGCAATTTGAAAATCCCAAAAGGAATTCTTACATTTCTGGAGAGGATATTTACTGCTCTCTGACCTTTCAGGGGTTCACCACAAGTTGATGCCATCCTGCCAATGATACATCATGTGGAAAATATATGGTCAGGTGCAGGGTGTGACCAGACAAGTCTATGAACCAGTCACCTATTTGCACCCAAGCAGCCCTTTTCACCCCCTTACATCTCAATTTTCCTCCCAAATCCCCTAGATCCCTCCTTTATCCCCCAAACACTCTAATTTAAGTCCTGTGCAATCCCAAAATGTACACCATCTTCCCCTACACACCACAGGATGTCTCCCCTGCCTTGACACAATCCCCCTTATCCCAAGTGGTGATCCATAGAGCTGTTCCTGATGACACATCTCCATGGGAGTCATGCTGGGACTATGGGGCTGATGCTCTGTTGGGGCTGCCCTGGGAGGAACCTGGACAAAACCCTTGCTCCTTGGAAGCCCTGAATTTGAATTCCCACCTGCCAATCTGCCCCTGTGGCTTTCAGTGAGCTGATGGCCCCTGGGATGGGGCTGGGAGTAGCCCGGCAGGGCATGTTTTGTCTCTCTGTGCAGATTAACTTCTATCCCATAACCAACACAACAACACAGCAGCAGCACATGAAAAGGAGGCAAAAACAAAAGCGTGATAAACATTGAGCAAACAAGGTCATAACGTTGGTGCTGCACGGATCTGATAACCACAAGATCAGACAATTTGTCCCACAGGTGACACCAGAACAAACAACACCACCAGGACTCCCCAGGTTAAAAGCGTGGCCGGTATCTGAACCAAACGTCGTGGATGGGCTGCATTGTCCCAAATCCCCAGCGGCTGATGTCTATGGCTGGGATCTCCTCCTCCTTGTTGACCAGCTCCATGTCAAAGTGACTCAGCATCAAGAACACAAACAATTTCATTTCAGTAGTAGCAAAGAACCGCCCGGGACAGGTGGAAACTCCTGCCCCCCAAGGCATGTTGACAAATTTCAGCTTCTTCCCGTTCCTGTAGAACTCTTTCCTGGTGCCATCTGGGTTTACGAAACGATCATACTTAAATTTGTGAGGCTCCTCGTGGATTTCTGGGTTCATCTGCACGGAGATGTGCGGGAACAGAGCCACCCTGTCCCCCTTGCGGAGGGTGAACTCTGTCCCACTGCTTGTCCTCAGGCAGGTGTCCTCCAGGACAGCTCTGACCAGCATTGGGGCTGCCACCAGCCTCAGGGTCTCCTCCAGAGCACTGTCCAGCAGAGGAGTCTGGTTCAGCATGTCCCTAGTGACAGTAACTGCGGGGCTCCCTGCCTTTACTTCCTGCCCAGTCTCCCTCGAGACTTTATCCACCTCATCTCTCACAGCCTTCAGAGCCTCTGGATGTTTCAGCAGATACAAGAGGAGCCAGAAGGCGGTTGGGCCCGTGTTGCCCTGGGATGCCCAGAGGAGCATGAACATGAAACGATCCCGCATGTACTCAGGGACACCGTTTTCTGCCAGAAGTTGGTCTTGATCACTTATCCAGCCACTGATATTGTCCTTCTGCCAGACCTTCTTCACAGACAGCATGTTCCAGAAGTGTCTCTTCAGCCGCTCAGCTTCTCTTTTGTCCTTGGGAGGCAACAGAGCAAAGGCCAGGCGAGGGAAGAGGCGGTCGTACTTTCGAAACTCCTGGAAGAGCTGGTTGGAGTGGAGGCGATCCTGCTCTTCAGCTTTCTCCTTGTTTCCTGCCCCTCGGGGTGGCTCAGTGCCATACAGAGCCAGATACCCGGCTCTGAAGACGATGTTGTAGCAGTAGTGGAAGAGTTTTTCCTCCTGCCACACTCTCTTCTCTCCTGAGCTCAGGTTGAAAAGCAGCAGCTTCCGAAAGTTCTCCATGGTGGCTTGTGTGAGGACAGTGAGGCCATCTCCCATCAGGTGCTTTGTGCTTGATGCGTGAACTACATTATGAGTGGCTTCAGTGGGCTTGTAGCCAAAAACCTGCAGGACCAGCTGAGCTGCATTAGTCCTGAAGTCCAGTTTAGATCGCGATTCCTTCACAATGGTGCCAAAGCAGAAGGGATCCATCACAAATGTGAAGTAACAGCCACCGATCAGCACCGTAAAAACATCCCCGTGTTTCCTCTGCATCCTTTTGAGAAACTCTGAGCTGTTCTTCCTGAATTCCAGCAGGTAGCCCAGCCAGGGAATGGTACCTTTGTCCAGGGGTGACTCATTTGGTCTCCGTCTCCGAAACACACCCAGCACATAGAGCCCTCCGAGCAGTGATGACACCAAGGTACAGAGGAGAATCACCCAGAGCACCATGAGAGCTCTGTGCCCGTCCAGGAGCTGGGACTAAAGACAGGTTAGGGCAGGAATGTGCATTTTATCCCCACCCAGCAGTTGACAGGCAGATGCAGAGCTGACAACCTCTGCCCTCATTGGCTGCAAGGGTTTGCCTTGCCCCTGCGGAGAGCTCCAGAGTGAACTTGTCCCTGGATGAACAGAAATTTTTAAGGTGGTAGGTCTGTTGGAATCCCATTGGAGAACCCATGCTGTGTTAGGGGAATTGGTTTTGGCATGAGGCAAATTCCCTTCCCTAGGCTGCATGGAGCCCAGATTTTGTAAGGAAAATGTTTAGAGAATCCCACTCTGTGATTTCTGCATTTAAGACCAGGCTGTGGACACCCACTGAAAAAATTAAATCAGGAGTGGATGTTGGAAATACTACTGAAAATGAGTACAGGACTGAGGGAAGGGGCTCACAGCTGAGCTGATTTGGTCTCAAAAGCCAAGAGAAGGAAAAGTCTCTGACTTTTTGGTGTTCTCCACAGCACATGGTGGAGCACTTTACCAATGAACAGTACAAGTGTTGCTGCTCTGTCTGAGTGCAAAGCAAAGCAGCTGAGCTGCCCCACAAGTGAGGAGAGTTTAAGTCACCGCTCTTGCTGGGCACCAGAGCAGTCCAGAGTCTCCAAATGTCCCACCCAGCCCCTGACAGGGGAGCAGTGCACAAAGGGACCACAGCACTTCTGCTTTACCCACCTTCCCTTCTGCTTCTCGAACTCCCCTGTTACCTCGCTCCAGGTGGGGTTTGGGGACAATGTCAGGGACCTGTGTGCCACCTGGCACTGCTCCTCTGGGTGCTGCCACCCCGATCTACCCAGACTGTCACCACCACAGGCTGTCCCAGCCGCTGGTGCTGGGACCTCTTCTCATGCAGGATGGAGAGTGACATTAACTCCCCTCTATTTCCTCACCCTTGCTCTTCCCTAGAGCATTCCATCATAAGTTTTCCACAGTCCCAAGAGCCTTCCTCTGTCTGGGATCACAATCTATCTTCATCTTTTTTTGAGCCTCCCAGCTGCTGTTCCTTTCCATGTTCCCTCCAGTGACCTAACCCGTGGAGTGAAGGCCACATCACAGCATCAGCTAAATATTTATTCTGGCTTTGATCTTTTTTAAGGATAGCTCCCAACCTTACCATTTTCGAAAAACACTGTAGCAATGTTGAGAAGAAAAACAACAGCACCGATCAACTCAAAGCCCTTCTCAATCCTGTAGTTTTATGTAGTAATAAAATAAAGGTGATGAGTGCTTTCTCTTAAATTAATGATTTTATTTGTACAACTCTAGGCAACTTCCAGACTTAATAGGTTTTCAGGATGGAAAGGGACCATTTAAGGTTCAGGAGTATTTGGGGTGAATAATGCCCTTAAATAAAAGTTAGCAAATTCAGAATCTTGAACTTCAAAGCTGCACAGGGGAATAAGGAATGACCATCAGCTCTCTGTGCTCTTCCCTTCAGGACATGCTCACACTCTGTGGTGTTTCAAAACCATCATTTATGTTACAGGTGGTACCCAGGTACAGGTGGATCTTTTTTATCTTGTCAAACCGTACCTCGGAAGGCAAATACCTTCACCACTATTCTGCTGAGCCCACTTTTTATCTCTCTCACGGATTGTTACAAGTCTGAACTTTGTTCTGATTAAACTGATCTCAAATCATCTGATGATGGAATTGATCTCTAACCAAGGCTCTGCCCCTTGGAGAGTCACAGCTCCCGGCTCTGCAGGTCTGAGTGTGGCACAGTTCATCATGACAGAGAAAAACTCAGCTTAAAGGTGCCCAGTCCTTTCTGTTTTATCTCCTGGGAGAAAACAAGATTATCCTGGTTAAATCATCTAGCAGATGGGAAGAACCAGGTGAAACCAAGCCACCCCCTGGCAGTGTTTCTGGCCTGATGGATTAGCATGGAAATCCATTCCTCAGCCCACACCAGGGAGGAGGAGAATCTCTTCTCAAGTTTCAGTTTGCATTTTTTAAGGCACAACATTGAGAAATTTGCTCCTTTATTTGCTACTGCCTCACATACTCCAGATGGGAACTGGCTTTCTTCCACTAGTGTAAATCCAGAACAACCCTTTCATAATAATTCCACTTGCAAAAGAAACAGATCCCACATGTGCTTTTCCAATCCCAATATGGAGAGTCCTCACCTCGAGGCTGTTGCTAGGATGAACTATCTGGTTACACAGTGCTGTGGGCTCACACCAACTCCATCATGGGCAGGACTGGTGAAATACAGCACAGAGGGCACACACATAATGTAAATAAGGTAAATATTTATTATGCATTTGTGATGCTCAGCATTTCTATCTCAGCTGCGTATCTGCTGCAGGATGCACTTGTCTGGGAGTCCTGGATGGGAAAGAAAGCACCTCTCCCAAAAATGGCCTGAGGGATCTTCCACAAATATGCCCTGAACCGTTTCTTCACAAAGGCATAGAGCAAAGGGTTGAGACAGCAGTGGACAAAGGACAAGCTCTCCGTGATCTGCAGGGCATAGTCCAGTTTCCTACTGCTTTCACAGCTCCTGATCACACCAACATCTTGCAGAGAGTGGAGGATGAGCACAATGTTGTAAGGACACCACAGCACAAAGAAGACCCCCACCAGAGCAAGGACTAAGCAGAGAGCTCTCCTGGAGCCAGGTATCTGTGAGGTGTTGAGGACACACGCGATACGGGAGTAGCAAAATGTCATGAAGAGGAAGGGGAAAAGGAATCCCAGGATGTTTTGAATCACACGAAAGACAACTTTCCAAAATAAGTGTTCCTGGCCATAATCCTGGGTGCACATGATGGTTTTGTTGTGAATTTTCCTTGTGCTGGTGAAGAGGCCATCAGGAATGGAGAGAGCTATGGAAAGAATCCACATCACCAACAAGACAAGGATGGAATTCCTCCACACTCTGGAGCTGTGAGGAGAGCAAGCATGAACTATCTGCAGATACATGTCCAGGCTCATGCAGCTCACAAAGAAGATGCCGCTGTAGAAATTCAGAGTGTACATGGAGTTTAAGAATGGGCACAAGATCTCCCAGGTGATCCACTGAGAAATGTACAGAGCCCAGAAAGGAAGGGTCAGTAGCAGGAAGAAGTCTGAAACCACCAGATTCAGCAGGTACAGCTCAGTCATCTTCTTTTTCTTCTTGATGTACATGAGGAGGACAGTAAAGAGGAGGGCATTCCCAGCCATTCCAACCAGGAAGATCACGGTGTAAAATGATGGCAAGAACACCCTGCTGAAGGAGAGCACCTCCTCTTTGGTGCAGAGGCCATAGAGCCCATAATCCTCCTCATCCAGGTACTCGTACGGGTACTCACTCGGATTGGCAGCATCCAGCCACGTGTCTGTAGTTGTTGCTGTCACTCCTGAGGTTGTGTTTGACCAGTGGCTGCCTAGGAGCAAGGGAAGGAGATCAAAGTGTTGTTCCAATTTACACAGGAAGCAAACATCACATCACAGAGTGTTTTTCTTTAGTTCATAGAATCAGAGAATGGTTTGGGTTGGAAGGGACTTTCAAGATCACCTTGTTCCACCCCCTGCCATGTGCAGGGACACCTTCCACTATCCCAGGATGCTCCAAGCCCTGTCCAGCCTGGCCTTGGACACTTCCAGGGATTCAGGGACAGCCACAGTTGCTCTGGACACCTTGTGCCACAAAGCAAAGAACTTCCTCCTAATATTTGAACCAAGCCTACCCTCTTTCTGTTTGAAGCCATTCCCCCTTGTCCTGTCACTCCATGCTCTTGTAAAAAGCCCCTCTTGGTCTTTCTTGTAGGCTCCCTTCAGGTACTGGAATTTCATGGGTTTAAATTTCTTCCACCGTCTGGTGAGTATTTTGTGTCCCGAACAATTTGGCCTTTGCCTAAGCATGGGGATAGCTGTCTACATTAAAAAAACCCCAACCCAAACCAAACCAAAAAGAAAAAAAAAAAAACAAAAACAAAAAAACCAAAAAAAAAACCCCAAAAAAACAAAACTCAAAATTAGTTCTGCTTTCCTTACTCAGACACATAAAACTTAAAAATGAATGAGCACAGTTTCTTCTGACAGAAGTCATTATTTCCTCCTGACACCAGCACAAGCTTTTAGCAAAGTTTCTGTTCCAAATTATGGGAAATCCATCACCACAGCTCTCTGTGAGCTGCTTATATTCACCTGGGTCACTACTGAGAAAGCAGCATCTTAATTCTTGTTAAAGAAGAATCTGTCACCAGCACCTTGATATCAGTGGGGCTGT
Source organism: Certhia americana (assembly GCA_018697195.1). Lineage (NCBI taxonomy): Eukaryota > Metazoa > Chordata > Aves > Passeriformes > Certhiidae > Certhia > Certhia americana. Next base: position 1,947,255 of record CM031858.1, read on the forward strand.
TCCCAGAAGGGAAATGCTGAACATCTCCCTGCTCCTGGGAGGACAGTGACCCCTCTCCATGCCAGCTCTAGGACAAGACATGGATTGTGATAAAAGGCATTAATAAGTGGAAAATATAGAATTCACAGGATCCCAGAAAGGTTTGGGTTGGAAGGGACCTTGAAGATGATCTTGTTCCAACCCTCCTGCCCTGGGCAGGGACACCTTCCACTATCCCAGGCTGCTCAAAGACTCATCCAAGGTGAGGACATGTAGGCATGAGAATCCAGTCCTGAATTATGGTGAGAGGGAGAGATTCAGCTGGAAGAATGTTGCTGGAATCAATTCTGCATGAGACAACCCCTGCAGTGGTCACTCCCTGGAACTGTGGGCGTCAGTGTTTAGATGGCTGAAACCCAGATTTCAGGAAATGGTGAGTGATTGGGAGCCTCCTACTTTTAGGATCTGACTTTCAGGAAAAAAAACTGTCACTGAGGAGCCATTTCACACAGTAGGAGATGGGATTTGCCTTGTGCTGTTGGCACTTTGAAGGTTAATGAGCAATTTAAAAATCAAGGTTAATCTTCAGATTCTGGCAGCAAAACAAAAAACAGTTTTGCAAAAATCATGCAAACACCCCTCCACCCCTAAACCACACATTTTTTCAGCCATGGCCAAAGCCACCCATCTTTTCCCTGGGGCTCATTTTCCAGCCACCCCAAACAAGTCCAGCTGTGCAGCTCCAGTCTCTCCTCGAGTCTCTCCAGTCTCTCCTCTGTGTCTCCCTGCAGAGATCTGCAGCCATTCAGAAATGAGAACCTGAAGTTGTTGGTCCCTGGCTGTGCTGTGAATTCCGTGGTGGATCTGCAGGTTTTAGGGATGGTTCCCTTCCCTCAAACACCAAGGGAAAGGGGAGCTCCTCCACCCCTCAGGCTCAGAGTGGGTGTGCAGCTGTAAGGGGTGAAGCTCCGGACGTACCTGCTGTGGTCCCATGGCTAAAATTGCTTAAATTCCCATTCCAGGCAGTTCCAGGCAGCTAAAAAGAAAAGGAAAATGGGTTTGAGCTGGATTGAAGTGTTTTCATGCTGTCTCACAGTTCTCTGGCAAGTGCTGCAGAGAACTTCAGACAGAGAGCAGTGGGAGAGCAGGGATCTGCTATGGGAAAGTGCCATGGTAAAAGACTCGTCTGGGAACGAGCTTTTTAAAATTCCTTTTCTCTATCATATTTTGGAGGAAATTCACCCTCAGCTGTGACTGCAGGCCTTTGAGAGGAAACCAAAGCTGCCCACCCTGCTGATCACAGCAACACCCGAGAATCCTAAACACCTGCCCCCCTCACATCCCCTCTGCCCCCACCGGGACAAACCATTCCCAAAATTTATATTTGGGGTCTCTTCCAGCCCACTGAGATGCCTTTTCTCCCTCTGCCACATTCTTCTCCCTCCACATCAGCCTGGCACTGGCGTCCACATCCCTATCCTGTAGTTCAGAGAGGAAGGGAGGGCTGAACTCAGGAATTAATCCCGATCCCAAACTGCCTGCCTTTCAAAAACAAAAGAGAACCTTGCCAGGTTTTTTGTGTGGCTTTGTCTACAGGCAAGAAGCAGAAAGGGCACTTACAGGAGCTTCTTCTCCTGTTTCCATCCTGTCAGAGGCTTGAACCAGGCTTTTAGGAACTTCTTTCGCTTGTGTGAGAGGACAGTCAGGAAATGTGAGCTCAGCATACCCTCCCTCCTTTTGTTGTTTTTCCTGGTGTTCATGATTCCCTGGCAGCGTTGGAAGAATGATCTCCACCCTGCGTTTGAGCACAACATCTGCAACAGCTCCTAGGGCTGAGACCCTGCTGTAAAAATCCATGTGTTTTCCAGGAAATCTGAACGGCTGCTGCAGGATCCTCATCCCCTGCTGGAGCAGAAATGGCCTCTGCCAAAGGTGTTTCTGAGGAAGTGGTTTACTGGAGGAGTTTTTGGGCATCAGCATGGGTGAGTGCTCAGAGTCCTGCTCCTTTCCTCATCTCACCAAACCCTGGCTGTGCCAAGGCTTCCCCTGTGCCAATCCCAGTGTTTTAGACACCCCAAACCACGCTGGTAAAAACAGGAGAGCAGAGCAGCAGCGATGGCCACAGCTCCACATGCAACCTGCCCCGTGGATTCACAGGAAGAAATTTGTGTTATTTTTACCCATTTCCATGTTTGCCACCATCAGCTGCTGCTGCTGCACTTAAAACAAAACTTTAAACTTTAAACTTAAAACTTAAAACACACCCTATAATAAATATATATTATTATACTGTGTGTGCAACACACACATTAGCAGAGAGCAAGAAGCTACTCGTAGAGCTGAGACACTGGGCACACACACAAGGAAGCTGCAGGTGACAGAGGTTTCATTAGACCAGCAATTAAAATGAAATAAGTTTTTGTTTTTAATTGAGTTTCTGCCCTGAAGCAGAGAATTAAACGTGCCTCTGAGAGTCACTGGAGAAGGTGGCCTTCACTGTAATTTATTACAAGATTTTAACTCAATTTCAGGGCTGGTAATTGCATAGATTTTTTGTTTCCTTTCAGACTGCAGGGCCCTAATGGCTTTGGCAATTAAGGTAACCAGATTAGGGGTAATGGGCAGCACATTAGAGAGATGCAGGGCTTGTCTGAGACACTTTATTTTGTGCTGCCCAAAATGCCACACATCAGTGGCAGAGTGACCTTGCAGGAGCAGCAGCTCTGCCTTCCCCCAGCTCGGAGATGGGGAGGTACAAACACCACACAGGAGAACTGGGCTTAGAGACAAAAGGATTTATCTTTGCTCTGATGAGCTGTTCTCAGATTTAGGAGAAGGTTTTAGGCATCTTTGGGATCGCAGTGGATACTTCTTCCTCTTCCAGAGTACGGTTTAAGTCAGGAGCAATTTCTAGGTTGTCTTTGGAAATCTAAATCCTGGCACACTGTAGGGGTAAAACAAGGCTTGCTGCAAAGCTGAAATATGGGAAAACAGAGTCAATGACATAATTCAGCAGCAAGGAAATCAGACTGAGGGAAAGCCAGAGAAGCTGTGGCTGTCCCATTCCTGCAAGTGTTCCAAGTTAGATGCAGCCTGGTCTGGTGCAAGGTGTCCCTGCCAGTGCCAGGGGCTGGAACGGGATGAACTTCAAGGTCCCTTCCAACCCAAACCATTCCATGATTCTGACATCAGGTGGAAGCTCTTCAGAAAAGGACAAAGTAAAAGCCCAAATTTCACAGAACCTCCGAAGGGTTTGGGTTGAAAGGGACCTTAGAGACCATCTCATGTAATAGGGAAAATGTGTGCTGATGTCTTTACAAACAATTCCATGGCAGAGGGGATGGCTGTTAACAGCTTTGAAATGGGGCTTTATGTCTCTACCTACTTCAAGCCACAGATTTGTTAAGAGAGCTGGACAGTTTGACCTCTGAAACAGCCAAATGGGGCTGAACTTCTGAACTTTGGGGGTAAATAACATGTTCAAGGGGGGAATATGTGGCAGGTGGATTGGGAAAGCTGCACCTTCCTGGTACCTCAGCCATGGGGGAAGGAAGAGGGAAGGAGCAGCCGGGATTTGGGATGAAAGGAGGCAGCACCCTCTGGAACCTCGAGAGAGAAAACCCCGCGGGCTGTGCCCCAGCGGCCTCTCTGCCTTTATCCCAGTAGAGCTGCAGGACTCCTCTGTCTCCTTTATGGACACTGGCCTTTCCCAGCCGGATTTCCCACACAAATCCCACCCCCGCTATGGGCAGGGACACCTTCCACTATCCCAGGCTGCTCCAAGGCCCTGGGACAACCTGGCCTTGGACACTTCCAGGGATTCCGGAGCAGCCACAGCTTCTCTGGACAGTCTGTGCTGGAGCCTCCCCACCCTCACAGGGAACAATTTCTTCCCAAGTATCTAATCTAAAGCTCTTCTAATTTGAAACTGTTCGCCCGTGTGCGGTCACTCCATGTTGTTGCCAACAGTCCCTCTCCATCTGAATCCACGTCACAGTGCGACAACACGGGAATTTTTTGAAGCGAAAAGCAGACGAGCTGCAGCAGCCCCCAGCAGGTGTTGGGGGGCCCTGCAGACGGTACCGGACCCGCTGTTTCGGGCCCGGTCCCGGTCCCGGTCCCGGTCCCAGTCCCCCGGTCCCGGTCCCAGTCCCCGGGTCCCG
>CM031858.1:1951406-2041029 GCA_018697195.1 Certhia americana
GGTCCCGGTCCCAGTCCCCCGGTCCCGGTCCCAGTCCCCGGGTCCCGGTCCCGGTCCCGCCACCGAGCCCAGACCGCGACTGAGGCGGGGCCCCACAGCGCCCCCTGCCGGCCGCCACCGCCGCCCCGCCGCAATGCGGCGCGCCGCGACCTGACGTCACTGCCCGCCCCGCCCACGCGTCCTTATAAGGAAGCGGTGACAGCGGCCACGCTCCGGATTGGCCGTCTTTGGGCGCGCGGGCGCGCGGCACGCTGGGAGTTGTGGTCCCGGTGGAGGGGCGGGGCGGAAGCAGCCAATAAGAGGCGTGGGCGGGGCCAGGTGCGGCAGAGGCCGGCCGGTGTCGGATCAGCGCGGTGAGAGCCGGGTGTGGGGCGGGCGGCAGGGACCCGCGGCACAGCCGGGAACACGGCCGGAGTTCTGAGGGGGGGACGGGTGTCTGGGGCTGGAGCGAGGAAGGGCTCCCATGTGGGCTGAGAGTGACTGGGGCAGGAGTGGAGCAGAAGCCCCGCGTGGGGCAGAAGGCCTGAGCGCGGTGAAGGTGCGTAGGGCAGCAGTGGGGAAGGATCCCCATGTGGGGTGCGGGGGCCTGGCGCTGGAGTGGGGAAGGATCCCCATGTGGAGCTGGGCAGGCGGAAGGCACCCTGGGGGTACCCAGGGCCTCCTCCTTGCCGGAGGGATGCTGGGACCTGTCACCTCTCTCGGTGTCCCCCGCGGGTCACACCGGTCACTCCGGTGCCCTGACCTCCCTGTTCGGTGTCGGCAAGGTCAGGGCAGCCGGGCCGTGTGTGACACTCAGCTTCTTCTGCCATCTTGGTCTGAGCTGAAGGTCACAGAAACTTCCCGTGGTGGATGAATTGTTTCACTTTTAATATAATTTTCCTGTGTAAATCTCACCTCTTGCTGTCTCCTCCTCTGCTGAGTGACAGGGAGCTCTTGTTCCCTTCTCTGAATGAGTCAGGCTAAAATAATAATTTGCATTTAGCAAATAAGAGTGGTTGTAGCAGGCGCAGAGAGACCAAATCCTTTGGCCTTGCAGAGGAAATGGTTTGAGAACCAGTCTGCTCACATGGGTGTGCACGAAATGCTGCATAACCAGGGAGCACGGCCACGTTTGAAATGTCTCTTCTGCCTATGGTCACTGGCACCTGCTTAATGAAATTCCTCTTGGTTTATTCCGAGAGCTCGGAGCCTTTCCGTGTGCCCCTGAGCTGTGTTTTGCCATTGGTGACAACGCTGAACAATAGCAGTGAAGATTTTTCTCAGGGGGCCCTTCTTCTGGCAGAAGTTGTCATTTACTGAATGATGCTTACACCAAGCACCGAGAACAGGTCTTGGTATAATCCATGCAATTCCCAGCACAAAAAGCTGGGAAGTTCTGGAGGATGGTTTCACTTTGGTGATGATGATTTTGTGAGTAGAGCCCTTCTCAGGGCTGTTGCTGCTTTTTATTTTCTCTGGGGAAGGTGAGAAATCACCTGTGGATGACTTCTCCTCCTGATGCCACACGAGTCTGCACCTACTGAGGGCTTCAGGACTTGCTCCAGCTCCTCGGTGGTGGCTGTTTTCCCTTCCTGTGTTCTCCATCTGGAATTTGGAATTACATTGATGTGGGATAGGCTGTAGTGACTGAGGAGCTGCCAGGCAGGGCTGACCTTGTGCAGCAGCTCGTGCTTCCCAACCCAACTGCTGTGGCTGCTGCTCTTGGCAGGGAACAAGGAGGGAGAAGTGAACTTTGCTGAGGTCAGAACTGCCATAAAGGATCAGTCTGCAAAAGCCAAGCAGAGTGGTGAGGCGTGGAATTCCTAAAAGGCAAGGCAGGCAGTGACCAAAGCTTCCTGTGGCTGCCTGTGAGCATGAGGGGGGTCACTGGGATCTGTAATGGTGTGAAAACAGATGGCAGAAATTATTTGCTTTCCTACTTTTTTTTGGTTTTTTTTTTTTTGTTCTTACCTCTCCTGGTAACAATCCTGCTTCCCAAGACTTCACTGGAATTAAACCATCTGTCCGTGGTACCTGTTCTTGTATCTCACTACCTGGATATTGGTGACTGGTGGAATACAGAAGAGATTTCCTTTTCCTAAAGCTTCTTTTTTTGAGGTTTCCAAAACCTGAAGGGAGGCTCTTTGTCTTTGCAGCCACCATGTCACCCAGCCAGGAATCCGTTTACCCTGAGTATGAGACAGAGACCAGCCAGACTTCGAAGCTGTTAAAAAAATTTAAGGAGACGCCGTTTGTGCCCATTGGTGAGTTCAAAAAGGGAGAAATGTGTTTGCACAATCGATGTGGGAAACACCATCACTGTTCACCTTTTTCCTGTAAATAGGAAATTACTTAGAAATTGCTTCCCTATAATAGCTGTCCTACGAGGAAGAAGGAAATTAATGAGGTCTGCTACCTTAAATAATAACATCAGAACCTACAAGTACAAGAAGAAAAACTCCAAACCAACAAACCCTGAAAGGCTTTTTAGGTGAGGCTAGAAAACATGTGCAGGTGATGCTGTCAAGTGGTTAAGGAGTGTGTTGTGCAGCTGTTTTGGAGCACAGCTGCTGGGAATTATGTGACCACTACAAAGTCACTTAAAAGCTATCAAAACACAAACTAGAAGGATTTAAATCACAGCCTGTCTGGTAAATGCCATTGCTTAGTTTCAAATGTATTTTTTTAGTAACTTTTATGTTACCCCAGCTGGAGGAAGTTGTTAAAAGTTCTCAGCTTCTCTGTTGAGACTCCCAAAAAGCTTCTGAGGAGAGGAGGGATCAGCTTTTGCCTGACACAAGACAGGTTTTGATTTCCAGCCACCTTAAATGGAGAGCAGCAGGGTCACTCGGGGTGAACTGTTCCAGGCTTTTGCCAGCAGATTTCCGTCACTTGTTCCGTGGTCACTGGACTTTGTTTCCACCTTGCTGGGCTGTACCATGAACTCCAGGAGTTCCAGTTCCCTGAAGCAGATTGGCAGAACTCACCTTTGACCTGTGTCACAGCTGGGTTGAAAGCCCTAAAACACTTAATTGGTATTTAATGAGAGTGAATGAAGTGTTTACAGCTTCCTGGTGGCACTGGTAATGCTCCAGCTCAGGGCAGACAAACTGCCCGTGCTCTGCTCAGTAAAATATACACAGCACTTAAAACTTGGCATCCACCTATGAACTGTGCAAATAATCCTAAAAATGGAATGAATTAGATGGAATTGGGAAAGTTTGTGCCTTCCTGCTGTGTATTCTGTGAGAGTGTCAGTGTTGGAGCTGGCAAAGCTGGGGCTCTTTGTTCTGCTGAAGGACTATCAGTGAATTCTGGCTCTGGGAAAGACCTGGGGGAGCCTCCCTCCTCACAGCTTGGGGACAATAATGCTGTGAGTCCTCCCGTCCTGGTGGCACCTGGCCAAATGTGACAACACCCAAAACAGCAACTGCAGCAGCCAGTGGATACATCAGGGAGGATCCACACACTGAGAGTCTGAGCATCAGCCAAGTGGGGGTCTTGAGTGTGAGTGTCTGTGCAGGAAAGGAGGTCTGAGGAGCCCTGGTTCTGTCTGAAAAATCCAGGGAATTCAGACACTTTGAGCTGCTCCTTTGGCATTCTAATGCTGGTGGAAATCTGCTCTTCCCTGCACTGACTTTTGCATTAAAAGAGGTGGCACTGGAGTGAAACCAGGGCTAGGATTTATCACTACACAAAACCAGAGTGATTAGACCAAAACAGGATTATTTTAGGATGACAGAGAATGGCCTCAAGTTGTGCCAGGGGAGATTTAGACTGGATAGTAGGAAAAATTTCTTCAAGGAAAGGGCTGCCGGGGCAGTGGGTGGAATCACCATCCATGTAGGGATTGGAAACCTGTATGGATGTGACCCTTGGGGACACAGTTTAGCAGTGGGGGAATGGTTGGACTCGATGATCTTCAGGGTCCTTTCCAAGCTAAACAGCTCAGTGATTTGCAGGCTGTTTTGTTTAGGTGGGTCCTTTCACTCCTCCTGGATCTCCACTCAGAGGGATGCTCTCCTTGCCTTGCAGGGATGGGTGGCTTTGCTGCCGTGGTCGCCTACGGGCTGTACAAGCTGAAGCACAGAGGTGACATGAAAATGTCCCTTCACCTGATCCACATGCGTGTGGCAGCCCAGGGCTTTGCTGTGGGAGCCCTGACGTGTGGTACGTATGGAATGGGAGCTGTCCTTGGGAGGGGTGAACCACGGAGAGCCTCTTGTAGCTCTCCCAGTGCATAATATGGCTGGCTGGAAGCATCCAGAACATTTATTTCAGGATGTTTGTGCTCCTTACTGGCGCTCAGATCAGCCTTTCTGGAGTAATCTGATTTTAAGTGTTTTATTTCAGAGCAGCAGTTTTGATTATGTCTAGACATGGAATGTGAGGTTCTGCATCTCTGCCTCTTACAGGCCAAAAAAAGAAAACGTTCATCTGACATTTATATTTTCCCTTTTAAGTATGTTGCTGTTTCTGAATTTAATGGAAGATCTACAGTGTGTGTAGCCCATGGTATTATATATTTTTATATATATATATTTATATGTGTATATGTTTTTTCAGGATGGGATTTGTGTCTCTGAATGTACAGGGACACTGTGCCCCTGATCTGTACATCCCAGGTCTCTTCTGTGTGTAAATGTGTTCCCATCAGGAACAACAGAAAAGCTTCACTTTGGCCACAGAATCATCTAAAATAAGCTCAAGATCTGCATTTTCATCAATTGTCTATTTTCGTACCCAGTTTCTCTGTATATGAAGAATTTTGTAGTGTTCATCACTCCTATTTAAAAAATTGCAACTGAGGAGGAAGGGAGATTCTGTCTTGCTGAGAACTGTTCAGCTTTTGAAAACGCATTATTTCTTATTTAACACAGTTCTTTAATTGTCCTTTTTGTTCTTTGCAGGCGTGCTGTATTCCATGTTCCGGGATTACGTGGTGAAACCCAAGGAATAGTGGGAAGCTGTCAGAAATCCCTGTCCTGGTGGTGGCCTGTGTACTGCAGCTCCAAACCTCCTCTCGAGGGGTTCTGGAGGCAAACAAATAATACATGGCATTAGAGAATTGTTCTATTTTGTCTATGGTACACTGTGCTGAACCTGGCAGCCTCACAATGTGCCCTGGGGGAGCGGGGCTCGGGGTCTGGGTCTCTCTGATTGACACCACCACATCCCAGTTTTTAGGGGATATCGTGGAGTGCAATCCCCCCTTCTATCTTCCCCTTCAACTCAGCCCTAAAACTGGTGACTTCTTTTGCTGTTGTTACCCAAACCCGTGATGGCTGAGCTCGTTTCTGTCAGGGAATGTCAGGAACGCCTTGCTGTCATTTTCTATCCTCTGCCTCCAACTTTGTAATTTAGAAGCTTCCAGTAGCACTAAATGACTTCTAAAACATTGAGAGATATATAAACATCTATATTTTTTATTTAAAGCATGTTACAGCTATTTAAATGTTATATTTATTCATTGTTAACGAAGACACAGGCTCCCTATTTTTGCTATATCAGACCCTTGGATTATGATATTTTGTAACTTTATTTAAGGTGCTCTTCTGAGTAAGGTCTAAATGTAACATTTAAAATACATCTTGTGAAAACTAAATCTTAATTTGGTGATTTAATGCTTTTAAAGTGTACGATCTAGCTGATTTCTGCAGTACTGTTCCCCACAGAAAATTTTAAAACATTTAACTCTGAAAAGCCCCCCATTGCCTCTGAGGTATTAAAATCCTTGTCTGTGAGTTATTTTACACTCAAACTCCTTGTACCTTCAACAGCAGTCACGAAAATAAAAGCCAATTTCTAAAAAAAAATATATTCTCCTGCTAGCTGACATTCCATGGTGACAGTCTCAGATGTTACAGATACCACAAGGTACAAACTGCACCTGTGACCTGTTGTACAGAGCAGGGAGAGATTAAACACAAATAAAAGTGAGCAGCGGAGGTAAGAACTGTTCGCCTATGGATTTGTTGGGGGAGGACTCCCATTCCATTGCAGAGGGAAGACGTGAGATGAATGAGGAGGGTGCAGCGCTCCTGGAAAGGGAATTCCCAGCCGGTGCTCTAATTCCCAGCAGCTCTCACCCTGCTGCCCTTGGCTTCTCCCGCACGGATGGAGCTGGGGAGAGGCGCCGACGCCTTTTCCCCTTCCTGCCTCCGAAGGGAGGGTGGAGAAGGAGCCGCTGCCGTGGCTCCGAGGGGCCGGGATCGCTGCGGGAATTGCGGGAATTGCGGGAATTGCGGGCATGGCGCTGGCGGGATGGCGTGAGGGGGGAGCCATCATGGCGGCGGCGCTGAGGGCAAGGGCGCGCGCTGCCGTTGCCATGGGCACCGCGTCCGCCCCGGAGCCGGAGCCGGAGCCGCCTCTCCGGTGCCACCGCTGCCCAGGGGGAAACGGGGACAGCCGGCGACACCCTGCCGGTGTCCACCCACCCTCGGGTAGGCCCGGGGAGGAGAGGGAAGCGCGGCTAGGAGGGAATGAGGGAACATTCCCGGGGTGAGGGAACGGCGCGGCGCTGCCAGGACCTTAGCAGGTCCTGGCAGGTCACAGGGTGAGGCGGGAGGGTGACAACTACGGTTACAGTTTGCAGTTAAAATATATAAAGGTAAACACAAGAAGTTCGGCCTCGAAATGGGCAAGAAATTCTTTCGGCAGAGCGCTGGAAAGGGCTGGCCAGGGAGGGCGTGGAGTTTCCTCTGGAGGTTTTGCAAACTTATCTGGATGAGTTCGTGTGTCACCTGCTCCAGGTGCCCCTGCCTTGGAGCCCTCCTGGCTGCAGCCAGGGATGGTTTAGATGAGATATTCGGGAATATTTCTTCACCCGAAGGGTGCCCAGAGAAGTGCTGGAATCACCATCCCTGGAAGTGTTCCAATCCCACGGGGATGTGGCACTTGGGGACAGCGTTTGCTGGTCCTGCTGGGTTAATGGTGGGACTCGAGGGTCTGAGAGGGCTTTTCCATTGTAGCGTTGTGTTGATGTTAGATGTTTGTATTTAGAATAGAGACCCAACAGGGATAAAGGCCTTGGGGAATTGATGCCTTAAGGTTTAGCTTTTATATTTTCCAGGTTCTGGACTGTTTCAGTGAGTGGTTCTGGGTTTCATATTCAGTATTGCTGAGCTCTCTTCACAGAGCAGGGAGACAAAATTTCATTTTTAGCCTGGGACCAAGGACATCCAATACAAATTTCAGGCCCAAGAGCAAAACCAAGGGTGAAGGGAAGAGAGAAAAACAAGGAGGATGGAGCTTCATAACCTGCAGCTGGAATTGGACAATTAACTCAAATATGCTAATGGACCAAAATTTATAAAAGTGTGAGACCTTGTGGTTGTTTGGCCATTTTGTGCCCATTTTGGGTTCACCTTGGGTGTGACCCAGCTGGACTCTTGTGCTGCCCAGGCGTTTCCATTGAGGCCTTTTAATAAATCCCCATTTTTTATCCTTTTGCTCTGTCTGGTCTCTATTCCAGGTCAGCCTCTAGAAGGCATCAGTTCCATGGAACTGCACCTTGAGTACTGTGCACATTTCTGGCCTATAGATAAGTAAATAACTTAATCAGTTATAAAATAATAAATTAATCAGTAAGGAAGTCTAAGTAAAGAAAATTCTGAGAAAAACCGTGAAGGTGATTTAAGGCCTAAAATAGTTACTCTGCTAAGAATTCTAGGATATTTTCAGAACAGAGACAGCTAGTGTTTGAAAATGTTCTTGCTTGTCTTTGCTGTTTTTAAGGTCAATGGCTAAACCTACCAAGAGATCCAATCTAATTATAAATTTAATTATCAAACCAAAGGTTACTGAAAGCAGAAAAGCTGCCTAAATTTTATATCCGGTTTGCTTAAGTAAATGAAACGGACTCCTTATCTCTGCAGGCTTTTTCCAAATCTCAGAATCAACTTTAAGCAATTAAAATTAATTTTTAAAAACCTCACTGATTCGGTAATTCTTTGATCCCTCATGCCCAGAGCCCTGTGGGCTGTGCAGAAGTCTCAGACTCTGCTCTTTGCACTTTTCAATCCTCAGTGCACCTTGTCCAGGTGACTCTGTGCCCATAAGGGACACAAAAGGACACGCTGCATTTTGCTGCATTAATCAGGATAATTGGATTTCCCTCAGTGTGGGAAAGGCCCTGTGTTAATTACTCAGTGCAGGGCGTGCCTTTGAAGGTATTTATGTGTTGGTTTTCCTAGACCAAAGGTGCAACAGGGATTTTTTTTTTGCAGACAATAAGTGTCAAACAGAAGGAAAAAGGGGCTGCAATTTATCAAAAAACTGTCTTTAGTCATGCTATGAGAATGTTTGGGTAGCAATATTATTATTTAAAAATATCTATTAATAATATATTTTTGTAACTAAATATACTTAATTAATATATTATTATTTATTTGTTTAATGTGTTATCACTCAGTGATTAGGAATTTGGAGGAAAGGTGTAAACTGCGCTTTTGTCTTGCCCGAAGGGAACATAAGGAAAAAAAAAGATTTTTCTTCCTCTGTCAGCCCCCCATTGACCCAAAAATGGGGGGATTTGCACCTTTCCTGGATGTGGACAGGGAGGCTGGATGGTCCCAAACACTCCTTGCTCCCTTTAGCCATTGTGTCGTGGCTGCCACACTGGCTTGGATTTGGCCCCAGCCTGCTCCTCTGTTAAAATGTTTATTTAAACAGCTCAGTTTGAGAACATTTGGAAACATTGCTTTTTGAATTCTGGAGTGAAAAAGACACGATGAATTGTTTTTTTTTTTTTAAAGGGCTGTTTAAAGGCCATTTATGGAAAAAGGCCCTTTTGAAGGCCTTGGGGCTGGAGAGCAGGAGGAGGAGGAGGAGGGAGACTGGGCTGAAGTCAGGGAGGAAAAGCTGCAGAGCAGCTGCCAGAAGGGGCTGTTTTTCAGAGCAGTGCTGATCTCTGCTCTCTGTCACTTTTTATTTTCCTCTTGTTATGCTTTTAGTAAACAATGGAGCCAGACCGAAATGTGTGTGAAGATTTCAAAAGCCAGTTTAAGGCTTATCAGAAGCAACAGCAAAGGCGGCTGCAAAATTTGATGGAGAGAAAGAAGGAAAAGCAGAACAGTCAGAAGAACCCTGGCAACACAGAGGAGACTCTAGGAGCCCTGAATGATCTAAACCTGTTAAATAAAGGACCTCCTGAAAAGGAAGATGCCAGCAAAAGGTAAAGGTCTGGCAGCACTGTTCCTTCAGGAAGTCACTGGAGTATATTTTGCTTATGATCTCCTGAAACTCAGTATTATTAAGCTGCCAGGACACTTTCTGAATTCACACACTGGGTTTGCATTATCCTGAGGAGATTCTCCCTGTCTGTAATTATCCCCAGGGCATTGTGCTGTGCTCTTTAGTATCAGTATTTTACAAATGAAGGGGCAGCCATGTACTACCTGACAAAATCCAGCCTTTTGGGATCACTGGCATCCTCTGGTTAGTTCCTGCCTAGCTTTAAGCTATGTAAATAATTTCCAAAGATGGACAGAGGCAAAGCAGCTAATGGGAGCAAGCCACAGGCCTGCAGTGCAGAAGAGTGTTCTCTGGGATTTCTTTGCAATATATCCTGACTGGTAGATCATAAGATTACCAGGACATTGGGCATTTTGGTATGGATCTCCCTTAATCTTGTGGGTTTTTTTTTTCTTTTGAGCTGAGTACTGATGCAGAGATTCAAAGCCCCAGCTCAGATCATTTCTCTTCCTCCCAGGATATAGTCAGCCTTTCCTTCTGACCCAATTAATACTTCTTTTGCTGACTAGCACACTCTGGGGCTGGACACACCCCAAAGGTATCTGCAGTGCTGCCTGGTCAGGGCTTTGCTCTCTAGTAGTGGTGAAGCCAGGTGAAGAAATTCCTTCAGGCACTGGTGCCTCACCAGAGCTGTCAGATTTGCCAGGTTAAGCTCCTGATCTGACCTCTATCAGCTGTCCTCTTCCCTTCAACATTTTTTTTCTGACCATCTGTAGAAGATTATGATGGAAATCTGATTATTTCAAAATTTCTGTGAGGCTGATTCCCACAGTTCAGATGTTTGGTGGAGGAAAGGGATTTTGGTGCTCCCATGACACATCATGGGCAGTGTGCAGAGTACAGGAAAGCTCAGTAGTTCTCTGCTATTTAGAGTTCAGCACTTTAGGCCTGAGTAATCCCAGATTTTATATTTACTCTGTTTCTGTGTCACTGACTGTCAAAAGTCCCCATTTGACATGGCAGGTGTGGCAGATTGTCCTTTGCTTGTGTACATTCAGCAGAGGAGTGGTTGTGAGTGATCAAATCCAGGCAGGATTTGTTTCTGGAAGGGGTTCACCAGGATGTTCTCTGCAATACTCCCATGACAACACAGCAGAGGGTTGTTCCAGGATCACAGGACTCCACATGGCCTGCAGTGGCAGTGATTTCAGCTTGTCACTGTTGTTTACAGAAGCAATCAGAAAACATTCTCCTCTCAGAAGTCTCCCTTCCTCTGAGCCTTGGGAATTCTTTTTTCCTTCCTCCCATCCTACTCCCATGTCTTGTTTAGACAAGTGTTTAGCTGATGTTTCTGTCTTTCTGTTATGTTCTCTCTTCTTCTGTTTGGTGTACTTGAATGTACTTAAGTGACTCTCCCCATCACGTGGAGAATCTCTAACAAGAGTTGGGAAAGACATAATTTAACAAAAGTTAAATTCCTTACTTTTTTTGGCCTGAAGAGGGCATGCAATTTGGGAAAGCACCTGAATTCCAGGCAGAGCCTTGCTCATAAGCTCCACCTGGCTGTGATTCCTTGAAGGAGAGTGAAAAGGGGCACCTTTTGCAGCCCCTTTCTTTTGGCTCATTTTCTGTAGCTGAGGCACTCGGGTGGATCTGCTGCCTCTGTAACAGGGAGAGTCACGCTGGGATGGGGTGGGAAGTTCCTCAGAGGAGACTCCAGCTCTGGGCAGTTGGGATTTCTGTCCATCCTCCTCTAAGTGCTTTTCCTCAAGACTTGAACTGCAGCTCTGAGAAGACTTCACTGCTCAGGTGTGTAAAGAGCTTAGAACCTATTTTCCATGCTAATCCCCCAACTGTTCAAAATCTTTTGGTTCAGGTGTTTCTAATTGGATCTGAATTTCGTTGCTCACTCCTCTGAGTGGTTCATGTGGGAATAACTCAGTTCTGGCTCTCCTCTGCTCACATTGCTCCTTGCTTTCTTCTCCTTTGTGAACAGCTGCCTTTGATCTCCCTTTGATTTGCAGCTTTGAAACACAAGTGCATTTCTTAATTATGCGTTGTGAATGTTCTCCAAAACTGGCTGTGCTGTTTATGGCAGTGCCTTAAGGGGTCATTTATTTTGACTTGGGCACATGGAGGATGCATTTAAAAGCTCTCAGGTTCAATGGGTGCTAAGAGCTTGCTAAAACTTTGGAATCAAAAAAATTGAGGTGATTATTGAGACATCTGACTTGGCTGTGTCTAGAGGTACATACTATAACAACTGGGCTTTGTCCAAATCACATCTCCAAAGTGTAAATATTCAGGGTTACCCTGTAGAAAACAAGAATCTAGGAGTGAATTCATCCAGCTGATTTAGATGTCTGGTAACTGAGATGCTGTAGATTATCAGGAACTTCCACATGGACATCACGGGGCACTGGAGACCTGCATCTTCCACCAGCAGCAGCTGGGGTCAGGTGGGCAGCCCAAATGTCACCTGTGTGTGGATAATTGTCCTGATTCCCAAGTTTTCTCAAGGACCTCATGTCAGGGAACTTGGATAATTCTGAATTGATCCCTTGAGGTCATAGCTCCTGGATTTTATATTTGAAGGACCCATCACATCAGGGCAGTAAAGTGATTAAAGTTATTAATTCTCTGGATGTCTTAGAGAGATGAAACCTTTAAATGTTGCTAAATGTCCTGAAGAATAGGAGAAGCAGGGCTATTTCTTTCCATTCAGAGGGCTTTTTTTTGATATTCTCTAAATGAATTCCAAAAGGCACCATTAACAATACAAACTGATGCTTGTGGGGTTCCAAGAGAATCAGCTGAGGACACGGGAAACTGGTCTTTCATGAATTGCTCTAAAACATTGATTTTTAAAAGACCTCAGGGGCAGCTTTGTAGTCTGTGCTCTGTTGGCTTCTCTTGGCTTTGTCATGCATAGAAAAGAAAGCCTGGATGTCCCACATGCTGAATGCTGCCTGATTTCCTCTGAAGAACCAGGTAAGTAACACTGAGAGGACACTATTTGGTAACCTCAATACAACTGTTCTGTGATGTTTTGCCCCAGACAGCTCAAAAAAATGCAGATTTTTATTTCTTTTTTTTTAAAGAAGATGTTAACTGGATAGATCAGATAATCAGTTTGTGTTCTTATCTGAGATTTAGGATATTCTGCCTAATTCAATGAACTCATTCCTGGTAAGCTCAGCCCATCTATCATGCAGTTGTTTCATTTTTTGATTTCTAGGAGCACCTATTTATACAGTATTTGTCATTATGGTTTCTTTTTTCCCAGTTTTATTGAGGCTGAGAATGAGGAGCTGCACAATCAGCTCCGAGAGGTGCGGGATGAGAACTCCAGGCTCTACAAACTGGTGTCAGAGAAAGATTTTGAAATAAAGCAGCTCCAGAAAAGAGTACAGGAGGAGAGGTTGGCTCTGG
Source organism: Certhia americana (assembly GCA_018697195.1). Taxonomy (NCBI): domain Eukaryota; kingdom Metazoa; phylum Chordata; class Aves; order Passeriformes; family Certhiidae; genus Certhia; species Certhia americana. Next base: position 1,964,013 of record CM031858.1, read on the forward strand.
CAGGTAAACACAGCAATTTTGTGTTTTTCACCATGTTGGTTTGCTTGATGCTGATGACCAAAAAATGTCTCTGAAAAGAATATTGCTCTTTTAGGGTGCACAGTGATTTCTGTTCCTCACAGAACTGTAAACTTTTTACAAAAATAATGATGTTCCATTGAAGTAATTTTGGAAAACTTCCTGTTAGTGTAAGAGAACTGTGCTTCAGCTTTCTCTGCTCTGTAGGGTTAAATTCCTTATTCAAGCTCCTTTTTTTTCTGCCTGAACAGGGCACAGGATGAATGCAAAATTCAGCTTCTAAAGCGATTTTTGGAGTATTTTGAAAACAGAACCGTGCAGGCTGCACCTCCTCCACTGGGTGCCACTGTTGGTCAGGGCAGCAGTGATGACCAGGCTTGAAGGGAAGGGGGAAACCAGCAACGAAGAGAACTAAATAACATTAAATTACACCTTAATCCCTGAAAAGCAGCTGTAGTTTGTGTGTAGCAGAGGTGATAAGCTCTTCCTGGTCAGGACCAGGAGCCAGATGTGCTGTTGCAGCTTCTCTGGCTGATGCCAGTCCCTTTCCTCTGTTTTCCCTGTCTGCATTGTTTGAGAATGAAAAGCCTTGGTTGAGTGTATGCAATGCATTTGGAGACCATCCAATTAACATGGGAGCTCCGACCTGGCTTTGGTTAATTTACTGTTTACTGTGACTCTCAGCAGCCATTATTTATCCTAAAATCTGAGGTAAAAGTAGCTCCTGGGTGGGAGGGCTAACACAAACCACACAAAGAAGTGAGAACTGTGGAAATGGTTTTAAAATAATGAACTGGTTTTAAGTGCTTTTTAAAGCGCTTAATGAAATGCTTTTGAAATAAATTCCTTTAAAACAATAAATAATGTTCTTTGGTAGTTTTTTGAACAATGGTATAGGAACAAATTCTGTTTTCAGTTGTATTCTTGTGTAGCCCCGTTAATGTCTCAGGGGCTGTTTGGGCCTCAGCATTGATTTGGGAGTGATCTCTCACCTCTCACCCCACCCTAGTTCATGAATATCAGAGAAAAGCAATTACTGCAGTGCTCTGAAGGGGAGGATGAAAGAGTTAAGAGGAATGGCAGCAGCCAAGTCCAGTCTTCACAGCCCCCACCAAGGGTTTGTTGTTGCAGTCTCATGTTCCTTGCTGAGCTGGAAGTTTCTGTGGACGTTATTTGCCATGACATTGATTTTGCACTTGTACAAGAGCTCTCCTTCCCCTGTGTGGTGTTAAGCAGAGCCAGGTGACACAACAGCCAGGCCTGGGGTTTGCTTTGTTTGTGGCATTAATCAAACCCTCCCTGATGGGGGAGCCAGTGGTGTGGCTGTTTAAAAGAGCAATTAAAAGAGTCATCCAGTAAAGCTCCCTGCGTGATCCCAAAGGAGTTATAAATAGGCACAATGAAATTTCCTGGACCTTGTCCAGGACCCAACTGTAATGTTGTGCCTGACCTTTGAGGACTGATGTCTAGAAATGCTCACACCTCTGTTCCAGCAGCTCCTCCAGTAGTAAACAACCAGGCAAAGCAGAGTGTTGCCTTTTTCTTTGATAATGCCAAAAAATCCTGTTCCAAACCCTCCTTCCCAGCACTGAGCAGGAAACACGGCTGCCCTCTCTAGGTAATAATGTTGCTAGGACCACTGTTGTGGCCTTGTGACACGTGGCTGTTGCCACAGTGTGAAATGTGGCCGTGATGTGCTCCTGAATGAAAGAGCCAACCCATCCAGCTGGCTCCTCTGACATCTCTTCCCTCACTTGTTCATTTAAGTGCCTGGCACAGCTCTGGGAGGAAGGGATGGGACAATGACAGTACATTGTGACAGAGAACAAAAGCGTGGTCTCTTCTGAATCCTGCCTTGAAGATGTGCCCTCTGCTTTCATGTGTCCTTTGCAGGGGTGTCTGGTTTAGCTGGAGACGTGGCAGCCACTAAAATAGTTGAGCTGGCCAAAAGGAACCGTGAGGTGACTGCTGAGTTTGAGAGTGAGAGAGCCAGAGTGAAGCAGCTGAATTACAAAGTCAAGGAGCTGGAGAGAGAAGTGAGGAGTTTTTCTTGTTCTCTTTTTGCACCCTAAAACATGGAAAGCCAGCCTCTGGGATAGAAAATAGGTTTGATTCACGTGCCTATGTTGAATTTTTCTTCAATCTGTGTTTTCTTTGGGTTGTGGTCTTTTCTGTCCATTGGGTTCCCTCAGCTGTTTCACCTCTGCAGACAAGAGAAACTGGGAAAGGATATTCCCAAGTTACAATGAGCCAAGGATTTATTAAATAGCAATTAGGAATGTTCATCTGTAGAAGCACAGAGACTTTTCTGCGAGTTTGGCAATGATGTTTCTCTTATTATTTATTTTTTGTGAGGAGAAGAACATTTCACACCTTTACGTCTTGCATTCCCACCTCGTTAATACCAGTCAGTAATTAGTTCTTTATTCTTCTAAGCTTTTGTCATCCCCATAATGAAAGCTGTTTTCTGGAATAAGTACTTACAGAACTGAGCCAACACCAAACTATATCATATAAGACAGAAATCTTCAATCAGGCAGATTAAATTTTCTGGTTTACTGTGACTTTTTGCCAACCTTTCACAGAAGTAATTTTACTCAGGTGGCTGCTGAATTGAAAATGAGATGTCCTGATGTCAATATTTGCTTTGTCCTTTTGCTACTGCTTCTTTTCCTTACACAGTATTGGTGATTTTTTTTTATAATTTTAATTTTCTTTTTCTGAACTTTGCTTTCTTAGAAGACGTCAGTTAAATGAATCAATAACGCTGACAGATGCATTTTGACTCAGTCTTTCACCATCCCTTATTATCATGAGTCATACATCTACCTGAATTGCTCCCCAGCTACCTAAAAGATCAAGAAGTCATAGATTAAATTAAATTTTGGAGAACTCCTGCATAAATCCACAGTGTTCTGGTCAGAGGGGTCTTGTCAAACAGTTGGCAGGTTGGCAAACAAGTATCAGGTTTAGTTTGGGACCTACAAAATCACACAAGTCATAAAGCAATTCATGAATAATTTAAGGAAAAATCAACTTGGTTCTGCTCCCCTACTGCAGAGGTGTAATGACCATTACTCAGACAGAAACACTAAATATTCTCAGATTTTGACCCAAAAAGAAAGGAGCACAAACATTTCAGGAAGAAGATGAAGATGTAAATGATGTGTAAAATGAAAGCAATGTTTGCCACTAGGAGGTATCTATCAAAAATGTGGAGTGATAGATAGAAAACACTGTTATTTTTCATATTTTTAGCTCTTTCCATTACATGGAAACAGAAAAATCTTTAAATCAGAAGTATTTTACCATGATTCTGTTGCCCCAAATGGAATGGAAGGTGTGGCCACTGAACAATCACTTGGCAAAGGGTGGGCCATGTAAACAAAGGGATGTTTGCAGAAAATTTCTTCAAAACTTGAGCCAGCAGCTGCCAGCTCCAGCTGAAATTCCTCATTCTCAGTCCATTGACTACAAAATTTTATGAACTGGATGGAAAAAATGGCCCTAACCCATGAAAAAGGGAGAAATTAGAGTTGGCTCTGAGTTAGTTTTCCCCCAAGATGTCCGTTTAATGAAGGAGGTCTTCCTTAGAGCCTCCTTTAATTCAGGCAAATAATGAAGATTTTCCACCCATCTCAAAGAATGAAGTCCAAAACTTTTAAAGCAACACTTCCTGTCCTTTCCAGCCCCAAATTCCTGCACTCTCATCCATTTAGAAATCTTTGAACAAGAACATAGGGCATGATTCAGAGCAGGAGAGGTTCTGTCTCTGTTTTCCTTTGCTGTGACCAGCAAGAGGAGACAGAGTCTTTATTCTTCGTGGGTTAAAAAATGTTACTTTAGAGCTCCCAGCTAAAGAAAAAGAGCCTTAACACCATTAAATCTCAGTTATAGGGTGCCAGGTAGATTGTTCCTTTTAAATTCCTCTAGTGAGTAGAACTGTTTGCTTTTTATGAGATACTCTGGGCTGGACAGGATTTGGATTTATGTACATAAACATTAATTTGAGGTACTTTTGGTGATAAAATGCCTCAGAAGTCTCCATACTTGAAATTTGATCCCATCTCAGCAAGTCAGAGACATCTTCTGAAGTTATTCCACAGTAAAACATAACATGATTCTTTGGGAAGCATTTCAGAAAAAAAAAAAAAAATATGTTTTCCTACTGATTGTGTTAAAAAACAAGGGAAAATTAAGGGGTTTTGGGGGTTTTTTGAGTAAATAAACATCCAAGTTATACTTTTTTGCTAATTAATACTGCATGGAGTGATGCTATCCTCTGCATCCATTCTCACTAACAATGGGATTCTTTTCCAGCTACAGGCAGCCACAGAAAAACTCCATTCCCTTGGTGGCAATGCTGCAGAAATCAAGGGATCAACTCTGAAAATGCTGGAAGGAAACTTGGTAGGAATTGTAATTGAAATGAGGAAATCAGCAGCTGATACTCAGCTCCTTTGTAGAAAAAGAATGTATCCCTGTCACCAGTTTTGGAACCAAACTCCCCTGTACCTCCTCTATGCCCCAAAAATTAAGTCTGGAAAAAAATAATTCAGTGGTCCTGATGGATCCCTGGAACTTAATCACTTCAGTTTTTCCCTGAGGGTTCTGTTCTCACCAAGGACATTCCTCTCCTCAAAGGCTGAAAGTCCAGAGGTGAAAGCACTGCAAGAAAAACTGAGCACAGCCAACCTAAAAGTGACAGAATATCGGAACCAGCTCCAGAATGTGAAACAAGAACTGAAGCTGACCCAAAAGGTAGCACTGCAGGGGGCAGCCTGGGGCTGGGAACCCTGCAGGAGGTTCTGTCTTGGGATCTGGGAAGATTTTGGCCTTTGGTTGGCCCCCATGAACTATTCCAGTGGAGCAGGGAGGTGAGGAAGACACGAGGGTGGGGTTAAAATCAAATTTAAATTGTGGTCCTGGATGCAGGGATCTCGTGTTAAGCTCCCACTGTGTCCAGCATTCCCACTGACCAATGGACACAAATCCTTTTGAGTTATAAAATCCCAGATCAGCAGAACTGTCTGTGGCATACATCCAGGTTCATTCCTCCTTTCCCATACATTTAATAATGTATTTACTTTTAATGTAGGTTCCAGTCCCATGGGAATCAATGGGATTAAAGGCCATCCTTGAACTAAAGCACGTCTTTAAGAGTTTGTTGGAATGATATCCAGAATAACCTCGTTCTATGATTCATGATGGATTTAAGTGTTATTATGTGCTCTGATTCTCTTTGGTTTCTCTGCTTTGTGTAGGAGACCTGCAATGCAGATCAGAGTAGAGAATATGGTCCTAAAAATAGAACTCTGCTGACCTTTTTATAAATAATTTAAATGCTCTTCATACTAAGTTTAGCTGTGTCAGAATTTTGCAAGGGAGATTGGCTCAATTCCTGGTGTGTATGAAGACAATATCTCTACTCTGTTCCTGGTTAGTTATGGGTTAAATATTCACCATATCAAAACCAATTGTGTATATTGAAAACTGTGTTCCCTGTTGGAGGAGCTGCTCGTCAACACATCCTTTTAAGCCTTATTGTTGATGTCAGTCCTTTGTCCCAGATTTTAGCCAAAGAAGTTGGGGAAGATGTGAATATCCAAAGCCTCTTGACCAATTCTGGCAGCTGGCGTGGACGAGCTCAGCAAATTCTTCTTCTCCAAACCAGGGTGAGTTGTGACCCTGCACGGTGCCATTTCAGCTGGAATTCTCTTTCTAAGTAGAGATATCACCTCAATTAAAGGTAAAAGTACTGTTAGGTCTTCATTAATTCTTAACACCTTTGTGTTGATGCGTGCACACTATGTTAATGACTCTGTTGCAGCCGTGTGAGCTTTGGTATTTCAGCTGGGAATCTTTCACATCTGTGTCAAAGGAAGGAGTTCAGTGACCTTGGAGAGCTGTGGCAGCCTAGTTCAAGTCCCAGGGTGTTTTGAAGGTGCCTCTCTCCACTGAGAACAGAAGGAGCCCTGTCAGTGTCTGTGCTCTGACTTAGACACCTTTGTTCAGTGCTTGGAGTCAGATGGGAAGAATTGAGGCCAGATCAGGTTTTCAAGTTGTTCCCTTGAGAGCTTCAGTTAAATCTTTAACTCTTGAGTCTTCTGAAGGGCAGAGTTTAGCTGAAATGTCAGCGGGAGGCAGTTTTGTCTGCATCTAAATAAAACTTCTCTCAGGCAATTTGACACGTAATTTTCCTGTTTTTCTGCTGTTCAATTATATGCCATCAAACTATGATTTTTTTGCACTCTGATTGACTGAGAATTTTAACCTCTGCTTTCCCTTGAGCAAATTCCATTTCATTGTTGTATCCTCTGCCTGGGGTTCATCTGAACACTGTTCCTACTGTTCTCTGCTTTAATGTACAGTTGTCTTTCTGACCCAGACTCCTCAGGCCCCTTCTGTACTTGGTGGGGATCTTGTAAATCCAGTCACTGGATCAAAAGTGAGGCAGGTTCCTCCAAAGCAGAGCAGAGGAACTGAGCTATGGCAGTGCCCAGTTCCTTCTACTGACTATGAAAGCAGCCTGCAGTAAGCAGTTGGCAAGCTGAGTTCACTTGGATTCTCACAGCAGCAATTCCAAATGCTCTGGAGTGCCTGTCTGGCCTCCAGATGTGGCTCCACAAAGCCACAGATCTCCCATGTGTCCCAGATCTCCTTCCTGCACAGATGCCCTAAAATCTGCATGTTTATTAGCAGCTAAATTTCAATTTGAAAATTGACACAGGCACTGCTCTGTGTTAGTTAACCATGATAAAATCAAGAAATAATCAGAGCTGCCTTTGGCTGTGTCCTCTTTGCACTGTACCCCCAGTAAAACTCTGGGTGAGTTGTCATTACTGTGCCATAGGTTCAAGAGCTGGAGCATAAATTGAGTCAAAATAAGATCAAAACTTCACTGCTTGAGATGAATGCGGGATTTCTGGAATTTGATGATCCAAGGAAGTTGTCAGTCCAAGAGAAGAACTTGCTGAAGATTCGCAGCTTGGAAAGAGAAAGGAAGGAATCTTTGGAGGTAAAGTCCTGTGAACTGATAGAGTCCTGTTTGGGTGTGGAGCAGTGTGTAATAACTTGTCCTGCCTTCAGGGTGTGTTACACCCTAGCTGAAACCATTTCACAAACCCACCTGATCTGCTGGAGGAAGCTCTGCCCCAGTTCACAGCCAAGCCCTGCTACAGCTGCACCCAAACTCCTCAGCACCCCTCTTGGCCAGGTGTGCATTCTTCATCCCAAATATAGACATCCCTCACACCTCCTGTATCTGTAGGGTCCTGGGTTTCTCCATTTGAACACAGTAATGGAGAATCAGAATCCAGAATAATGGAGAATCAACACAGGGCACCTGGATTCCTGAGCAGACAGATCCTTTTTGGATGGTGGCAAACTGGCAGCAAGTAGCATTTATAATTTCTACTTCCTTAGGAATAATACAGTATTCCAGTCCCATTTTTCAGATTCTTCCAGGTAATGTGTGATTCTTTTTGCTCACCACAGCACCTGGAGCTTGGGGATGAGTTATAACTTCCATTTCCTTTTGCATCACTGCAGAAACTCACTGGGCAACACAATGCTCTCCAAAAAAACCACGAGGAATTGAAAAAAAAACTTGATGCCTCAAGAGCCAGGAACCACATGCTGTGTGGAGAAGTGAAGATGCTGAAGGGACAGATTGGAACCTTGCTGGAGAAAGGGAAACACGATGATGAGCTCATAGATGCCTTGCTGGTACAGTCTGTGTCTGTTGGTCCCAGCCCTGTTTTATAGGTGATAAAACACCGTGGAATTTCATGGCCACACACAACCTTAGGGTGTACAGGAGCCTGGTGGATCCAGCTGTGGCAGCCAGAGGTTTCCTTGTCAGCTGAAGTCCTTCTGCATTTTGGATCAGGTCACGTCAGGGCTGTGAGACAGCACCAGAGGTGACAGTTACAGTCAAGTGGCCCTGAGCTGCAGGGACTGGCAGAAACATTTTGCAGAGGGATTGAAGGAGGTAGAGGAAAAGCTTCAGTCCAAGGTGCTGGCCTGTGTTCTTTGTTCTGCTTTCAGCTCCACTGGTAGATTTTTTTTTTTCCTTAGAATGCCTGCAGTCCTGCAGAAATCTTTTTGTTTGCAACATTTATTTTGTTACACAGCCCACAACACAGGAGCTGAACCAGGAGTACTAAACCATGTGCACACTCACATGCAGTAGCTGGAGCTGAGAGGATTTGGCCTCTTCAAAACCAAGGGTTTTAGCACAGGCTCAAAGATGCTGAGAAAGAAATAAATGGCTGCTGGCTTGGTCCTGCCGTGGTTCTAAACAGCCTTCCTCAATTAAAATAGCAAATATATTAGAGAATATGCCACCTCCTGGCAGGTTAATTCTGTGTTTCCTGATCCAGCTCCTCACTAGTTTCAAACCACTCAGATTTCCTTGCTGCTTGTAGGTAGGTTTTAGCTCAGCTGGGATTCCTCCTTCTCTCCTCAGGCACTGTGGGTGCTGACCAGCAGATTAGGGGAGCCAAAAACTACTTTGTCCTTTTTTCTGAATATTTCCACTAAAATTAGTACAGAAAAGATGCAAGTTTATTTGGGAAGAGATGGTTAATCTCTTTTATCCCTTCTATCACAAAAGCACTTTACTTGCAGGTTGTTGGCCTGACAGAACAAACTGCCTGACAGGTATTAGATTTGTCAGTGTGGAAAAAAAACCTCCAAAACCACTGGTGAAGCAGCCTGGCCTCTATCTGTCACCCCATAGTACCCACAGCTTTTAATATCACTATCACATGATCTGATCATGTTCTAATTCCACAAAAAGTACATTGAAGTCTCGAGTTTCATTCAGTTTATGGAAAAAGTCACTTCTTTATCAAAGGCCAGCCTTTCTTGTTCTGTTTTCTGCTACACTGAGCAGCAGAGCTGGCAGCAAATTGAATCTGACCATTGCTCAGGTCAACATAACAAATCAAATTGCCAAAGTGGCACCAGTGTGCTCCCACCAAGGAATGGGTTTGGCAGGGCAGGGCCTTGCCCTACCATTCCTAAATGGATATTTGTCTTGGGGAGGGTTTAAAATAATCATTGTGTACAAAATAAAGATCTCACCTGTTTCTATTTTACCAGAGCCAGCAGAAGCAAATGCAGGAGATCTTAAAGAGCCTCAGCCAGAAGGAGGATGAGAACAAGGAGTCTCAGCAGATGATGGGGAAGCACTTGAACAACGAGATTCAGAAGCAAAACACCCAGAATGACCAGCTCAAGGAGCTGGTGGCTGAGAGAGAAGCAAAGGTTAAAACACTGGAGGAGGAGATTGGGCAACTCACACTTCGGGTAGGCAGAACAAATTAATTAGAGGAGCACGCTTGGTAATCACTTCAGATCTGCTCTTCCACTTCCTTGTGCCTTGTTATCTGAGATGGTTGCTGCCTCCAGACAGTGATCCCTGTCCTACTGACAGTCTTTCCTGATGGAATGATAAAGCAGAATTTCTCTTTTGTAACGCTTCAGTTCCTTTGTGCATAACTTGAGGCTGTTTCAGTGGCAGCAAACACAGAAATACCAATCACATCCACACGTGGGCCCATGTCAGGACTGTCACTGACTGACAGCAGAGCTTGGGGCTGCACTGGGGACTCCTCAGTGTTCAGCACTCTTGGCTGCTGGAAGGAGGGAGCAAACAAATGTGTCACACCAACATCAGCAGGTACCCAGATACTGCTGTCTCACAGTCAGGATTTGTGAAAAGCATTTTTAGGCATCCCATTCTCATTGATCCAAACCCCTCCTGGAGTTATGGTGAGCTTGTGAATCTGCCAGATACCTCAGGAATGGGGGCTGGAGCATTGAACCCAGGATCAAACCTGGGTTAGGGACACAAACCAGCTGTGCTGGCAGTGATGGTGCTGCACTGTGGGTTTATTAGTGCTCTCTGATTTCATATTAAACTGCTCTTTTTATTGACTTCTGCTTTGTTTTTATCCTGCAGTGGATAGGAATTAAAACAAAGCTCCTGAGGAGGTGCTGTAAATCAAAAGTTCTGGCTTGCTTGTAGCAATAATCAAAAGCTGCTGATTTGGCATTGGTGCAGCTGTTTTCCTCTGAACTATGTAACTGGTTTTATAGCATGCTCCACCATTAACAGGAGAAATCTGCCCATCCATGGGACCAGTCAGGACCTGCTCATCCACCACACTCTGAGCACTTGGGAGCACCTGAGGGATCAGGCAGCAAGGCTGCAAGGACACAATCTGCCTGGTAAGAAGACCAGAAAGTCAATATTTCAAGTTGTTTGAGTAATCCAAGAGCCTGGTTTTCCCAGGAAGTTTCATCAAACCACAAGTGCTTTGTGCCAACAGCTGTGGCAGCCTGTTTGCAATATATGGGAATCTCTAATCACATTATCTCTTTGGACTTTTGTCCTGGAACTGAGAGGGATGTGCAGACTTGCAGACATGACTAGATTTGGCATGGTGGTAGTGCAGCTATTTCTCCTCCTGCAGCTCAGATGATGTTTATGTGGTCAGTTTAAGTGCCTGGGAGTTTTTTCCCTTATGAGACACGGGGCTTCTACTGAGCAGATTCCTGTGAACAGGGTGGGCAGTAAATGCAAAGTGCCATTCTAGGTAAGCACTAAATCACTGGTGCATTATTTAAATCAATAAATGCTCTTTGAGTAGGATTTACATGCAGAAATGTTGAAAACACACCACATCATTTTGTTCTTACCAAACACCCTCTTTTAAAGCTTCGCTGAGGACTGTGTAAATTACACTAATCTTAGTGCAGCAATAAATCTGATTTCTGTTTACACTGATGTGACTTTGGGTCACTCTGGCTGTGTAAAGGGACCATGGAACCACAGCAAGTTATATCCTTTCCAGTTAAATTGCTGCTGAGTTTGTTGCTAAGGAGTTCATGGTCTAATTGATAGTGAGGGTTTGAGACTGGCCTGATGGGGATGGGAGGAATTTTTCATCAAGTTACAGTTACAACTGATTACTTCTGTGTAATTTCCTGCCTTATTCATTTAGACTCCAAATTTGGCTTTTAAATCAGCTAACTATCCCCGAGTCTAAGTAGAGCACTGCTATAAAATTTAAGAAAAATTCTGTGGTTTTGAGTTAAAGTTATAACATCCTTAATTTGAAAGTTTCTGCACCTTTCTGACTGTTTTAATTCTCCCCCTTGTAACTCTGCAGAAGTTGTGCTCTCCTGGAGAAAACCTATCTTTTTCTTTTTTTCTTTTTTTTTTTTTTTTAACCTCACATGTCTGCTGATGGTAAGCAGGAACCAAAGCTGGGTAATGGCTTTGTGGAAACCACTAAGTGCAATGCATAAATTATTGCTTGTGTACAGGGCCAAGGGCTCTGTCGTGGAAAGAGCTGACGTGTCAGGTGGGCAATGAATGATCCTGAAAAACTCTGAGAGCTGTTAATAACTTGGTCAGCAAGGCTCACTCCTTCCATTAACTTTAATATGCTGATGAACTCTCAGTTCTGTTTCGCTGCAGTGAATCATCTTTTCCTATCAGAAAAGGTGAAATGAAAAACGCTATAAATAGATGCTAAACCCTTTGGAGATGGCAGAGCAAAAATCTGCATTTTTAGACTGGGCTTAAGGCTGCCAGTATCAGCCTTAACTTAATTTTAGGATTAACCACTCCTAGCCTCGAAGGCACATCTGTCACTTCCACAATATTAAAGCTTTATCCTCTTGTTAGCTATAGCTAAAATAAGGAAATGTGGGATAAATCTGCCAAGCTTTGGGCAGCTGAACTCATGTTGAGGAAACAAACACCCCCTGAAATGTGGTGTCCCAAACAAGCACACACTGAAATGGGATGTCCTAAACAAACACCCACTGAAATGGGATGTCCCAAACAAGCACACACTGAAATGGGATGTCCCAAACACACATCATTATACATATTATCATCATTATACATCATTATACATAAAACTCATCCAGGCTGGCAGTGATAGTCCAGTGTTATCAGCTGGCTGCTGTTCTTACAGCCTTGAACCTGACAGATCTTCCTGAGGGTTTTCACAAAGCAGATTTTGTAGAGGTATATAAAATACATTTTTAAAGGGCATTGGGAGATACAAGGTGTGCACTGCGTCACGGAGCAGGGGTCACTTTGTTGGGAAAATTTGTGACAATCAAACCCCACCAAACTGCACAGAGCTGGGATTGCCTCTCCCAGTGCAGGGTGAAGGTGTGAGGTGAGGGAGCTCTTCCCTACAAAACACAGACATTGGCAAAGGACTGGAATTCTGAGAAGATTGCCTTGTGTGGAACTTTCCTCCCCTCAGCACAGTGTCCACGATGGGCCACATGATCACGGAGTCAGCAGCCCCAGAGCCTTTCTTCCTCAGGGATACCATCCCATCTGAAAGGTGGGTGTATAAACTTCATTATCAGCAAAGGAGCTGCTCTACCATGCTCTGCAAGCTGTTGGAAATCCTTGTCCTGCCTGCCTTGTTTCTGTAATTTAAGCTTCTTTCGCCATCCCTCCTACCTGATGCTGTCCAAGTGTTCAAACATCTGATTTCTCTCTTCATTCTGTAATTGATTGCTCGTTTGACACAAATCTTTTCCATTCTTACTCCCAACTACCAAGATTTCTCCGGCTTTTTTTTTTTTTTTGGGGGGGGGGGGTGGTGTGTTTGGTTTTTTTTGTTCTAAAGCAAATCTTCCTGAACGTAGAGAGGTCAGAGAAATAATGAAGTACATAATAATGGGATGCATGGGAAAACTGCCCCTTCCTTTCAGCACATATTGGACACAAGAGCAGCCTTTGTGCAAGTGCTGCCTGAAGCCTTTCAGAGGGAGAAAATCAATAGCAGGGCATTTAATAGTTTAGTGTAGCACTTGGGAGATACAATCTCCTTTTACTTTGGCAGAAGCAGTGGGAGGAGAGTCAGGGATAATGAATTGATCAGAGGTAGAAGTTTGTTTTCAGGGGTGATGGGGAGGGGAAACATCCTGGAAGCAGCCTTCTAATGGTGCTCCCTGTGACTTTAATCCAAATATTTCTGTTCTATTTATTGCAGTCTGGAGATGGGTGCTGAGGGGAGGTAGTGAGCCTGGCTCTGCATTCTGCCTTCACCTCCAGACAAGTGTATTGGAGATGGTGCTCAAATCCTGCCTTTGTTTCATTTCTTTCATTTTAAAAGTGGGAAACAGACTCTGTGTGCTTTCCTCAGGTCTGCTGGCACGGGCAGCTTCAGCTGGGAAGTGCTGATGGGAGAGATCACAGAGCAAAAGGCTCTGTGCCAGGCTGCTGAAGTGGAGAAGAACAAGCTCCTGGAGCAGGTGACTGTGCTGCAGAAAAGGTACAGCCTCATCCCAGCAGCATCCTTTGTGGGGTGCTGGGATCAGGGAACACTGCAGAGTCTGGGACATGCACTACACTACATCACACGCTGCCATCCTTGCCTTAAATAGGGGCTTTTCAATTTTTTTTCTGCTCAATTTCCCCTGCCTGGCTGATGATTCATTCTTTTTTATTATTCTTTTAGAACAAAGGGCAGAAAAAATGGAGCCATCTTCCAGCTTGCTGCACCTAGATAAAACCAGAATTGCTGTATTTATATATGCATGGCCTTATTGAGGCAGCAATATTATTCATCAGTAGTAAATACTGTAATTATTGTTATAATATTCTCTTCCAAAGCTTTTCACATTCTTTTTAAGTTTCATTGTATCCTTTTCTAAATGAATTTTTCCTGATTTAATTGAGGCATAGCAGTACTTTTTTTTTTTCTTTTAAATTTTATTTTCTATGATTCAATTCAATGTAAGATGATGTTAAAAGCCAACTATGTTTTAGGACAGAAGGGAAAGCAGAGCAATTTTTTTTTGGTCACCTTTCAGCTGCTGTTTTTTTTTTTTCCCAGTGTGTGTTATTTGGTTCCCAAATCTGTATTCCAATATTGGAAGTATATTCCTGTCTCTGCTTGTCAATACAATAAGCACTGTTTGCTTGCTTGCTTTAATTTACCACAGTTCTCATTCTCACTCCTATAACTTTTGATTAATCACAGTCAGAAAAAAATAGATTTTTTTTCTTTTAGAACTGTGGAAAAGGTGCTTTTAAAGCTAAATTCTGGAAATACATGCTGGGAAAAATCTTTTTTTCATGTTTGTGACTTTAATAGAGCTGTGCAGTCAGATGGGGATGGGGCTGTGAGTGGTAACTGAAGTGTGGCCACCACCAATATGGGATAATGAAAAACAGAGTCAATGAAATGCACAGTTGCTTGTAAAATGTGCCATAAACTGATGATTCAGCAGCTCCACAGTTATCACACATTTATCAAGCAGGTAACATAAATTTTGTGAGACTGTGTGCAATAACTCTTGGAAGACCTCAGGGTAATATAGCACCAGTCAGATTTCAGCGTGAGTATATTTTGAAAAATCAGGTTTTCCTCCTCTTCCCTCTGCTGCTGGGCTGTAACAAAGCTCAGGTAACACAGATTATGCTTAAATCAAGAGAAGAGCCCTGGGAATTGTTACAAGTGGGATTTTTCTACAGCATTTTAGTTTAAATTATTCCTATTTGCAGATGAATCCATTAAAAAGATCTCAGATCTTGCTATTTGCCTCCACTTCTTTGTGTAAAGCTGATGCCAGAGGAACACCAGGGTCAAATGAAAGTTTAGTGAAATCAGAACCACTGAGAGGAATAAAATGTCTCAGAGCACATCACCAGCCTGGGAATTCACTGCCACAGGAGGTCGAGTCTTGCCTGTAGCTACATTTTTAAGCCAGTGATATAATTTTATTAGAGTTATAACTTTTTTTTTTTTTTTTTCAGTTATGCTAGCTAGGAGGGAAATAAACTAATCAAGTCTCTTGATTCAGAGAGTAGGTCAGGAGGGAAATTCTCTTATTCACTCCAATCCAGTGAGTCAATCTGTTTCTTTTTAGCTTTAAACTCCTTGGAATCACTTGGTGTCAGTCACTGCCCCACTGGCAGCATCTGAGGGCGCACAAAAGATTTTTGCAGTTAATTTTCTGAGAGGTTATGCAGGATGGAGAAAGGCAATTTGCTTTTTTGTGGTGTAACCACCTGTTTCTTTTCCACCCTCTCCCATCCATGGTCATGTCTAATGGCCAAGTTTATTAAAAGCAGCCTCAAGTTTCTTTTCTTCCTCTCAGATAACTGACGCAAATGTTAGACTGTGTTTTTATAAACTATTTGCCTTCTGAGCTTTCCCAGAGTATCTAAAAAAATGCAGTTTATTATTCCAGTAATGAAAGGTCTCTCCTCAGCAATCTGCAGCTTTCCTGCTCATCTGAGGGATCAATTCACACAGGGAGCCAGAATTAAGGGATCTGGGCAACCTCCATTAACAAACCCATTGTTTCCAACTGTACTCATTAGTTAATTCTCATTTGCATGTTTAGAAGATGTCACCTGATGCAATTTCACTGGCATTTCTGCCTTTGGATGTGTGGAAAGTTCCTTCCCTTCTGTTGGGAGTCTGCAGGAAGAAGCAGGATTCAGTACCAAGACTGATTTGACGTAGACATAACACAAATGAGCTGAACTCCCTTTTCTTTTTTAACTTTTTTTTTTTTTTTTTTTTTTTTTTTTGTTTGCCTGTCAGGGTGGAGGAAAGCAGCAACAGAGCCTTGGAAGCTGAGAAGAACCTTCAGGAAAAGCAGTGGCAGAGTGACATCTTGGAACAGCAGCTTGAAAAGCTGCAGGTGGATCCAGAGAGCAGCACAAGTGCAGAGGAACCTGCTCTGAGGAGCAAAAAAGGTGAGGGGCAGCCCTCAGCCACATCCCCTATTTCACCTCTGGGCTTTCTACAGCATTCAGCCTCCACCTGCCAAACCCAGCTGAGAGCTTGAGCTTGTGGTGATGGGGCCTGCTCAGCCCCGGGAACAAGGCAAGAAGCAAAATCCTGGCCCTTCTTAATTGAAGAGGATTTTTTCACAGGTCTAAGTGGGTTTTTGCAGTGTATTTCCGTGGGATAACTCCAGGAAAAAAGCTTTCCCCTGCTCTGTGTTGCCCCCAGGCCCAGAGCTCCCTTTGCACTCGTGCCTGAGGGATTCAGCTGAAGGTTAAGAGCAGAATTAAAGGACGCATCCCAATTTAAGGCCTGTCAGTGCCTGTGAAAAACTATTGCTGGTGATGAAGTAATTAGATCTGGTGTAATTTATTATCCCATGAACGTGATAATCTCCTGCTATAAATATGAAAGCCTCCCTGGCGTAGTTAAAGAAGAAGAATTCATGGCGGATGTTAAATTTTTATTTCACTGATCAGATCCTTTTATTGCTTAAGGACCCTGATTCTGTAAAGTGTCTAAACCCATAAAATAGCACATATTCTTAAGGAAATTTTTCCAGTGGTTTCCCTTTTTATGTGTACTTTTGTAAAGTAAAGAGATTTCAAATTCCAAAAGATGAGCAGCAGGGAGGGGAATTTCAATTTGGCAAATACTGGGGTGGTGTCAGACTGAATTAGGGTGACCAGAGGGACCTCAGGGCTCATCAGAGACCTTGGATGAGCCCTTCAGAGGAACCTTTATACTGAATGGGGACTGAATGGATGTTTTAAACCTACTCCTCTCTGTAAAACATGGATTTGTTCCTTAGAGCAGGATTGCTGTGTCCTTGGAAGGGGCTCCAGCCCACACTGACTCATCCTCATGGTTTTTGGGTTTTTTTTTTAAATGAGCACTGATTCTTAGAGTTGTCTCACCTGTATTAAGTGAGAGCAGAAAAAATTAGATGCTAATAGCGTGGGAGAATTTTGGTGCTGTTTTGTTTTTAACTGAGTTTCTGAGTGCTCAGGACTTTTACACAACATCAAGTGTTGATGTGTTTTGTTATCAAAGATTCCCCTTGCAAGCTCCAAGAGAGACAAACTCCCCAGGCCCTGAAGCTTTTTGGTCAAGTTTTGTTGTGCTGTAGTAAAGTTTTAGTCACTCCCCTCTGGTAGGTGGCATTTCATAGCCAGAGAAAGAAGCTGTTTTCACCAGTGTGACAGATCCCTTCTCACTAAATATTTAGTTCATTAATCTCCTCTGCTTAAGGACTGAAAGCAAAAGTAGAAAAGGATTGGCAGTGAGGCTAATAAGGAGAAATCCTCTCTAAATCCACGGGATGAGTAGGTAACAATCTATTTCATTCCCCTGCTTTGATGAGAGCTTTGTGATGTGCCAAAACTGGAGTTTGTACACGAACCAAGCCTACAAGTCTGTAATACACCTCTTCAGCAGAGCATGGAGGTTATCTCAATGCTTTCATGCCAATGGTTAAGGAAAGAAGAAGACATGAAAAGCTTGAATACAAAATAGAGACTAGAGAACCTGCTAATTAACATAGTATTTTCCTTTCTTTCTGAAAGTGCAAAATTGGAGAGAGCTGATCTAATTGCTAATCTAATGTTTCTGGTCTCTTCAATTCAAGGGAAGCAGATAATGATGCTAAGGAGCTGGAAACAACCCAGTGATGGTTTAAAATTATTCAGGCTTTTCTTTTACTGTGCTTTTTTCCTGCTTTTTTTTCCAATTTATCAAAGACTAATCCCAGAGGAGGGATAGGTAAGTAACAGCAGGTTTTCCTCAGCCCTGTAAAGCACAGCCTCAAGATCAAAAGCATTTTTTAGTTATACAATGCAGCCTTTTCTTCTCATTTGTTTTTGTCAGAGTTCAGGACTCTCCAACCAGGTTCTTTCAGATAATTCCACGCGAGGAGGATTTAGTGTTTTAATACCAAATGTACTTATTTGAAGGTATTTGATATTATGAGGGATATGAATTGGGAAAAGGGATACAGAAATGTGCCAAACACAAACCAGCAATTTCAGGGTTCAGTAGAAGCACAACCCTGGTTGTCCTCTGTCATGGTGCTGTATTCCCAGTACAAGGAATGCAGCCAGCTCCAGCCTGTTGCTTTTGATTTTTTTTGTTGGTTTGATTTTTTGTTGTTATTATGATTTTGTTGTTGTTGTTGTTTTGATTTAGCCAGGTTTTTGATTTTTTTTATAATTTATTTGGGGCTGAACCACACAAATCCTTCCCTCATGTTACCTGGCTCCAGGTAGGTAGTGCTGGCTATTGATTATTTTAAAGAAAGCAAATTATTTACATTTTCTAAAATGATTCAGCCTTCTATTACAGCAGAGATCACCCTGTGGTCCATCAGTGCTGGATAAATTCAGCATCCTCTGCAATAGCTCTGCTCATTTCCTGCACCCCTTTCTGAGCTCCCCAAACACTTCTCTGGTCCTCCTTCCCCTTTCACTGGTCACAGGTTTTGCTTCTCCAGTTGTAAATTTGAATTATATTTTCTCTATAACCCTAAAAAAAGTTTCTGAATATTTTTGGAAGGACCAGAGCTGCATGTTTTGGGTAGGCCTTTATTTAGGAAAGCATTCCTGAGTTAGATCCTTGGTTTAAAATAAATTTGAACTACATTTTGGTTATGCTTTACAAAAGTTGTTTCAATGGGTGCCATGTGCCAACTCTGGCCCAGACATTCAGGAAGCAACAGCTGTCATAATCTGGAACACAATTACAAGATTAACATTACGTTAACCATTTTCTGCTGTTTGTCGCCTCTTGTTTTGGTCATTTCAATATTTTGGATTCGTTCTTTTCCTCCCTACATATGTAGGCACATATTTAGCCCTGAAATGCAAATCCATTATGTTTCCCTTTTGCTGGAAGGCAATTAAAATAAGTCTGTCACATATTTATGATACATTATGGATATAACATGGAATTTAGGAGATTCAATATTTATTAAAGAGATTAAGTATATTATTTGAGAGAATATTTATTCAGTGTTTCTTGAGATTGACTCAAACTGATTTGCTGTTTTACTAAAACTCCTTTCTGTGATTGAATCTACAGCCCAGCCAAGCCTCCTCTTGCATGTGAGTGACAGAGAGGAGCTCTCTGCAGTCCTGGCCAAACTGCCCCTGGAATCTCAGGTGGAGGAGCTGAGCACAAGGTATATTCTCCCTTTCTCCATGCTGGGATTGCTCTTTCCTACCTCAGGGAGAGGAGGAACAGGTGCTCAGTCTGCTCTTTCTCAGGGCTCTCATAAAATCACCACAGCTCCTGGGTTTCAGTGTTTCGTCCCCAGAACAGAGGCAACTGTTCTAAATTTGCTTTGAAGCTCCCCAGCTCACAGGGAAGTTTTTCCTTTTGTTTCCTTGCAGGCTTGGGTTCCAGCTGGATGAGAACAAAGGTCTGAAGGCTGCTCTGGAGGCGACTGTGAGAAAGAGAGAGGAAGATTTTAAACTGTATCAATTCATAGTGGAGCAAGTGAAGGATAAGTTTTCACAGACCATTCAGCAGCACACAGAAGGGAAAAGTTAAACCAGATATTCCCAGTCCTTTGGGTTGCAGAGCAGGGAGAGAGCCCAGGCAGCAGTGTCATTTTGCAACCTCAGATCGTGTCATTTCTTTAGCATTTGCAGCAGAGGATGAGAAACAGAGATGAAATACAAAAAGTGAAGGTTTTATGTGTCAGCAATTTCTGTCTGTGAGGGCTGGCAAGCTGGGCTGGTTGGTGCAGTTTGGGAAGCTGCAATTCTACAGGGGGATTTTGGGCAAAACCTCCCAGGTTTCAGCACAGTGTTCCCTGGGAGGGCTCGATATTCAATCTGCTGCTGCCTTTATCAGCTCAGGAAGGAATTTGCTGTACAAAAGTTAGGCCAGCCCCCTTCCTTAGAACAAAACAAGCTCTGTTTTTATCCTCACACTGCTACCTGCCTGTCTCAGCCTTTCTGTAGCACTTCAGTGCTGAGGCACAGGATTAGCCTGACCTGGGACTATCTGCAAACCAGCTTTGGGTGGGATCCTCTCATCATTCCATCCTCTTTCTCTCCTTGAATATACTGGCAGCAGTTTTCTGAAACTCCAGTGAGTTTCCACTGAAAAACTGTGCAGATTACCCCTGCAATGAGTCAACCTACCTTAAATTCAGCTCATTCCATACAAAACTTGCCATCCAGGTTATAAATTCCCTGCATCTCTGCATTCATCCATCAGGCAGATCTTGTTCTCTCTGGGAAGAAATGCTACAAAATGCAGTCAGGTCTTCACTGCAGCAGTTCTGGAACTTTTGGAGCTGCTGCAAACCCTGCCAACCCTGTCTTTCTCTCCTGCAGCACAGTGAGGACACAGAGTGCAAGCTAATCAGGCATTGCCACGCAGCCTGCCAGTGCAGAGCAGCCTTGGGGATTCCAGGCAAATGGAGAGCCAGGCATTTTTGTACAGTGCTGCTTTGTTTCTCACTTGAAAGTCTTGAAAGCTTTTCTTTTTCTGCTTTGCTTTGTCAGCCTCTTTTTATGAGCCTGAAGTTTGTCAGGCTTTAACCCCAGCTAGCACCGCCAGTGCAAAGTGGATGTGTGGGCATGAAAACCACTGCTCCCTTCCCCAGCACAGAGATTTCATCCTGACTGCCCTGTGCAGAGTGGAAAAAAGCAGACCAGAAGTCACTCCAGATGTGTTGTCCCTGTCTTTTTTCCTGCTCAGGTTCAGAAATGTCTCTCTTCAAGAAATGTCACTTTTCAAACAGTTCCTGGAAACCCTGATGAAAATAGTCAGAATTAACCCTCCCTGTGCTCACGAGGCTGCTCCACTCCCCCAGCACTGCCCTAGAGCTCAGCCAAGCCCTCAGGGACCTCTCTCACAAAAAGCAGGACCCTTCATTGTAATATTCTTCCTGCCAGTAGCATCAGATGAAAAAGCATCTTGCAACCCTCTATCATCTCTGGACAACTTGAAGAATAAATCCTGAGTTGAGAGCGAGCCACAGCCTTGGTTTCTGCTCAGCTCCATCCTGATGTCTCTGTAGAGGGGAGGGATCCTCTGTTAGGGATTTTAAGGACCTGCAGGAGTGAGCAGATCCCTTGGAAAAGCTGCCTGAGCAGTAGCAGGGCTGTGGGGACTGTGCTGTGCAGTGGCTGCTAAATCCAGGTCATAACTTGGAGTTGCAGGTTCTGATTTCACTTACACAGGAGTGTGACTCAATGATATTTTCCCAGCAGCAAAGCAAAGGCATCTGCTGCCCTTCCTTGTGCCCTGTCCCAGGGAAGCTGTGGAGATTAAACCTCTCTCCAGGAAAAGGGCTCTGAGTCAGCCCCTGAAGCACAGGGAAGAAACTGGGCTGTCACAGAGCACACGTGGCTCTCCTGCAAACCCCCTTCTCAAGTGCTGCAACACTCATTTCTTCAACCTTGTGCTTGTTTGGGGCTGCACAGAAGCATTTTCTCCTCTTTTTCTGCACCACCAAATGCCTTATCAAAGAAGGAATCCAACCATTATAAACCAGTTTATTTAGGCAGCCTGTACCTGTAAGCAGCTGCTGCTCAGGGAAATGTGCAATCTGTCTTTTGTCACAAAGTGGGGGGTCAGAGTATCCAGGGCTTCTCAATATTCTGAAACACACTCCCTCTACACTTCCACAGAGTTACCTGGCTTGAATTCTCCCTGTGCTGGCTCTTGCTGGTTCCCAGTTTTCAAGGGATGAGACCAATTTTCTTGCAGCCTTTTGCTAAATATAAGAAACCCTGGCAGACTTTGGGAGCAGCAGCCCCCTGTACCCCAATGCATCACTCACAGAACAAAATCATTGATAATATTTTTCTCTCTGCCTGGAAAGCCCCCACACTGGGGATCCTCAGCCCCAGGATCTCTCCAGCACATTTGTGTTGCTTTAGCTGCAACATTTCTTTCAGTGATACAACTGATGTGAAATCACCACAACCCCCTGCTTCTCTTGGAACTTTCAATGATTTGGGTTTTTTTCCCCTCATGGATAAACACCAGACTGTTAAAATCCTGTATTTCAATTCTAATTTGAATTTCTCTGGCTTCAGTTTGCAGCCAGCCATCATTTTGCCTCTCTCAGATAAAAACACTGTGAGTTTCCAGCATTTCCTCACTGGGACAACCCTCATCCAGCAAGAAGTCATGTCCCAGGCAGCTTTTTGATAAGCTCTGAGTTTTTTCAGTCTCTCACTGCAGCTAATGGTGATGACAGGCTAAAGGTGACAATGCTGGCACAGGCTGGTGGGTACAGTTAAGGTTAATTTTGCTGCCAGTATTTAGTTATGGGCACTCCTTGTTAGGATTTGGCCAGTTCTTACCTCCAAATATGAGTTCTCCAAACACTTGGGCTGAGCCAAAATTTGTCTCCTGCCCTGGAGCTGGGCAGAGCTCTTCCATGGAGCAGCCCTAAAGTGCCTGATGGATGCATCCCATTTTAAAGTACAGCTGACCTGCTGGCAATAAACGATCTTTGATGAATTGTGCTCCTTTCCTTTGGGCCTGTTGCCAGGAGTTTACCTGCAAAGAGCTTTCCAAAGTGGCTGTAACGTGAATTATGTTGCATTGGGTTGGTTAAACACAGGCATTATTGACACAGGAGAGCTCTCCCTGCCCTGGGATCCACTTGGACAAGGGGCCCAGGATCAGTTGGGGGGTCAAAGCCCATCCCATGGGAATTTAGAGCCGTGGACTGGGGCTGCGGGTTGTTCCTGCCCTCCCTGAGGCTCCAAGGCAGGACAGGGGATGGGAGGAAGAGACAGATTTCAGTTCTTTACATGGGAAAGTGTGGAGGAAGCTGGTGGCAAAGGGGAACTGAGTTGCAAATGGCTTTGCTGACCCCCCCAGCAGCCCCAGGCAGCAGCTGCCACTGCCCTGCAAGGCACAGGGCAGGACAAAAGGGAAGAGGTTCAGCTTTAAATGGAAAAACACTCTGGCAGAGCCCCTGTGCTCTAAATTAAGCCACGACAGAGCCAAGGAGGGTATTGGATTTCTCATTTCTCCCTTCATCGTCTCCCCTCCGGGCCTGGCTGCTCCCATGGGACAGGGTGGCCTCACTCAACAAATGCCACCTAAATCCCTGGGAGTCTTCACTTACAGCTCCAAAATCATCCCAGGCAGGGGCTGAGCCCTGGGCTCAGAGCAGCTCGTTGCTCAGGGAGAAGAGGGATCTGTGGGATGCAGCGTGGCAGCAAGGAATAGAGAATTGCAGCCTGTCACTGACCTACTTGGGGCATTTTTTGGGAATGGGAGGGGATTGTGAGGAAGGAGCTGGAGGCAATGGGGTTTGACCACCTGATGCTGGGTGAGGGGAGGTGGTGGGAGCCTCCTTCAGAGCCTTTCCCTGGGGTGGCTGGAGGTTTGGGACCTTTGATGGGATCAGTGGGTGCTAGGGGATGGGCAGAGCTATTCTGGGGGTGCTGAGAGGGGTCCTGGAGGTGATGATGGATGGATGGATGGATGGATAGGGATGCATAGGGATGGATGGATGGATGGATGGATGGATGGATGGATGGATGGATGGATGGATGGATGACACATCCCTCTCTCCTGAGCCATCCTGGTGGGGTTGGCTTGTTCCCAGTGATGTTTGCATGAGAAACCCAATGGGACAACCTCCGTCAGTAAAAATAATCCATGTGGGACCTGTGAGAACAGGAGAGGGGCTCTGGACAAGGACATAGAGTGTAGAAAAAAGGAGGAATGGTTTAAACTGACAGAAGAAAGTAGGTTGAGATGGGATATTGGGAAAGAATTCTTGGCTGGGAGGGTGAGGAGGCCCTGACACAGAGTGCCCAGAGAAGCTGGGGCTGCCCCTGGATCCCTGGAAGTGTCCAAGGCTGGGCAGGGCTTGGAACACCCTGGGATGGTGGAAGTTGTACCTGCCCATGGATTACAGGAACTTTAATGTCCCTCCCAACCCAAACCATTCTAAGATTCTATGATTAAAATCATCTGTGCTTCCCATTCAAATGTCTGCTCCAGCAGCAGGAGCACACCAGGGATTTTGTTTGGTGTCCCCATTAATGTCCCCAGTTTGTCCCAAGCCTTACTGGGACAAAGCCAAGTGCCTTTTCTGGAACCTCACAACCTTTCTCAGACACTAAAGAGGGGCTTGGCCTCAAATGCTGTGCCACAGCTTCCAGCAACCCCACAAATATTTGGAAAAATATCACTTGAAGCAGCTCAATGCCATTAACAGTGGGGCAATAAAACACAAAACTGTCCCCAGTGCTGAGGAAGACTCCCTGGTGACATTAAATATAAATCTTATTATATTAGGAATCAGAAGCAAGAGGGGAGGGTTAATTTTTTATATCTATAAATTAAAGCTAAATTATTTTTATCACCGCAGCTCTCAGAACCTCATGAAAAAAAACACTGCCTGGCCCTTCACCTGTGTTGCATTTTGAATTCAGCAGGATAACAGATTTCTTGGGATTAAAAACAAGAATCTAGGTGATTTTTGGGTTTTGGATTTTGAAGGTGAAAATCTACCAGCTGCCTGAAACTCTCTGACTGCCAGTGCCCAGGGGAAGCAGCACGATGGGGCTGTGACCAAAAAAAAAAAAAAAAAAAAAAAAAAAAAGGGAAAAAAATGGATTTGAGCACCACTGCCTTTGCTTTCTGCTGGATTAGGATGGGGACTGAGTGGGTTTGGGACCCAGAGGGGTGACATTGATCTGCTTTTCCTCCCCACCACCACATCGAGCCGATGTCCAGCTGCACTCACGGACTTATTTTCCCTCCTGCTCGATGTAAAGCCTCTGTCTACCACAAGCACCGAGGGAACGAGGAATTTGTGAGGAATTGTGAGGAATTGTGTCCCGTGCTTATCTGCACCGATCTCTTAATTACCTCTTCTCCGAGCAGCCAGTCTTAATTCCGGCGAGGTGTGCGAGCCGAGTCCCCGGGCAGGGATGGAGCTGTGGCAGCAGGATCGGGGCTGGAGCTCCGGGGCATCCGAAGGGCTCAATCCTGCCCGGGCTGCTGCAGATTAAAGCTCCTCGTCAGGTGCTGGAAGTGTCTCCACACAGCCCTGGCCGTGGAGAGCCTCTCTCTGCTCGCCCCAGGTGAAAAACGATGCCAAAAAGCGTTTTTGTTGGCAGCCAGTGCAGCAGCAGAGCTGGGCTGCTCCGAGGGCTGCAGATTCTCCCTGCAGAGCCCAGAACACGGCGTCTCACCCCAAAACAAACAAACCGTGGCAAAATTTATAAAATCCAGGGTTCTCTGCCTGGTTTCTCTGCGCTGAGCTCTCAGGCAGCGCAGGGATGCTCAGGGAGCAGGGTGAGCTGTGCCCAGATCTCACAGGGGCTCGGGGACAGATGGGGACACCGGGCACAGGCCTGGCCCCAAGGCTGTGCTGACTTTTCCACTTGGCCAAGCTGTGTTTGCCCACCCTGAAATAACAGAGGCCACAACACAAGCCTGCCCCTTCCTATCCCCTGCTGGGGATGCTGGAAGCCGGGAGGGAGATCCCAAAGGTGTTTGGTGGAGATCCCAGGATGGTTAAGGTTGGGAAAGAGCTCTGAAATCATCGAACCCAAGTGCTAACCCAGTGCTGCCAGACCCAGCACTGAACCGTGTCCCCGAAGTGCCACACCTGAGTGATTTTTTGAACACTTCAGGGATGGTGATTCCACCACTTCCCTGCACACTCTGTTCCAGAGCCTGACAAGCTTTCAGTGAAGAGATCTTCAATAATACCCAGCTTAAATCTCCTCTGGCACATCTTGAGGCCGTTTTCTCTCATCCTGACACTTCTTACCTGCGAGCTGCAGCCTCGGAGCCTCACTTAGGTGTGAACACTGCCCAAGCTGAGTAGGAGTGACACTTCCTTTTGGCTCCGTGCCTCAGTTTCCCCATCCCCACTCAATGATATCTTCCTTTGGAACAAGGCGATGGGGGCAGCCCCCTCCTTTGCAGGGCTAAAAGTGGGGACCAAACGCCCCCTGGGAAGGAGCCGGTCCCTGCCTGGGGCTGCGGTGTCCCGGGGCTCCCAGGGCCGGCTCCCCTGGCTCGGGGTGAGTTTTGGCAGCCAGCACGGGTCCTCTCAGCAGCTGCCGTGACAGACAGCTCCCGAGCCACCCCCCTCTGCAGTGCTGCTCTAAAATAAAAATACCTCCCGCCTGCTCCGCTCCACTCCCAGCCAAACTTCCTCCAGGGGCAAGGTGGGGGACGGCAGCCCAAAAATACCCCCGCCCCCCCGCCCCAAGCCGGGCTGAGAGATGCTGTAGGGCAAATCAGCGGCCCCCAAACCCTCGGTAGTTGCCCCCTGTTCCTTTTCCCCCTCCTGCCCCCATCGCGGTGCCGGACGCTGGATCCCCGACCCTCGCTCGCCTCCCCCCGAGGCTCAAGGTCAGTAGCGGGGAGCGATGCGGGGCTGGGGGGCCACGCTGCGGGTGGTGACACGCTGTCACCTGTCACCTCTGCCTGTCCCCAGCGCCCGGCCGGAGTCCGGGGAGGGCAGCGGGGGGTGAGGATGATGATGAGGAGGATGCTGTCCCAGGGCCACTCGGAGCTGCGGGGAGCTCTGCTGGGACCCCCCGAGCCTCACTGGGCAGGAGCCAGTAACTCGGGAGCGATCAGGAGTTAAAAATTGTCCGAAGGGTCCCCGCAGGGTTGGTCAGCGCCTGCCGCCGGCTCCTTTGGGGGGTGGCCTCGCCTGCTCCCTCGCCACAAAAAAAAAAAAGCTAAGCTTTAGAAAGCGCAGAAAAGAGGAAGAAAAAAAGCTTTTTAAAGGCATCTCCGTGCGCGCCCTCCCGCCGCAGGGGCACCGCAGAGCGGTGGCAGCGCCCGCCCGCACCGGGAGTGACCGCGGGGCGACCCCCGAAATTCCCAACGGCGTGAACCCGAGATTCCCCCCGGCATGAAGCCGAAATTCCCCCCGGGAAACGCTTTTGGTCCACGCCGGGGGGAGATGGGGTCACCCCGCATCGCTGCCAAGGACCTCCTCCACCTCCCTTAAAAACCTGGGCGACCAAACAAAAAAATAAACGCTTCAAATTAAAACGATAATTTTCACACTATTTTAATTTTTATATGGAATTACTTCAATTATTCCGTTTTTAATAACCGCAGAAGCTTTGCAAGGCGGATGACAGAGCTGACAGAGGGTGACCGCGGCGCCTTTTACGCTTTAATCCCTCCAGCGCTCTCGGGGATGGTGGCGGGTGGGGGTGCCAGCACCGGGGGAGGCTGTCCCTGTCCCTGTGTCTGTCCCTGTCCCTGTGTCTGTCCCTGTCCCTGTGTCTGTCCCTGTGTCCCGTATCCCTCATCCCTCCGGCTCCAGCCCTGAGCAGCGTTTTGGCCGCTGCCGGACACACAGCCGGGGAGGCTGCGGAGCTGCAAGGCACGTCGCGCCGAGCTTAATTAGCCTCGGCAGGAATAATTAGCCCAGGGCTAATTGCGGGGCTGCGTGTCGCCATCCCCCGAGCGCTGCTGATGCTGCCGGGGGGCTCAGCGGTGTCCGCGGGGTCCCAAAGGCTCCTGGCAGGAGAAATTTGGGATCGCGGGGCTTTGAGAGCCCCCCCAAGAGCCGGAGGTTGGGCTAGAGCTCAGAAGAAGGTGAGCAAGGAGTTGGGGAACCCATCATGTCCCCTCCACCAGTGGTACCTCCGTGTTCTATTCTGGATCCCTCCACGGATCCAGCTAGGAATTAGAGGTGGGGACATCACTTTGGAGCAGCTCCATCCTGGAGCAGCTCTGAACATCGGTATAGAGGTGGGAATATCACCTCGGAGCAGCTCCATCCTGGAGCAGCCCCATCTCTGGCCATCGGGATAGATGGGAAGAGCCCCTCCTCAGGAACACCTGGCCCCAAATCCTGGCCCCAAATCCCGGGTGGGGTTTGCAGGAGCCTCTCTGCACCTGAGTCGTGCCCCGGGGCTCAGCCCCAGGTGTGACCCCTCTTCTCCTCCCCCTTCAGCCTCCAGGGAAACCCACAAAAGCAGAGCTGGGCAGGAGCAGCAGGAATTTGGGGTGTTTGAGGGGTAG
This sequence comes from Certhia americana, assembly GCA_018697195.1. Classification (NCBI taxonomy): domain Eukaryota; kingdom Metazoa; phylum Chordata; class Aves; order Passeriformes; family Certhiidae; genus Certhia; species Certhia americana. Next base: position 1,991,819 of record CM031858.1, read on the forward strand.
GAGGGCAGGTGGGCTCTCATCCCGGTTTTCCTCCCTTTCCCAGGTGTGGATCCCTCCTGCCATGGGGGTTAAAGCGATGCTCCCCAGCTACGAGCTGGGTTTTTATGCTCTCGTGGTGACCTGTGCTGTGCTCTACAGCGGCAGCGGCATCTTCGAGGCCTCCAGAGGTAACGCTCCCACCACATCCCTGGGAGGGGCAGCGGCTGTCAGGTGCCTGCTCTCACAGCTATTGCTACCAGCAGCAGGTTCCCGGCCGTAACTTTTGCGGACAAAAGCTTGGAAATCCTTTTTAAAAGGATTTTTTGCCTGGTTGTCTCTTTGTCCCTATTCCCACTGCTCGGGGCTAGAGGCTGTGGGGTTTCATGGATCATCTCCAGGCAGTGCCACACCAGGCAAGCACCACCACCCTGCCTACGCAGGGCTGATTCCCTTTTTTTGCTTGTTTGTTTTTCGGAAATTTTTTTGGTTTGGTTTGGTGGCGTTTTTTGTCTTTTTTTGTGTTTGCTTGGGTTTTGCTTGGAATCCCACAAACGTGAAAACTTTATGGGATCAGCCAGGGAATGTGTAATGAGGAAAAAGCTCTGCTAAAAATTCCTGCAGAAACCTGCGGTCACTGCCTTTTTTTGGTTGTCCATGGCAACCAGGCACTTTTGGGATGGGGTATTTGAGCCCTGATGGCTTGTTACCACAACGATCAAGGTTCTGGGCATGGCTTGAACCCGGATCCCGTTTCCCAGAGCTGTTTCTCTCCCTGTAACTCTGGTTCTTTTGCAGACAGCATGAACAGAAAGGCATTTCGGGATGGCATAAAGCCGGGCTGGCACTACTTTGGCAGGAAGATGGTGAGTGAGGAAGGGCTTGGGCTTTTCTAGCTATGGACAACCCAGTCAGTGGAGAAACAGAGATGGTTTTTCTGCTACTGACACACATGAAGTCCATGTAATTATATAAATTATATTTTTCTCCCTAAAGTTGTAGGGAAAACACCAGGCCTGTGGGGCTGTGGATGCTCCTCATTGTGAGTGCTGGGATGAGCTACCTCTGCACGTCCCTCCTGGGGTTTTATGTCCGTTTTAAAATGCTTGGGAGCTCTTGAGTGGAAAATGGGAAGAAAAAGCTTTAGAAGTTATGGGGCTGGGGGCAGTAACAGTGCCTGGTGCTGTTCCTGCAGGATGTGGCTGATTTTGAGTGGGTGATGTGGTTCACCTCGTTCAGGAACATCATCATCTTCGCCCTCTCAGGCCACGTCCTCTTCGGCAAGATCTGCTCCATGACTGTGCCACAGGTGAGCAGGGATGTGGTGACATGGATTTGAGAGCAGCAGGGGTGGCCTGGGACCTGTGGAAGGGGATTTGGGGGGTGTTCTGGGGTTGGGGCTTTCACCACTCTGACCCCAGCCGCTCTCTCCCCAGCACCGGGCTGTGATGTACATGATCTACGGGGTCCTGGCTGTGCTGGGCAGCATGGGCCTGGTCTACCTGATGATCATCCTCTCCCACTGCCTGCTCCTCTACTCGGTGGCCCTGGCCAAGCAGAAGTGGCTCTGCTACGTGGCAGGGCTCTGCTGCCTCGCCTCCTTCAAGGTGGAGCCCTTTGGCTCGTGGCAGGTAGGTGCTGTCCTGGCCGTGTGTCTGCCTCATTTCCAGGCCACTGGTGTCCATCTCCTGGGGATTATCCCCAAGGAGGGCTCCTGGAGCAGCCCCAGGCCCTGGCCATTTCTCCTGGCTGCATCAGAGCTCTCACAGCATTTTAGAGGGAAGGGGCTTTTGGGGTGTGAGCTTGGGAATATCCCCACAAGTGCTTATGCCATGTTTTGGTGGCTTCATGCTGTTCCAGAACAAAGGACATCTGAGTCCTCCTTGCTGCCCAGGCAGCAGTTTGTCAGCCTGTTGCTGCCCTGTGCCTCAGTTTCCCCAGCTGTAACACACAGCTGGGATGGATTCAGTGCTGCCCATCTCTTAGGTCACAGCCTAGCTTAGGTTTTATCTCACTGGTGGGTGGGGAGAAGCCCAGGAAGGACCTTATTGAAATATCCAGCCCCTCAGCTGGACAGTGCTGTCTGTCCCTGCCTCCAAAGATGTGTTCCCTTCCTCTCCATCAAGCTCATGCTGGCTCTGCTTTACCTTGTGGGGACACTTGTGACAGGGTGACATTGCCACCCCAGACCAAAGCCTGCGTGACCAGCAGCTGCTTGGTGACATGGTCAAGAAGATCCACCTCTGTCTACCCAATTCCTGACTGCTCAGAGCTGCAGGAGCCAGCTGGGAAATCGAGCCCCAGTTTTCTCTTTCCAGCTCATTAACTTCAGAGACAATTGTGTCAGTGCATAATTAGAGGTTTTCCTTGAACTGAAAACTAAACTGATAGAGGTCAGGGTTAGAGGAGATGTTAGGAAAAAATTCCTCTCTCTGAGGATGGGGAGGCTCTGGATCCCTGGAAGTGTCCAAGATCAGGTTGGACAGGGCTTGGAGCACCCTGGGGTGGTGGAAGGTGTCCCTGGAAGGGCTTTAATGTCCCCCCAACCCAAACCATTCTCTGCTGCTCCAGGAGTGACGTTCCCCCACAGAGTGAGGCAGCACAGAAGCGACACCACGTTCCTGGTGGTAACTCTCTGTTTCTCATCCAGAGTGGGTTTGTAACAGGAGCTTTTGACCTCCAAGATGTCCTTTTCTACGGAGGATGCACCTTCACCATCATGCGCTGCATGAGCTTTGCCCTCGAGAGCTCTGAGAAGGAAGAGGGCATCTACTCCATCTTCGACCTCCTCAAGTACAACTTCTACCTCCCATTCTTCTTCTTTGGGCCTGTCATGACGTTTGACCAGTTCCATGCACAGGTGAGTGATCCTGAGGCCAGATTGGAGTAGGATTTCTCCCCAAAATTTATTGGCTTGTTGTCAATGTCCACGAAATCCCCTACTTTTGACACAGTGAAGGTGTGAATGGTTGTGGAACTTCTTGTGGTCACCTCTTGTCTGTGGCTGTGCATTTTTGTGGGGAAAGGTATAAACTGATGGGCTCTTAACCTTCTTTTTGGGATTTTTTTTGGCCATTTTCACTGACCAATTCACAATGGAAAGTCTTGCTGCGATGTCCTTGCTCCCTGGGCATCCGCACTGCTCAGTGCCTCAGTTTCCTAGTGTTGTCATCCCAGCACCTTCATGGTGAGGGTCACACATGTGCTTCCCACCCATGGGGCCTCTGTGTGTGGTGACAGCAAGGACATTTCTGTCTCATTTCTATCCAGCTGCTTCACCCAGGCAGCAAGAGCTTCCAGGGATGGCTTGTGTGTGTTTAGTTCAAGTTATTTCTCAGAAAATAAATAAGATTGGGTGGAAGGCTGAATTCCGGCAACTGGAGGCTCCATGAAATACCCTGATGCCTCAAGTCTTTGCCTGTTCCACACAACCAAAGGAGTTTTGGATGAGCAGACTCCAAACAGAACTGGAAAACACCAGCACAAACCTGGGCTGGGACCTCTGGAGCTGCTCCATGGACCAAGATCAAGGAAACAAGCAGTGCTGTGTCACCCCCTCACTCTTCCCACCTCAACCTCCTTCTGCACCAAGGATCAGCCTCGTCCACCAAAGCAAACTGGTGATGCTGGTAGAGGGAGGTGTTTGGTCAGCAGTGGTGCTGTGGAGGAATCCCACCACCACCCCTGGCTCCTTTTGCAGAAGAACACCTACACTGAGCTTTTGGATCCAAACTGATGCTCTTGGGTACGAGAATGTTTTGGAAAAATGTTTGTGAGTTCAGGAGGAAAACCAGCCCAGGGTAGGGGAGAGCATCAGAGCCTCGTGGTGAGGAGAAGACTGAAAATCCACCAGCCCAGCATCTTCTCTCACACATGGGGCTGGTCCTGGTTGCCTAAAAAAGGGTCTGCACTGGGATTTTTCCTCCAGAATGAGCCATGATCCCAGTCTTGCTCCTTGCCTGCTCTTCACCTGTGGAATTAACAACCTCACGATGCCACTTAAAAGGAACAAGAGGCCTTGGGTCTTACTGGACACACTAAAAAGAATTTTTAGAGTGTTTTACCCTGAGGATAATAAGGTCAGCTCTGGTGTCCCTGTCAGGGATGCAGCCAGGCACCTATAAATGAGAACATGAAACTCCTCATGTCTCCAACACCTGAACTGCCACTGCTCCTGCAGAGCTGGATCCAGGGGGAGTTTTGTATCGTGCTCCTTTGCACAACCCCAAACCAGGATGTCCAAAGCCACTTAATGAGAAATTCCCCCATCTGCTGCTTCAAACTCTCACCCCAAAGGCACAAGGATTACGTCCCCAGCCCCTTTCCCCTGCCCTAGCCAGGGGTCCTGGCTTGGCCTGGCCACCACTGCCATCTCCTGGCTACATCCTCTCTGCATCCTCTGGCTGCAGAGGTGAATTCTTAATTGCCCAAGAGCAATTAGGGCAGGAGGCAGATAGAACCCTTCCCCAGGGTGGCACGTATGGCCCAGTTAGAGATCAGATCTCTCCCTTTGCATCCTACTGCTCCTACATCCTGGTGGAGCTCTTGCATCCCTGTGTGAGATGGGAACTCATATGTACCACGGCTTGGCCAGCCAAATTTGAGTGGAGAAGCATCTTTCTGACTGAGGTCAAGGGAACAAATCCTCTTCTCTGGGGTGGGGAGTGTGTGGAACACACAAGGAGACGATGGCCAAGTGCTGGCACCACACACAGATGTGAGGATGAAAAGAGACAACCTCGAGTTGCACCAGGGGAGGTTTAGACAAGATGATAGGAATAATTTCTTCAAGGGAATGGTTGTTAAGCATTGGAACAGGCTATCCAGGCAGTGGTAGAGTCACCATCCCTGGAGGTATTTCAAAGATGCATAGATGTGGCACTTGGGGACAGGGTTTAGTGATGGGCTTGGCAGTGCTGGGTCAATGGATGGACTCAATGATCTTAATGGATTTCTCCAGCCTAAACCATTCTGTGATTCCATGGAAGGAGGGTTCTGTGTCTTCCCACACATCTCCATGCCAGACCCTGTCCTCCCTCAGCTCAGACTCCAGCAACCTCTTTGTATCCTCAAAGCACCTGGTACTTAACAGGCACAAAAAAAAAATCTGGCAAAGGCTTTAATTCTCAGGAATCATCTGGATTTGACAACAGGGCTGGTGCAGCAGCCTGTGGATTATGCAGGGAGGGCTCCCACCTCTCACAGAGAATAAAGGGGAAGTAATAAACATAAGAGGATTTTGAATACAGCAGCAATTTTACAGCGATGTGGGAAGCAAGGACATCGCTCTGCCCCGTGTAATTCTGAGAGCTCACTCTGGTGATTTTTATATGACAATGACCACAGATGTGACAGCTCCTGGAGGCAAACCCCAGCCCCTGTTTGTGCAAGACACAGCAGAGATGAATTCCCCATCAATCAGGTCCCACGGATTCAGGATGGGCCCTCCAGCCAGTCTCCCTCTCGTTTACAGCAGGAGTCTGCAGCAGAAGCCCCAGATATCATCAGTTCTCCTCCTCCTCCCAGATGACCCTGGACACAAATACACCAGGCCCTGGCAGAGCTGTCAGGTTGGGATTCCAACCCTTGAATCCATCCTGGAGATGTGATGGATACATTTTCTCCCTCTTAGTGTCTTTTGGAAGGGCTTGTCCTTCAGTAAAGTTCATTTTCTGAGCACATTGCTGCAGAAAGAACATGAAACCCTGGGAGCTCCCTGGTCAGAGTGGATTTCATCCCACCTGCAGTTCTTGAGTACAACCAGACCTTTGTCAGACCACATGCCTGCTCTGCTGGGAAATCCCTGGGAATAGCAGGATGATGCAGTAGGGACATCCCTGCTGCCCTCAGCATTCCTGTTCCTTGTGGATGTGCTCACCTGGGCCAGTCCTGAATCTCCCTGAATCGCCCAAATTTGGGCGAGGCACTCCATGGTGGGATTTCTAAAGGAGAATGATGCATGAACCCCTATTTGGACCTTGACCATCCTTCTGGATGAAGGCACAGGAATGCCCTGAGCCCTGTCCCTGGGCTCAGCCCTTTGTCCCTCCCTGCAGGTGAGCACCCGAGAGCTGCGGCGCAAGGACGACGAGATGAAGAACATCCGAGTCAATGCCCTGCTCCACGTGGGGGCCATCATGGCTGTGGACATCTTCTTCCACTTCTTCTACATCCTCACCCTCCCTTCTGACCTGAAGTTTGTGAACCGCCTCTCGGACTGGTCCTTGGGTGAGTGGCCGTGCTTGGGCACGTTCACCCCTGTACTCAGCTCCAAGGCAGATCTGGTGAGTGATCCAGATCTCCATCCACCCCTCTTGAGAGGCTTTGGGGATGCCTGTGTTGGACAGGTTTGAGTAAAAACTCCTCATCCTCCCGCTGGCCACGTGCAGAGCTGGGGTTGGGCAGCCCTGGAAAGCACATGGTGCTGATCTGAGCTTTTCACTGTGTAAATTGTTTAGTTTGAGGTTTAGGAAGCTGAGCACCAAGATATTTTTTTTAGCTTTGGACTGGAAGGGAGCTCAGCACCTCTAAAAACATCGGCAGGACACAGCAAACCACATGCAGCAATGCAAAGCCTGATTGCATGTAAGGAAAGTTGCCCACAGCGTGGTCAAAAATTGGGAGAGGTGCCCAGAGAGGTTACAGACTGTCCCAAAAGAGTCATATTCAACATTCAAATGGACAATGCCCAGGGCAGCGTAATCTCTGCCTAAAGTTGGGTGTTCTCCAAGTATGGCTGGTGTAGAGACCTCCAGAAAGCCAATTCCCAGGATAAGTGATGGAAGCAGCACTGGCCTTCAGCTGGCAGCTGGGTGGAGGATTCCAGGTGATCAAATCCATGTCTGATGGCAACATTTCAGACACCACCATGCAGCAGGGGCTGGAGGAGCCTCATGTCTCCCCAGAGTGGCAGCTGGAGGCCAGGATAAAATCCTAATGCAGCTGGAGTGGCATTAACATGGGTTTAAGGTGTCCCAAGAGCCCTGGCTAGAGGGATCCTGTGTTACTCCAGAGGGAGCTGAGCTCTTCTGACTCTGCTGGCCCACAATGGGACCATCCTTTAATCTGGGAGCTGGATCCCACCAAGACAGGGGCATTTTAGCAGCTCTTTGCAGAGGCATTTGAGACTTTTAGTAGCTGTCCCTGCAGGGTTTGTTTCCCAGTGCCAGACACCTCTTTCAGTCAGAGGTGCTGACCCTGGCTCTGCTGTAGTATGGGTGTTACATCCATGGCCAGAGGGAGCTGGGGTGGGGGGAATTTTGATGGAGGTGCCAATAAAACCTCAGAGGCCAGGCCTGAGAACTGTGATGAGTTCATCACAGCTTCACAGGCCTCAGAGGGAAGGCACAATGATGCAATAAATGACTGTATAAACAGAATTTCTTGGACTGCTAAGATAAATAAGCAGTTTGCATCCTAATACCCTGAGAAGAAGTTGTCCTTTGGTTCAAGCCTCTTAAAAAGCTTAGTTTTAAAATATTTGCCCTGCAGAAATCCTGATGCATTCCTTGTTCCTGTTCCCCTGTTTGACTCCCATTTTTGCTCCAGCTGGCCTGGCCTACTCCAATTTGGTGTATGACTGGGTGAAAGCTGCTGTCATGTTTGGGGTCATCAACACCATTGCCAGACTGGACCATCTGGAGCCCCCCCAGCCCCCAAAATGTATCACCATGCTCTACATCTTTGCTGAAACGTGAGTACCCCACGAATATGAACGGAGGGTGTTTGAGCTGGACAGGACCTGCATGGAGGAGAGGACTCCTGGCCTGCCCTGGGCAGCTGGTCTGTGAGCTGGAGACCACCTGAAACCATAGTCTAGACCTGGCCAGAACCCAGGAGAACATTCTTAGATGGGGAGAAATAGATAAGGAGAAATGTTAAACTACAGCTCTAGTGGCATCTGTCCAAGGCAAGAGCCTGGGGGATTTCTGTGAGCAAAGTCCAAGATGTGCCTTGCCAGAGGGTTGGTTGTTTCCTCTGTTTCAACAGGTTTTTATTGTCATTGTGTGTTTTAACATGTTCTTATCATCTTATTTTAGGCATTTTGACAGAGGGATTAATGACTGGCTGTGCAAGTAAGTGTCAAGTCCACCCCCTCTAGTCTGGTTCAGGGTCTTCCCTTCCATCCCAGAGCAATGAAGCATCACATGCTGTTCATCCCAAAGCTCTGGGATGTCCTCTCTTCTGGATAAATCCCACCATTTGCTCTGTTTAGCCCCAAACCTGTTGAATTAATTGCACAAAAAAGCAATAGCCCCCTCCTCCAAAGCTGGGAATAAAGAGTGCTGTCCCAAAATCCCTTTAAGTCTGGTGGGTTTAGTGTTCCCTCAGGGGAGGAAGAGCCAGATTTATATTTCTCCAGGAGGAAAGGGGAACTGTAGCTCCATCTGCATCTTCCTCAGCCCTTCACTCCCTTCATCCATGAGTTCACACCAGCAAATCTCTACTCAGGGGGGTGGTGGCTGCTGCTTTGGGACAAAATCCTAAGCACCAGCAAGTCTGAGAGAGCCTCTAGCTCTACTTTTACCTGGCAGAGGGGGAAAGGTGGGTATTTTATCCTTAAGTATTTATGGGCTTGTAGGAACACAAGCCACAAGCAGTTGGGGCACAGCAAAAATCAGTTTATTGCCAGAGCATCTTTCCTGGGATGCTCTGGACTGACCTGTCTGTGAGGAGCTTGGGAAAAAAAACTCCAGAGGGGAACTCCTGGACTAGAGGGAGCACCAACCACATTTCCTGCCTTTCAGGTATGTGTATGACCACATTGGGGAGAACCACGACAACATCCTGAAGGAGCTGGTGGCCAGCATCACCACCTTTGCCATCACCACGCTGTGGCTGGGGCCCTGTGAGGTCGTCTACATCTGGTCCCTCGTCAACTGCTTCGGCCTCAACTTCGAGCTCTGGGTGCAGAAGTTCTTCCAGCTGGGACCCTTTGCCAGGCTGGAGGTGAGGAGCTGGGCTGTAAAGGGGATGGGGAGAGGTCAAGGGGGCTGGGGACAAGCTCTGGTGCCGGAAGATGTCTGTGACTGGAGGGAGCTCACTCTGGATTGTAGGAGTAGGGATTTTGGCTGAAAGGGGATGAGGAGCAGAATCCCTGAGGATGCTGTGAGGCTCCAGGGTGTCATGGTTTGACTGACAGATGTGTGCTAAGGAAGGCAGGAGCTTCCCTTGGAATGGAGAATGGAAACCCACTCTCTCCCAATTATTATAACTTTGAAATTCAGGGGCTCTCAGGCAAGATTTGGGGATAGGAATAACAGTTCTTTATTAGGAGAATTAAAACAATAAAATCAAAACTCATGCAATATTACAAAAGAGAAAAAAACACAAACAAACAAACAACCCAGTGCCAGAGTCAGGATCCCAGCTGTCCCCCTGTGTGTCAGGGTGTTGGTGGCAGTGCCATCCCATGGTGGCTGCAGTCCCAGTGGCAGATGTGGCTCTGCTGAAGTGATGCTCCTGCAGAAAAGTGGAGTTGTCACTGAAGCTCCAGTGGGGAGAGATGGGCCTGGTGTTCCTCTGGGAATGCAGTGGAAAGGCTGCTTGGGCTTCCAACTCCCAGATTTTTATCCAGGTAGGAATGTTTGGTGTTCCCAACCCCAGATTTGATCCAGGTAGGAATGTTTGGCTCCTGCCCTGGGTGCAGCATCTCCCAATGGCTGATGGAATTTTCTCAGTGACATTCCCTGGAGATCTCTGCCTGGAGGGAGGATGGGTTGAGATAATGGAGGTGGAAGAGATAAGAAAACTGCCCCAGCTGGTTTTTGACAGTTGGCCATTGACAGACAATTACACACACACCCCAGTTTCAACAGATGGTGATAGAATCCAGTTTGGTTACATTTTGTACTGCAACCCATGACATATGGCCTGGCCTCCTGCTTGGAGACCTGAAGCTCTCTCCTGTGGCCTTTAAAATCATGGAATCATTAAGGTTGGAAAAGACCATCAAGTCCAGCAGTCTACCCAGCACCACCACTGTGTTTACCAGAAAACCCCATCCTTAAGTGTCACATCCACATTTTTTTAACATTTCCAGAGATGGTGACATCCCTGGACAATCCTTGGGATCAGCTACTGAGCTGTGCAAAGGGAGCACGATCCTGGTGCTCTGTGTCCCTTCATTTTACACACTTTGTCACCCACCCAGAGCAAACAAACTCCTGTCGCTGTGATTTTCACAGGAAATTTAGATTGGGGTGGAAATTCCAGAGGGAAAATAGAGGTCCATGAGAAGCTGGAATATATCTCCAATGAGGCATCAAAGTGCCACAGATGGACACAAAATATGAGGTCTGTCCTTGGGAATACATTTATGCATATGGGGAATATCCAGTTTCTATGATCCTATGGGGAAATGTTTATTTATTTCCTTATGGGAATAATTTGTTCTTCTTGTTCTGCAAAGCATCTTGGCATTCTCAGTGGTTTTGATCTGATTTATTTTAAAAGCAAGTCTCTGGATGCTAAAGCAAATAATTTTTAAAACACTCCAAAGCTGAGTGCCCTATCTCTGTTTGGGATCAAGGTGCCTCAGGGGCATACTGAAAAAAAAAAAATCTTTAAACCTTCCACCCCGGAAACAATTATATTCCTTATTTCTTTTTCCCAATTTAAAGTCTGGAGGTCCTAAATCAGTTAAATAAGGATCTATTTATACAATACAATATAGAATACAAACCGTGCGGAGCAATCCTCCCGTTTGCTCTCCTTGTTGAACTCCTAATCAGATTAAGGCTCTTGCAGGCACTGAAATCTCCTTCCCTGCGGCACCACAATTCCCAGCACTAAGTGGCCTGGGGCTTCACCGTGCTCTTTGAAGGCTGCTATAAACTCCTTCCCTGCTCCACTCCCAGCAGCTGATCCTGGAGATTATGTGCCAGTGACAATTCCACTCTGCTGCTGTCATTAGTTTTGAAAGAGGCTTTGTTTGTTTGTTTCTTTCTTTCTTTTTAATTCCTAAGAAATTATTTTTACCAGGACCCGGGAGTGATTTGCATGTAGGGCTAGTAAAAACCCTGGGATACAACAGACTCTTCTGCCTTCAGGAGTGGCTTACCCAGGGCAAGAGGTGGAGAAAGCAGGACTCAGCCATTTCATTTTAAAGAGGCTCTGAGAGTGCTCCAGAAGGACTTGTGACAAGGATGTGGAGGGACAGGACAAGGAGTAATAGATTTAAACTGACAGAGGGCAGGGTTAGATGGGATCCTGGGAAGGAATTCTTTCCTGTGAGGGTGGGGAGGCCCTGGCACAGGGTGCCCAGAGCAGCTGTGGCTGCCCCTGGATCCCTGGAAGTGTCCAAGGCCAGGTTGGATGGGACTTGGAGCAGCCTGGGATGGTGGAAGGTGTCCCTGCCCATAGCAGGGGGTGGAATGGATGATCCTTAGGATTTCTTCTGACCCAAACCCTTCCATGTGTCTGTGACTCTACAATTATCATGAAACTATGTCTAATATCTTCCCCCTACCCATGAGACCCAGCCCGAGGCCCTAAAGCAGCAGAGCAGTTTTGCCTTATCCTTTTATTTCTTCATTCCAGAGGCACTAAAAGCCGCTCTGATTTTTGCCTCCTCTCTCACTGGAGTTTGCTGGAGTTGCAGCAGTCACCCCCTTGTCCTTACAGACCCTCTGCTCCTCTCTCCTCCCCAGGCCAAGCTGTCAGGGGCCATGTCTCGGCGGATCAGGGCAGCTTTTGGGGCAGTGAACTTCTGGGCCATCGTCCTCTACAACATCCTGGCCCTCAACAGCCTGGAGTTTGCCCTGCTGGTGACCAAGAGACTCCTGGTGATAGGTAAGGTGCTGCCAGCCTTCCCCATTGGGAGACCCCTGTTTTAATGGGGGGACATTGGTATGGAAGCTGAGGACTGGGATTTTCAATCCATTTAGGTCCCAAGTGCCCTGACCACTGCCTTTTGATGTGGCTGCTCCAAATGTCCTTAATTCTTATTCAAAAAGTGCAGGCAGTGGTTTCTTAAACCCCACACTCCCCATTGAGTGCTCTGGGGTACCCAGCTGCCTTCCAGGTGTGTTTGTACAGCTCCTGCACAGCCTGACACTGGTTTAGCCTCCCTGGAGCACTGCAAAGGTCAGGTTCACCTCACCCAGCAGGGCTGAGTCCCTGCCTGGGAAATGGTGCTCTTGCTGGAGAGAGGGGCTGACTTGTCCTGCCTCATTTCCTCTGCTCCAGCAGACCTTCCTGCACCATCCCGAAGATGGCAGGTACAAATCCTCATCCTGCAGTCTGTACGTTCCTAATCAGTGGGTTGTGGCACTGTTTTGAAGTCTTCTCGAGCTGCCCAGGGTATAAATAGCCATGAGGAGCCAGCAGCCCGCTCCGGGCTGGGGCTGGCGTAGGGGATGGATAATGTCACACCCAGTGTGCCAGGAGTGCCTGCCCGCTGAGCTCGCTGGCTTTTGCTGGTTGCATTATTCATTGCAGAGCTCCTGTTTTAGCAGGAGCAAACCCGGGACCCACCCCTCTGCTGTGGATACCAGACTTGTGATTGCAAACACTGTCAGACCCATCCAAAGAGGAGGGAGAGCTCCCGGCTCTGTCACTGACGTAGGTGACAAAAATATGCATTTTCTGGGGTGAACACTGTGTCCCCACCAAGTACAGGACAAGGTTAGGGTTGATCCTCAGCATCAGTGGGGCCCAAAGCTTCCAGAAGGTCACAGTGCTGAGCAACGACGGACACGGGCGGGTTCAATGGGCAGAAAGTCAACCCTGATTTTGACCTTGGACAGCAGAAGGATTTTTGGGGGGTAAGAGAGGCTCAAAGCCCCTCCAGCATGTCTCCACAAAACTGCAGCCCATGGTGGCTTGGTGGGCTCAGGCACAGCTTCATCTAAAATCCAGTCCTGTGGATTTCCCTCTTCCCTCAGTGAAGCTCCAGGGCTGGATGAATGATGGAAAATGTCATTTACCACCATGATCTTGTGGGCCCTCCCAAACCCACCTGAGAGGCGGCTGTGCTGGTGAAGACTTGGCCTTGCTAGGATGACCATGTCTCCCTCCCTGCTCTTCACAGGTTTCCCTGTGAGCACCTTGTCCATCTGGTTCATCACGTACTGCGGGGTGCAGCTGATCAAGGAGCGTGAGCGCATCCTGGCCCTCCAGGAGGAGGAGAAAGGAGACAAGGCAAAGGTGGAGTAGGAAGGCACCACAGGCTCATCCCAAAGCCTCGTCTCCCTTCCAGCCACTGCTGCCAGCCCAGCCACTGGCCAAGGCTCTCCAAGCCCTCCTGACAATCGGACTGCTGTAGCTCATCCATGTAGAAGTCACCTGGAAGGCAGAGGTCACCCCCTTGCTGCAGGGAAGATTTTCCATCAGGCACAGTGGGTGTTTCACAGTCTCCCCAGGCGTGGCAGGATGCTGAGGCAGCTCCCAGGACATTTCTTTCACACCAGAGCCAGCCCTATTGTTTTTCTGACCCTCTGACATTGTGCAGGCTCAGAGATTTCTCCCCCTGCTTCCCACAACGCTTGTGGCACCGGCACTGGGCTCCTCCACAGCCTGTGTCATCCAGAGAAGAATCTCCAGATCTCATGGGTGGAGGTTTTGGGGCCCTGCACTGCTGGATCCTAGCCTGATGTGGCCACCATGACCACCCCGCTGTGACACGTGTCAAGCCAAACCCCACCTCAGTTTTTTTATATGCCACGGACAAAGGTCTAAGCTCACATTCCTGCCCATGGCTGAGGGACAGAACGTGCTGTAGCCAGCCCTTGCTCACCTCCAGCCACCCAATCCTTTCCTCAGCTGCCTTTGGTGTGCACAGTCCACAGCTGCAGGGCTGGGTGAGCACACGGGTGAACACAACCAAAGGAGAGAATCCCCAGATGAAGGGCAGGGACATGGGGCTGGGTGGTGGAGGGAAAGCCCATGGGAGGTTCCTTGGGGAATTGGACTTTGGGATTGTGTAAAACACGGTGCCTTGAGGGGGAAAGGTGGGTTTGTAACAGAAAAATAGCTCTGGGCTCTCTTGCACTTTAGAGTAACTCTCAGTGGCCTTATGTCTGAGTCCTGTCGCTGTTTGGCGAGGGCAGGACCCACACCCCTTTGCAACAGGGGTCAAGACACCTGGGGCATCCCTGTGGATGGAGCAGGATGGGTTCCTAGCCAGCTTTCAGCTCTGCCAAAGTACTTTGTGAAGTCCCTGATAAATGTCACTTATTTATGTAGCCAATAAATGTTGGATAACTCTGGCACGGACTGCTCATCCCTGTGAGGCTGCTGGGCTGCAGGTTACACCCCCTTGACCCTGAGGGGACAAGGATCTGTTGGCAGGTCCTCACCTGGCCCCCAAAAGAGTGACACAAGACATTTTTTACTTCAGCAGAAACCCGCTTTGGTGTCGTCACCAGACTGAAGGTTGGGCTGCAGATGGATTTGTATTTATCAGGGATTTAATGAATTTTGTAAATTAGAGATGGCTCTCCTGAGGTGCTTTAGATGGTGAAGTTTATTTTCTTCTTATCTTCTACATGAACAGGGAGAATGAGTTCTGCTCACATCTCTGCTCACAAGACCTCTGGTTACCTCTGGTTAAATCCTTTTAAGGATTTATTAACCAATAAAATACTTCCCCGAAGAATATTTATGTTTTTAACCCAATAATCAGTTATTATGTTTTATCCACTTTGCTGCAATGCAGACTTTTTTAACCAATCATTTAATGACACACAAACTCATAATTCTACACTTTAAAACTTCTTATTGTCTTTATAGCTACTTCTGTATCTTAAGTTCTAAACTAAACTTTCTTCAAGTTTCTATTTAAACTACAAATCTACATTTTTGTTTCTAACATCTCCATTTGGAAGCTTTTCCTAAGGTCTCAAATCGAACCTTGTGTTTAATTTTTGGCTTTGGCCTACAGGCCCAATATTCTGAGAGCTTTCTGTAATTTCTGATTCCAATACAGATTCACCTTTATTTTGACTCTGCTTTCATACAGATCTTGAGCCTGTCCCAGCAAGCTGTCACCCATGTGGGTTTTGGTTAGAAGTCAGGGTTTTTTTACTTTTGGGAGCCTGACCAACAATGCTGAGAGTTGGGCAGGTGCTGTGCCTTGGTGACATCTCATCCCATCCCTTTTTGACACATCTGTCACTGCTGGATTTTTCACAGGTGTTTCTTGGCATCTCCATTATTTCAGAATTACTTTTTCCATCAAACCAGCTCTGCCACCGTGCTCTTCCCATGGGGTTAAATTCATCTCTTCTCCTCTGTAGGGCTGTCCTTGCCCTGGTGGCACCACCCTGAGGTGCTGACACCAAGGGCTCTGTGACACTGGTGGCTCAGCTCAGGTCTGTGGCTGCCTGGGAGGACAGAGTCACCTCCCAGTGTTGAAGTGGGTGACTCACATGGCAAAACCCAGTGACTCTGCACTGTCCTCCTGACTTGGATACTCCAGGACAGAAAATAGCCCATTCACTAAGGGTCTATATTTACCCAGCAGCTGCATCTGCTGAAGCTGCCAGAAGGAACTAATCTTAGACACCAACCCAGTGAGTGATCTGTCAGAGGCAGTTCACGGGAGAATTTGGGCTTTGCCCTCCTTTTTTCCAGCAGTTATCCCCTCAGCTTTTGCTGCTCTGACAAGCCCAGGAGGTGTGGTGGGCCAGGAGCACCCTGGTGCTGTCTCAACCAGCCCAGCCTTGCACAGGACACCCTCAGCCTCACTGAATGTCTCTGTAGGATGGGATTTATCCACTGCTCATCTCTCTGGAGAAGAGCATCTTATCTGCTGTGATTCAAAACTCAACCAAGAAGCCAAGAAAAGCAATTATTATTTATTGTAATTATAAATCCCAGTAAATATCCCTACACTGGGCACTTTCTTGTTCAGCCTGACATAGCTAAAATTCCTTCATCCATCCTTTTTGTTCTAACATTTTTGTATGGGAGGGAGTGATCTTGCAACACTGCATCCCTTTAGGAGTATCTGTGTGTCCTCACTGTCGTGGTTTAATCCCACCCAGTTACTCACTCACTCACTCCCCCTCACCCCATAAGGTGGAGAGAATCAGAAAGAAAAGGTAAACAGGTAAATCTGTTGAGATAAGAGCAGTTAACATTTGAAACCAAAGGAAATATTGACAAGGAGAGAAGAAAGAGCAACAGAACCCAAGAGGAACAAGTGAAGCACAACAACAATTGCTCATCACCCACTGACTGATGCCCAGCCTGTCCCCAAACAGCAAACAGGCTCCCTTCTGGGTAATTTCCACAGTGTATATCCTGGAAATGATGTTCTGTGGTATGGAATATCCCTCTGGCCAATCTGGGCCAGCTCTCCTGGCCACACTGCTTCCCAGTTTTTGGTGCAGCTCCTCACTGGCAGAGTGTGAAACGTGGAAAATCCTTGACTCAGGGTGAGAATGACTCAGGAAGAGCCAAAACATGGGTGAGTTATCAACTTTATCCTCATCTTAAATCAGGAACAACACAGCACTGTAGGAGGAAAATTAACTGCCAGGCAAAACCAGGATATTGACCCACTCCCATGTCCTGGGGGACTATTGATCACTTGGGGACACATTTAAGGACTGTGGGAGTCCACTGATCATTGGAAATCCCTTGCTGTGGCCCTTGTCAGATCTGGGGGACAGTGCACCCTGGAGACAGAGCTCTTGGAAAACCAGGGCTGCTTCCCCAAGCCTTGGAGCTGCTCCAGCTGCTGGGCAAAGTCCATGGAGTCCCCACGGAAGGCTTGGGACCAGCATAGTGCCCTTTGCCTGGATGAACCACCAACCTGGGAAGTACCAGAGACCCACCAGGTCCCAGAGCTCCTCTAATGGATGGGCTGTAGCTGCATTTTAACCGTGACACCTCCTGGGGTGGGGGATAAGGAAACAAAACCCGGATGGCAGCACAACGAAAAGGAAAACAGCACAGGGCTCAAGGGATATTAAAAGCAGAGGGAAATCCCAGCTGGTGGCACAACACAGGATTGAGCTTGGGATGGCACAGAGCTAATGCAGAGGGAGCAGAGAGGGGAGGGTGGGCGTGTCCAGCCCCAGATGTCAGGGAGCAAAGATTCCTGAGGTTCGACCCCGTTCAAAGATCAGCACTCGGAGCTTGATCCTGCACAGAAGAGCTTATGATGTGAGCTCTGAAAACAGCTTGTGATTATTTCCCTGCTATATTGGTGCTTCCCAGATGCTGCTGGAACCACACCAGTACAGAAGGGCTTCATACTGGTAAGCTCCCTCCCTCTTCCCACTTCTAGAGATCTCCATCACGGCAATCTTTTCTAAATACATCCGTGCCAGGGTAAGGGGTTATGTGGTTTTAAATACACCAAGAATAATGGCTAATATTTTTTCACAGACTTAATTAAATCGTTAATTAAATCTGTGCCATCACTGAGTGTCAGACAGCCCAGAGGGTCCACAGTAAGAGATAAAACAGATTCATGCTCAAGTTTTACTGTGGGTATAAATCATTATAGCTACTCTGCTCGTCCATGTCTGTCAAAACTAATTTGCTTCTTTGTGAGCTCTGTGGGAAGAGCTGGACCTGGACCGGCCATTTGAGGGCCCAGGGGATTTCCTGGACATCCATGGGTAGGCAAGCAGGACACAAGACCTTCTGGAGAGCTCAGCCACTTTGGAACATCAGCTCCAGGCCAGGCAGGTTGTCCTGCTGTGGCTCTAGGCTTCCTCATGGGGGTGATGAACAAGAAGGACTGAGCAGGAGACACTCAATTTACTAAAAGGTCTTTGTGTTTAGATGTCTTAATCTGTGAGCTGAAGCCCACCATTGCATTTCCTTTATTTCTATTCTGCCTCAGACACTCCCTCTGTCACCAAGATCTGGAAAGGATGGATTTATGGGTGTCAAGGTGCCCAGAGACTGTGCCATTTGCATGTATGACAGGGTCACAGAATCAGTGAGGCTGGAAAAGAGCTCTGGGATTGACTCCAAACTATGATTGAACCAGACCATAGCCTTGAGAGCCACATCCAGAATTTCCTTAACACCTCCAAGGATGGAGACTCCACCACCTACTGCAGGGAAAAAGAGCCCACAGTCCTCAAATCTCCTGCTTTAGTGAGAATTTTAAAGGAACTTCCAGCACAGATCTCATATCCCATACAGGGCTGTAAATAAACAGCTCTATCTCCATTTCCCACCCCCTGCCAGACACCTGAAAAGTGACTCTAGAGGAGAATAAAGGACAAAGCTGTGAAGCAAAGCAGCCCTGCGTGGGAGCTGGCTGGAGCTGGGGATGCCACAAAACCCACACAAGACCCTGCCTTAGCACATCTTCACAGCTTTGCCTTCATGGTCTATTTTTAGCACAGCTAAAGGTCTGACAGTTTTGGAACAGCACATTTAGCATCACCAGGAGGAAGTCCCAGCCTTGCCACCCATGACCCAAAAGGCAGATTGGGCGGTTAGATTCACCCTGAGGCCATTTCCCAAGCCCATGGGTTGAAACCTCCTGCTCCCCCCGCGGTGACTCATGAGCTGACAGACCCTTCCTGAATTACTGAGGCTGGAATTACAGCTGTTCCCCCGGCCCCCTCCCTTCCTCCTTGTCCAGTGTGTCATATTAAAGGGTGATCAGCTTACACATGCTGCAGTATGGATTCCTTAAGCTCTGCAGGGCTGTGTCTATATATAAAGCCCCGAGCTGGAGGATGAAGTGCACAGACAGCTGAGAGCGTTACGAGTGTTCCACATTCCCGGTGTGCTGGCGGTCTGGAAGCCCACGAGGCCGTGAGCTCTGCTTTGGGCAAGTTTCTTTACTCAGGTGTAGATACAGCCACCAATATTTATCTGTAAAAGAAGGATTGGGGCAAAGAACGAGCGGTTACTCATCACCATGGGTTTGCCTCTTGATCAAGTGGAAGAATTGCGTCTCTACCAGCAAACTCTTCTCCAAGACGGGCTCAAAGACATGTTGGACCACAATAAGTTTCTGGATTGTGTCTTAAAAGTCAAAGGGAAGGAGTTTCCCTGCCATCGGCTGGTGCTGGCAGCCTGCAGCCCCTATTTCCGTGCCATGTTCCTCTCAGACATGGAAGAGAGCAAGAAGAGGGAGGTCAGCTTGGAAGACGTCGATCCAGATGTGATGGGTAAGATCCTCCACTACATCTACACCTCCGAGTTGGAGATCACTGAGCAGAACGTGCAGGACATCTTCTCCGTGGCTAACATGTTCCAGATCCCCTCCATCTTCACCGTGTGTGTGTCCTTCCTGCAGAAGAGGCTCTGCCTCAGCAACTGCCTGGCCATCTTCCGGCTGGGATTGATGCTGGATTGCGCCCGGCTGGCCGTGGCTGCCCGGGATTTCATCTGTGACCGCTTTGCGCTGGTCTCCCGGGATGAGGAGTTCTACCATCTCTCCCCTGACGAGCTGATTGCCATCATCTCCAGCGACTCCCTCAACATCGAGAAGGAGGAGAGTGTCTTTGAGGTGGTGATGAAGTGGGTGGGGACCAAGGACCGTGAGAGCCGGCAGAAGGCCTTGCCTGTCATCTTTGAAAGCATCCGCTTCCGCCTCATGCCCAACGACTACATCAGGGACCACGTGGAGAAGCACGCCGTGGTCAAGTCCAGCCCGGAGCTGCTGAAGAAGCTGCAGATGGTGAAGGATGCCCAGAAAGGCAAATTCACCGTGGTGAAGAAGAAGAAAGTGAAGAAGAACAGTGAGAATCAAGCAAAGGAGAATGTTGTCAATGGAGCAGTAGATGAAGGGGAAGATACAGAGGAGGATGCTCTCCCTGGGATCTTGAATGACACGATGCGCTTTGGGATGTTCCTCCAGGACCTTATTTTCATGGTGAGTGACAGTGGAGCAGTGGCCTACGACCCCAATGCCAACGAGTGCTATTTTGCCTCCCTGTCTACTCAAATCCCAAAGAACCACGTCAGTTTGGTGACCAAAGAGAATCAGATCTTCATTGTTGGAGGACTGTACTACAATGAGGACAACAAAGAAGATCCCATGAGCTCCTACTTCCTACAGGTACTGCCTTTATCTTTCTTTTGTCTTTCTTTGGCCACTTGGGAGCATCACCAAGCTTTAGCTTCCATGCAAAGCCCATAATATTTGTTGTCATGTGAAAGATGTAAACAAAGGAGAATAATCAGGGTTGCTTTACTGGAAATTCTTCTCCCTTTATTTTTAAGGCAGATGCCACTGAGGGGTGGTTGTGGTAGTTGAGGAAGAAGGTTTGAAAGAGTAGGAAATAGGAATGAGCCTTCCTGACGCAAATTCTGAAGAGAGGATTGTTTAGAGTAGTGAATTTGGCCCAACCTGCCTGCCATAAGTTGCACAAATTGAGAGGTTTGTGGCATCAGATCGAGGTTCTGCTTTGCATCCCCTGCCTTCCCTGGATATGAACCCCAGGAGAACCCAAGGGTGACACTGCCAGGTGCCAAAAAAAGGAGCAGCAGCAGCTGCAGCCACAGAGCAAACACCCCAAGGACACAGGACATGTCCCTGCCTCCCAACATGTGCCCCATTCCTGGTGCTGTTCCTGCCCCTGGAGATGGGTTTGGTCCAGCTCAGAGTCTCTGCCTCAGCCATTTCCATCCTGTGAGGGAGAAACCACCATGAGGTGTCTTTGGGGTTACTCCTCGGGGAAAGGGGCTGTTCTAACTCAGCAGTGACCAAGCTGTGACTGGATTGAGCTGTGCAGGCAATCTGAGCCCCAGCCTGGGCTACAGCCCAGATTTCTTTCCCTGTAGACAGCTAACACAAGGCGCCTACCCTTCCTGCTGACCCCGAGGAATCCAGTAAATCCTCTGTTCTTCCTCCCATACCCAGAAATCCTTTTTTTTTGTTCCTCTCCATGGCTCAAATCTTCTGGGAAGAAACAATAACATGTCCCAGGCTCACATCTTCTGGGGAAAACAATAACATCTCCAGGCAGAAAGGATAAAATGAGAGTGGTTGGCAAGCTGAGACATAGAGCCCTGATCCCTCCCTTGACTCATTGCTCTCATCAGTAGGGCTGTCCATCATGCAGGGACCATGCTTGTCCTCACCTGGAAAAAGGCAGAGGGCTGTGCAGGCCAGGTGAAGTCCAGGGAATGAGAAACCAGGAGGAAGAAACCCCAGCCCTGTAAAGCAGGAGGGAGTGGGGAAGCTGAGGAAGTGCTGGGGGTATCCTGTTTGACATACAGCCTTTCACACTGGGCAATCCATGGTGACTGAGGTGTGGCCAGCCCCATCAGTCACCTGTGAGGAGCAGGCTGGTGCATTCAGCCCAAACCTGTGCCTAAAGATCATTCTTCCCAGCAGAGGTGAAACATGGTCCAGAGAGGTCACAGAACCTTCACAGAATCATAGAATGGCCTAGGCTGAGAGGGACCTTGAAGATCACCTAGTTCCAAACCCCTGCCATGAGCAGGAACACCTTCCACTAGACCAGATTACTCAGAGCTCCATCTAACTTGGCCTTGAACACTGCCAGGGCTGGGGCAACATCCTTGGAAACATTTAATATTTGACTGCACAAAGCCTTGGAAAACAGCTCTAACTCCAAATCTGTACTCCTCTGAACGTGAGGGTTGGATGACAAACCTTTGGTGGTCCTTCCCCCCAAAGTACTCTGTGGTTCTAAGCTGCAAACAGCAAGATTTCTCTATTCAGCTCCTGGTTTGCCACTGACTCAGTGGCAAATGCCTTGAGCATTGTGGAGTCTCTTAGTTCTTCCCCACAAGAAGGGTCTCTTCACAGGTCACCAGAGGCCACTTGTGCTTGGAGAAATCAGACAAATCCTGGGAATGGAGAGTGCCATCACTTTGCAAATGTTTAATTTATTACATCAGTGTCATTATGTAGCTCACAGTTGCTGTATGAGCAAGAGAGTTTTTGAGCCTTTTTTTTTCAGCTCAAACAACATATTTAGATGTGCATCTCTATGACAAATCACTGTGCCACAGCTCCCTAAACCTTCTGACTCTTTCTATCCTCCCAAATTTCACATTCCCCCTGCTGAAGCCAAGGGCATTAGGTCAGGGATAATTTAGACTTAAGGACAGGCACCAAAGTATAAAAATGCTGATAAATCCCAGGGGCCTTGCAGATTTTGGCAGGAGCAAAATGATCCCATTGACATTTCAGATGGAAAAGGGTATCCTTTCTTTGTCACTTGCAAGATTTATGACTCGAAAACAATGCTGAATCCATCAAGAAGCAGGAACTATCTTGATGACTGAACTGCTCAGGGTTGCACTATAAATAACACATGTGTGGACCACAGCTTACAAAGAGACAAAAACCACAGGCACCCAGCTGAGGGCGAGTTTTTGGAGCCAACCCATCAGGCTGAAGCTCCTTGGCCTAAGCCCATGGCAAACAATGCTCCAGGCAGTGCTGCGTCACAGCTCCATCCTGCAGTCCCACAAAACTGGCTGCAAGACATCCCTCCCTCCTCTGTCAAGCTACATGAAATTTTTCCCCACTTCCCATTAAGCCACAGTGTTCAGTCTCCAGTCTAAGATTTTTTTTTAATTTTTTTTTTCTTCCCTGGTGGGAGAGGAGGCAATGCCTTGCTCTACAGATATCCAAGGATTTGGTGATCTGATCCAGCAGCTTGGGTCCGGCACACTTTATCTGTGTAGCCAACATTGCTGGCAGCACCCTGATACCTGGCAGAGATGGAAAATGCCAGGATGAAATACTGTGAGGTGTTCTATGCATGAAAAGATTCAGGAAAAATTGTAGGATTGAAATGCTTCCATTCCTCTGGTCCATTGTAAGTCCAGCAAGGAAGCCTTTCATCCAAAGATGACCAAGCTTGCCCCAAGTTCCCAGTTAGAAGAGAAGAGTCAGGAGAGAGTTTATCACTCTACAACTCCCTGAGAGGAGGCTGTAGCCAGATGGGGATTGGCCTCTTCTCCAGGAAACCAGTGACAGGATGGGAGGACAAGGCCAAGGGAGGTTCAGGCTGGACATCATGAAGAACTTTTTTTACTGAAAAGGTGGTCAGCCATTGAGATGGGCTGTCCAGAGGAGTGGTGGAGTCACCATCCCTGGAGGTGTTCAAGAAATGACTTGATGTGGCACTCGGTGCCATGGAACTGACCAGGAGATGACTGGTCAAAGGCTGGATGATCTCGGAGGTTTTTTCCAACTTTAATATGATTCTATAAAGCCCAGGCTTTGATGAACAGAGCAGGACATGTTGCTGCAGACCTGTCTCTGCTCTTATGCCTTGTCACAAAAGGTTTATCACACAATATGTGGCTTGGGTTTGCTCTCAGATCTCCCATCCTGCTCCAGGTGACAAAGGCACAGCCACAGGAACATTGCAGAGAGCGCTGCTAGCCTGACCAAGCTGCACATGGGAACAGGCTTTGTCCTCCACCTCTGGACCCTGACTTCTGCCAAACAAATGGGCACACGCTAATGACCACATGTTCCCTTCCAGTACGACCATCTGGACGCAGACTGGCTGGGGATGCCCCCCCTGCCCTCCCCTCGCTGCCTCTTCGGCCTGGGGGAGGCAGAAAACTCAATTTTTGTGGTCGGAGGGAAGGAGCTGAAGGAGGGAGAGAAGATCTTGGATTCAGTCCTGTGCTACGACCGGCTGTGAGTGTTCTGTGGGGGTGGCAGGGGGCTTAGAGGAGAAGGTGGAGCAGCTGCCATGAAAAGTGACTCCAGCTCTTCAGGGGTCAAAAGGTTTGGGAGAAGGGCTTGAGCTCTGCATGTGGATGCTGGGGGCTGTCTCGTGCCCTGAGGCTTGGAGCTGTCTCACTCCAGCTGCTCCCTTTATTGAACCTCCTGGGGATGGAAGCCTTTATGGGGTTATTCTGTTATCTGGCACTGATATTAGTAGGTGTTCATGTGAGACATGTACAAAGGAGTTTTTTATTTCTGCTAAATCTTCTGCTTCTGCCCACTGATTAAAGGTTCAGTGACATTCACCGTGGTCTCACCAAAAGAGGTTTGAACAGAAAAGCCGGTTTTTAAAATTTTCAGATGTGTGACAGAATGGCTCATCCTGATTGATACCAGGCTTAATATCCAATTATTTTTGGACAATGGGCTTCGACCCATGCTAGCTCCTGAGCTTTATTAAAAACCACCATCCTGTTCTGCTCTCAGGAGACAGAAACTTCCAAAGCCTGCTGCTCTCTGCCCCAAAGAGACAGAGCAGCAGGCATCAACAAGCCTTTGCTTGGTCTATATTTAGATGTGTGTGCTTCCAAGTCTGTTTTATAGGCAGAGATTTGAAACCAGTTCCATTCCCACAGAGTGGGGCATTTATTTGCCCCTGCAGACTTTGGGAGAGGATTTGTCTGCCCCTGCTAAGAGCTTGAGGGTGGTTTCAGTATCAGTTTGAAGCTGGCAGAGATGTGACCAGCACCACTTTATCTCTGGTTTTATTTGGTTGATATTATTTTGGTTGACAGTGGCTGAACAGGTGCCCAGGTGGCCAAGAAGGCCTGTGGCATCCTGGATCAGGGTCAGCAGGACCAGGGAAACATTTTTTTCCTTTGCGCTGGGCACTGTGAGGCTGTACCTCAAATACTGCATCCAGTTTTGGGCCTCTCATGACAAGAAGGACATTGAGGGGCTGGAGTGAGCCCCGAGAAGGGAACAGAGCTGAGGAAGGCTCTAGAGCCCCAGGAGCAACTGAAAGAACTGTGGGGGCTCAGCTTGGAGAAAAGGAGGTTCAAAGGGTCATTATTGCTCCCTATACTTACCTGAAGACCTTGAGAAAATAATGGATATTAGCATAAATATTCTGCTTATTTTTTAAGAATCCTTTTTTAGGATCACAGCATTTACTGTCTGAGCCTGTCTCATTGCAGACCTTGTGTTTCTGAGAATGAGTCCAACCAACCCTGTGCTCACCTCTTGGACTGGGAAATGCCATGTTCTCCATGTGTGATCCAGCAAGCTACAAATCCTTTTTCTTCCCATGTTTTTCTGACCCAGGTCCTTCAAGTGGGGTGAGGCTGATCCCCTTCCCTACTCAGTCTATGGCCACACTGTGGTATCACACAAAGACCTTGTCTACGTCATCGGGGGCAAAGGAAGTGACAAGTAAGTCAAAAAACAAGAGAAAACCAAGGAGTCAATCCCCCAAACCAGTGGGAGTATGGAGTTGGTACCTTTTCAGAGTGGTTTAAGGAGGGACGGATGGGATGGGAGATGCAGATCCTTCCCTCTCTGCTCACCTTGTGCCTGCAGCTCTTTCCAAAACCTTAGGAGGCCAACAGGGACACCAGGAGGATGGCAATGTCCTTACAGGAGGGAGGTTATATTGTCCCATCCCTGAAGGCAGGCTGCAGGGGGGTTTAAGAAAAGCAGGTCTAGTGGAAGGCAGCCCTGCCCATGGGGATTGGAATGAGATGATCTTTAAACACCCTCCCAAATCAAACCATTCCGTGATCCCCTTTGCTCACAAAAAAATAAATGTCACACAGACTAGGAGAGGCACTGAAGAGCAGGAAGCCCCTTCACTTTTAGGATCTCTTGTCTTGGCCTCGTGGAGCAGAGTGGTCACCATTCAACCATAGTCAAATCCAGACATGTGTTTGCAACAGGAGGGGAAAGCCTCATCCAGCCTGACCCCATCCTGCCCTCTTGTAGGGGATGGATTCAGCAGGAAAAGCCTCTCTCAGGAGCACCACAGTGGCTGCCCTGCATGGCAGTAATGTGGCTGTTTGCAGAGCAAACATTTCACAATCCAGCAAGGATTGGTCCTGCTCAGGAAGGGTTTTAATCTGAAAGGTGTGAACCCGCATGCCATTCCCACCTCACACTGGTGACAGGAGAGTCACTGATGACATTTTGCAGCACCACGGTGGATCAGCAGCAATAAGACAATGCCTTGATGGCTGTGAGAGGTCCTAGGAAGCTGCTGGCTGCCTGGACCTCAATCCAGGTGTGTGAGCACCAAGCTGAGCTCTCAGGACTCCTGTCCAAAGTGGGAACACACACAAGTGGTGACTCCAGGCATGGACATCCTTGGGTGCACACCCAGCACAGGGGATGTGTTCCTCCACTCATGTCAATGTGAAGGAGCAAAACCCTCCCTAGAGACCCCACCCTCTTCCCAGCAGACATCCTCAAAGCCCCGCTGTGCAAAACCACCCCTTGGCAGGCAAACTAGGCCCCTTTTCCCTCTCATTTTTCTCCAGGAAGTGCCTGAAGAAGATGTGTGTCTACAACCCAGCCAAGTTTGAGTGGAAGGAGATGGCTGCCATGAAAACCGCCCGCTCCTTGTTTGGAGCCACCGTGCACAAGGACAAAATCTACGTGGCAGCTGGCGTGACCGACTCCGGTTTGACCAACTCGGTGGAGGTCTACGACATTGCCACCAACAAGTATGTCCTGAGTTGTGGTTACACAAGGAGTTAGGTACAGGTATACCTTCAGCAACTTCCAACCATTCTGGAGTTTGTTTGTGACCCCTGATGTCAGTTCCTCCAGTTTACATGCCCATGGCAGGGGAGTTGGAACTGGAAAATCTCTAAGGTGCCTTCCAACCCAAAATATTCTAGGGTTCCTCAGATAGCTGGGCATCACCAAAGTCACTGTGGTTGGGCTGTGGATTGTCTCAGCCTCATCCTCAAAGTGGTTTCACCCACTGTGGCATCCTTGGGTTCCCTGGTACCTTCACCCAACACCATAAAATCTCTGAGTTTGGGTGGCTCCTGCAGCTGCAGTCCCAGCACTGGGACATACTGGTGCATGTACAAAAAGCAAATCAAAGCTGAATGATGATGATGGGAACAGTT
The DNA here is from genome assembly GCA_018697195.1 of Certhia americana. Lineage (NCBI taxonomy): Eukaryota > Metazoa > Chordata > Aves > Passeriformes > Certhiidae > Certhia > Certhia americana. The sequence goes on from CM031858.1 coordinate 2,018,519, forward strand.
TATCTAAAAACAGCCAGGGTATGGTCCCATCCCACCTAGACCTGCACAACTGGATCTGTCACTGCCGAGCTCAGTTGTTGGACCTGATTTGAGGCCACCCTCAGCGTGTCGGGGGGATGGCCAGGATGCTCTAACTTGTCCCCTCTCTCGATGTGGCAGGTGGGACAGCTTCACTGAGTTCCCTCAGGAGCGCAGCTCCGTCAGCCTGGTCAGCCTGTCTGGGGTGCTCTACCTGCTCGGGGGGTTCGCCACGGTGGAGACGGAGTCAGGGGAGCTGGTACCAACGGAGCTGAACGACGTTTGGAGGTGACAACCCACCCCAGAGCTGTCCGAGGGGCCATGGGAGGGATGTTAGCTATGAAATAGATAATTTCTGTCTTTTTTTATGCTATTATTGTGATGGAGGTTGTCACCCCAGCACGAGACTGCAGGCTCAGCACAGAGTTTCTGGGAATTTTGCCCTGCGCTGTGCTGGAGGGCACATTGGTGCTTCAGTGATCTCTCCCAGCCTCACACAGCAACAGACCAGGGAAAACTTGCTCCTTTGGCTTTGTTGTGCATTGACATTTTGCCTGGAGCTGGTTCCAGCCTCCTCTTTGGTGTGGAGCAGCATCTGTGCAATGCTTCCTCTCCCTGGGAACAGCCAGTGCTTGGGCTGGGAATCAGATAGTCTGGGCTGGGAAGCAGATAGGCTTGGCTGGGAAGCAGAGAGTCTGGGCTAGGAAGAAGATAGTCTTACATGCAAGAGGAGTAGGCAGAAAGCACTTAGCAACAGCTGCTAATGCAGCGTTGGCTGCTCCTGTCCCTCTCATCGGTGCTCTGGCACCCTCAGCAGGATCCTGCTGTCCTTCACCATGGATGTTCCACCTTGGTGCCATCAACCCAACTCCCAGAAGAAAAATATTCTCTCCCCTGCAAGATAACGTGCTGTTATACACATCCCCCCAACCAGAGCACGCCAGGGCTGGAAGTCCCTATGCAGATCCTTGTGGCCAAATAACTCCTGTGGGATGTCACACCACTCAGCAGGGCTCCCACCACTATGGAGAGCAGCTGGAGGGAGGGAGAGGAGGCATTTCCTCACCATTAAATGTCTGTCTGCCTCTCCCCAGGTATGATGAGGAGCAGAAGAAGTGGGAAGGGGTCCTCAGGGAGATCCAGTACGCCTCTGGTGCCACGTTCCTCCCCGTGCGCCTCAACGTTCTGCGCCTGACCAAGATGTAGTCAGGCATGCCTGCTCTTCTTTCCACGGGGTGCTGGGGCAAGGAGGGATGGGGGACAGGGGGAGATGCTTGTCAGAGATGTGGCATCTGCACACTGCCCAGGACATTGCATCTGTGATTGGTACTTCTTTGAATAAGTGGGAAAAGAGGGGAGAGTATCCGGAAAACGTCTGGGAACTCGAAGGTGTTCACAAGGTAATTAGAGAGGGGATCTGGAGCCTGCAAGGAGCTGGGGAAGACTGAGCAGCACAGAAAAATTAGTTATTCCAGTCTCAGGAGACAAGACAAATAGATCAGACAATTTTTTCCTCCTTTCTCCATGTTTTTCCCCATCTTTTCAACTGCTGTTGGACCTCTCCAAGAAACAGCAGATACAGAAAGTGGGGACTAAGGTGACATTCCTCAGGGAAAGGCATCTACAAAGTATTTCCCAACCTACAGTGTTTGCAAGCAGTATTCCTTGGAGTGGAGAAGGAAGGGTTAAAGTCAAGTGGTACAGGAGATACCTGATAGAATTTGATGAGTTCCTGACTGAAGAGGGTTGTTGGGATGAGAGAGTCAAAAGGAAAGATCACGTGAGCAGCACAAGCACTCTGGAAGTTGTAATGAAAATCAAATAATCTTTATTCTTTGCTTCTACCTTGACTTTGGAGTGATGAGAAGACAGGAGATGAGTCTCAGGAAGGGAGGAGTCATGTAAGTTGTAGAATGGGAAAGGGGGAGAGATGGGCAGGGGGTGCCATGTGTGATCATCTCCAGACTTTCAGGCTCCTCATCCTCAATCACAGATTACAATGTCCTCACCTATGAAGAATGCTGTTTTTTAGGGAAAGGTTTTATATTTTTGCTGTTTCTCTTATTTTTAATGTTCAGATTTTTTTTTTTTTAAAGAGTATTTTACTTTGCTATGGAGATCTCAGATGTGTTTGGCTCAAAGAGAGCTTCTGAATGAGGAAAAATGCATATTTATTTTAGAGTTCTCAATAATGAAGTTTTGATAGAGACACGACTGTACTGGCAGCAGGAAAAAAAAGATCTGTTAGAGTAAAAATCTCCTGATGCCCACACCATCTGACCAGTGGTTTATTTAAAAATAAATCTGACTATTCCAAAAGAAATCCCCTGTGTTTGCACATTGATAGAGCTGAAACTGATCCTTCACAGCAACCAAAGACAAGGGCTGAGCACAAATTGTGATGGACACATGCAGCAAAACAGCCCCATGGAGAGCCCCATTTTTCTTGCTATTTTCCCCCATTTGAGAGCTGAAATTTTAGGATCTGTGTCCTTACAGCTCTTCCCCATGGATACCACAACTAGGAGCTCACCCAGGAGGAAGCTGGATGCCTACAGGGTGAGAGGAAACAGCCTCAAGTCGTGCCAGGGGAGGTTTATATTGGATATTAAGATGAGTTTTTTCACAGAAAGGATTGTGGAAGAGGCAGTGAAGTTCCAGTGATGGAGTCACCGTCCCTGGAGGTGTTCAAAAAACATGTGGATGTGGCACTGAGGGACATAGTTTAGTGGTAAACATGGTGGTGGTGCTGGTGGTTAGACTCAAAGAGATTAAAGTCTCTTCCAGCTTTAACAATTCTATGATTCTGTGATGTTGTAGTACCATTAACAGAGGTAATAATCAATCACAATTTAAAAAAAACCAACCAACCAACCAAACAAACAAAAAAACCCCAAAAAACCCAAAAAACTTTGCCAAAAAATTGCCTCAAAGTGGTATGAAAATTCTGGTATGACAAATCATACCTGATTCATCTAGATCAAAATGCAGTTGTGGAGAAACTAAAACATGTTCAAAAGGAAAAAGAATTCAAGGGAAGTAAAGGAACCAGAGTCTTGTCCTGGTTTCATTTGAAGGATTTAGGAAGTTACAGGATAAGCTCCTTAGAGGACAATCACATCAGAACAGTAATGAAATATTTCACAAGAAAAAGAAATCCAAGGTGACTGGCTGTCACAAGTAGCTTAAAAAACAAAAAAGGAACAAAGATCTTTGAAACAACCAAATGTGTGAAAAATGCATGGAAAAGAAATAAACACCTTCTGCCTAGTTCTGCAGAAATTCATTTAGACAATTCCCAAGCTAATTAAAGATGAATCTTCCAAATAGCTTCTGGCAGAAAAGAAGAAAAGAAAAATGAAGAAAAAAAATTTTTAAAAATAGTCCCTGCATAGAATAACCATTTTTAGAAGTCATTTATTGCAGTGTCAGCATAACCCCTCCTGCCTCCAGCAGCACCATCCCTGGATGTGCTCAAGGAATGAGTGGAAGCTGCACTCAGGGCTCTGGTCTGGTTGACAAGGTGGTGACAGGTCAAAGTTTGAGTCAGTGATCTTGAAGGTGTTTTCCAGCCTTAATGATTCTGTGATTTTGTGACCTTTGCTTCAGCTCTTCTTGCTGAATGCAGGCTGGAAAGTTGTTGATCCTAATAGAGGTTTAATCCCCACTCAGCCTCCTGCCACATTTCTTGCCTTTCCTGGAGGAATTGTGGGCTTTTTGAAGCCAGCAGGAGAGTGTTGCTGACCTTCCATGAGTTGTTGTGATGTGGTCCCTGTTAAAGGCTCAAGTCATTTCAAATAAACCAGAGTTTGGTTCTCACACTATCATAAAGTTGTGGAGAAGCCACCACTGGCAGAAGGCAGGAAACTATAAAAAGAAAAATAGCTGTTGTATAAAAAGACCCAGAACTTGAAATATCCCATTGTTTGAGCAACAAACAAATCTCAGCACGTGTTGGTCCGAGGAAGGAGGCTAAGTTGGACATCACCAAGTGAAATTGTGTCCTGGGGATGCTCCTCCAAGTCTCCAAGAGGCTGTGTCAGTTTAAAGGCCATCACAGATAAGAAATGCCACCAGCAATGCTCAGAGAGACATCACTCCTCCCTGCTGCCTGATGTTTTCCTGGCTCAGATGCAACAGATTCCCCTACAGTTAATGACAGTGGCAAAAACTACATCCAAAGGCTGAGGGAAAACCATTCCTTCTTCCATTACTTTCCCAATATCCATGCTGATATTGTCAGCAAGGTTCGCCTGCTCCATTTTAAATTAATAAAGGCACTGTGTCCTTTTGGACGTGCTCCTTGGCTTCTTCACTGCCAACAGAGATCAGAGCCCCTACTCAGAGTTCACACCGGCCTGATGGAGCCAGTAGGACCAGGTGCTCAGTCCTTACCACAGGGCTGTAAGCACTGAATTCCTTCTTCTATCCACTCATCACCCTTCCCTGAAAAGCTCTTTTTTTGTTGGCCCCACAACAGTCAAGTTGTCTCACACACACGCACACACCTCCCACCAAACCCAACACAGAGCCTGTACATGTGAAACAGTGGCAGCACTCAACATTCCACAGGAAACTCATCCTCCCCGTGTCTGACTGCTTGCACAGTTGCCTGAAAAAAACCCTTTGAAAAGAAAAGAAAAACAAAAATAAAAGGAGGTGGGGGGGAGAAAAAGATAAAGCAAGATTAAGGTAACAAAGAAAGTGGTGGAGCTTTCAGTTTTCTTTTATAAAAGACAAATCGTTTATTGATTCAGTCCTTCCACTTGCAACCTCTTTGGTAACAGTCATAACACTTCCAGACTGGGAGAACGCAGTGGAAAGGCCCAGTTCTGACCTCTCACCAATTTCAGAGCTCAGCGAGCCCCAACGTGCCTTGGTGAGAGGCCAAAAGCAGATTTCAAAGCGTGGCCAAGGACCTGGCCTCGAAGGGCAACCCAAACCAGCCTCCCTACCGTGACTCCTCACGCTCGTGGGCAGCGCAGAGAGCAGCCTCAGCATCCCCAGGTGGAAGATGGCTCGGGATGGGGATGTCTGACTGGGAGTTGTGCCCTGGGAGGTGGCTCTGATGAACCTTTTGGGGCCTCCTGGACATTGGCCAACGGGACCATCGACGAAGCAAGACTGGCCCGTTCCTGCCGTAGACAATGACTCGCCTCAGCTGGCCCCATGGGGATGGACTAATCCAACCATCTCAGCCTCCCCCTCCTCACACCATCCCAAAGAGAGTAACTGCTGTACTTGGAGTTAAAGATAAACATATATTGATTACACATGGTCATAAAAAAAAAAAGTAATAATAATAATAATAATAATAATAATACATTTCCTAGAACATTACTTAAGACGCTTCTGAAAAGCATCCAAGCTTCCCCTCCCCTCCCCGCCTTCCCTTAATCTATACAGAATAAAGTGCTTCGTTTAGTTTGTTCACACTTGTAGAGCCACCAATACACTCTTAACTTGGCATGTTTGGGCAACCGATACTGAATGCCGTAAAATAATACAGAGCCAAACACCAGGCATGAGAAACTAGTTTTGAGGCAAGTGCTTGGGGTTTCATTCATTTCCTTCAAGTTCCATGCTACAGAGGTTGTTCTTATTTCTTTCCTTTTTTTTTTTTTTTTTTTTTTTTCCTTTTAATCTCCTTTTTCTTTAAAATTATTATTTTCTTCCTTTGTAAGTTCAACCCAACTCCCGTCGTGGTTCCTTGTCTCTAGGCAGGGCTGCGTGTGGGGAAGCTCTCGCCGTCCACGTGAACAAAGGGCGTCTGTCTGTCTGTCTGTCCTTCCCTCCTGACTTCGGGCAAACCAAGAGTCACCTCAGAGGAGTTGTCTAGCAGCGGATGCTCGTCTCTATTGCACTGTCACAGCCATTCCCACCCGTCCATCCATCCACCCACCCACCCATCCGTCACCTTCCCACCGCGCCAGGGTTATGGCTGTGGTCCGAAGGGCCAGCTGTGCCTCATGGATACGTGAGGCAAACTGGTCTGTGCTACCAGGCTCCTGGGATATATAAACCAAAAATGACCCTCCCCACATGATTCCCTCCCTCCCCAAAGTTCAAATGAAGGGTGGATTGTGTGTGTGTGTGAGGGGAAATTCTGACCCAGACAGGGCTGGGGTTTAGGTGTGTGGGAAAAGCTGTCAGCTGGAAGTTGCACTACGGCGGATTCAGGAACGGCGTCATGGAAATCAAGCCCCTCTCCACCCTCATGGTCTGTCGAAGAAGGGATGTGAGAGATTAAGGTGCAAGAGTTGAGAAAAAAAAAATTTAAAAAAAGGAATTAAAATAAAACATAAAAAAGCTTGAAAACAACGGACCCAACTCTCCTGTCTCCTGCCCTGTCTAACCCCAAGGGGTGTAACAGCGCCGGGCAGGATGGATCCGGGATGGACGAGGCACTGCGGGAGCAACTCGTCTGAGCTCTTAGTACACGAACGAAAACCAGACATGAAGACACACCAGGGTTGAATCAGGGTGTAGACAAAAGGGCTTGGAGGCCTTGTAGGACTCCTGGGAACTACCCAGGCCTTGGAGAGGGGAGGGAGCAGCAGGGATCTGGTTCTCCAAAGTGCTGTGTGCATGGTCACATCTCGACGTCTCCAAGTGGCTCTACGAGCAGGCTCTCGAAGGGGATTGATGCGGCTGGGATCAGTCACTGGGCTTTCTGCTGGGCTTCCAGCCTCAAGGAAGTGCTCTCATCTCACAGAGATGTCCAAGGGGGGCAGGTCCTCACTGGGAGAGGATGAACCAGGACAGGAACAGGGAAAGCCACCTCCAGGTGAGTGGAACAAGGGAGCACAATGTTCGTGTGGGTGTTTACGTGGGGGAAGTCTGTCAGCTGATGGGCTCCATCACAGAAGACCATAAAAGCAAGGTGAGCCCTCCTCAGGGCACAGCGCTCCCATCCTGTCTCAAGGCTGATCATGAGGGGAAAGAAGCACAAGGAAGCCCAAGGGGATGGATCTGGGAGGCAGCAGAGGTGGAGACAGCATGGACCACTCCAATACCTCCACAGGTTTCACTGAATGCTTCTCTAAAGCAAGCATCTTCCAGTATGGGTCGTGGTTCCTTCAGACAGCCAATGGCCCCAAGAGCCCTCATCCCTCACAGGTGTGTTTGAGAAGGCTTTGAACCATCCCAGCGAGCCCCAAGGTCATGGAAGGGGACAGCAGAGAAGCCTTTGGAACCCACCTGAGAAGGTCAGTATGGTGAGGCAGCTCTGCCACAGCAACCTCCTCGTGCTCAGAGCAGATGGAGATGGGGGTGAGCCCACTGGTACTGAGAACCATGCTGGGCAGCCACAGGATCCCAGCCAACATGAAAATGAAAAGGACTCTGTGGCCCCAAAATTTTAACATCAGTCAGGTATCCCAAGATGCCAGGCACCAGTGGGGCACTGCTCAGCAGGAGGTGACACCTGTCACCTCACAGGGCACTCAGGAGAACAGCAAATGCTCCCCAGCCCTGTCCCCATCAGGCTCCTGCATGTCCCCTGTCAGCAAAGCCCCTGAGCATGTGGCTGAATCCTCCCTTCTCTGTAGGGACAGCCTCAAAGCTGCCCAAGTGCTTTGCTGATTTGTTCCAGGAGATGAAGCACCAAGACTTTTCGCAGAGCCAGATGTGGCTCCCTGTCCCCAGCACTCTGCTGTCACCCAGCACAAGCTGCATATCAGAAAAGGCTCCTGCAGCCCACTCCTCACCTACCAGCAGTGCTTCCACCCCCCCCTCCATGACATGACACACAGGTGACCTCAACACTGGCTTTAGGAAGCACAGGATCAGCTGGAACATCCCCCACCTCTTGCCAGCCCTTCTCTGCCCATGCTGGGTGCTCTCTGACTCCAAAGAGGACACTTCCCCAGGCAGGGACCACACAGCCATGGTCAGGACAATGCGTGGCACCCTGGGGCAGAGCACAGCAGTGAGAGACCCTGCTGGGACCTCAGTACCCAACAAAAAGGTGACAGCAAAGCCTTCCTCTTCACTTCCTCCTCAGCATGAAGCCAGCCATATTATTTGTAAGCGAAACCAAAGACCAGCTCGACTTCAGCAAGCACTAAGCAACACCACAGGGCATCACCAAAACAACCACAGCCCTCACTGGTCCCCTCTGGTCCCCCCAAACCAGGACAGGGCAATGGATGTCAGCACCACAAGAAGTGAAGCTTGGGAGAGCAACACAGGCAACAAACTGGAGATTGGGACATCATAATCATCATCCCCAGGCTGAACACAATCTTGCTTTAGCTCTGAACCTTGCAGTGGGACCAGCCTGGAGCTCACCCATCTCTCAGGGGTTTATTCGGATTGTTAAGGCACTATTCTGGGCCGATTCTGCTGAGAAACAGAAGCGTCCTGCTCCTCTATCCCAGGCTACCTTCCTGCCGGTCCCAAAGGTGTCTGAGCTCTCCCAGGAACAGCTCCCCAACTCCAGAGCATCCCCAGGAGCCCAGCTCCTGCTGGGATTAGCAGAAAGGGCACTCCAGAACCCAGCTCCCTTAGGGCACCCCAAAACTGAACCGACAGTGAGCTGCAGATGCCCCAAGATGCAAGGTGGGTGTTTGTGCTTTTGCCTGTGGAGGAGGAAAACCTGCTGTAGGGAAGGAAGACATGTCAAGGGCTGCTAACGAGAGCCTGCCAATGGCTTTCCAATGGGGACATCTGCTCACTCACCACAGGCCACTGGGGCTGGCAGTGGCGGGTTCCTCTGGGGCGCCCACCTCCCAGCCCCATGGGTGAAGAGCCTGAAAGACCAGCTTTACAGTACAGGGATTCAAGCACCACTAACTAGAATTCGGCTTAGAAATATTGATGCACTGACCAGCAAGCTCAAGCCTGGATATCCTGCTCCTCCCAGCCACACCAGCATCCCAGCAGGAAGATGAAGCCGGCGTGTGGGAAGATGAAATTGAGAGTGCAACCTTTTACCTACACCCTTTCGGATGGACGGCGGATCCCCCCCCCTGCACCCACCCTCCTCGGGGGGCAGGGGGCTTCCTCCTGCTCCCCCTCTCTGCAGAGAATGACGGGTGAGAAAAAGGAATAAAAACCCAAAACAACCCCAAAATGAGGAGGAAGGAGGGGTAGAGAGCAAGCAAAGCCTTGGCTCCCCGGGGGAAAGGCGTTCCCGAAGGGCAGAGCGGTCCGTGCAGGCGCATGGCCAGGGTGGGGGGCACCTAATTGTTGTTTGAATTTATCCTCCCCGCGGGAAACAGGGGAGGGGGTGGCGGTAGGTGAGGAGGAGGAGGGAGGGTCTGTGGAAGAGGATGGAGCAGCGGCAGGGGCAGGGGGGAGACGCCGGGGCCGGGGGGCAGCGGAGCCGGGCTGGTGGCGGGTTGGGGGACGGCCGTGTCCGAAGCCAAGGGGTTGCTGACGCGGAAACATTTCTCCTTGTGGGCTTTGAGCATGTTGGAGAAGCGGAAGCGCTGGCCGCAGACGTCGCAGGGGTACGGCTTCTCCCCGGTGTGGGTCCGGCGGTGCCGCTTCATGTTGGGGCGGCTGGTGAAGCTCTTCCCACAGATCTCACAGATGTAGGGCTTCTCCCCTGTGGGCGGGAGGAGAGGGGGGAGAAGGTGCTGGTTAGGCCAGGTGCCAGGGATTGGAGAGGTTTGATGTCTCGAGATGTTTTTGGGTGCGTGTGTGTGTCTGTGTGTGTGTGCACCTTGCCCTCGTGAGGCAGTGAACAGCTCCACAGCCCAGCCCTAGGGCCTGTATCCCAGCCTGGAAGTGTCTGTCAGTCATGGCACATGGGAAGCAATGCTCTACTCTCCCCTAATCCATCTCTTGAAGGGCCAAATGATCAGAAGTACCATGTGGAAGAAAGGCCTTTGAGGACCAAGGGATATTTAGAGCTGAACACCAGGCCATGACATTCATCTAGACCCTACCTCTGTCTTGGAAGTTCTGTCTGAACCCAGGAGTTGGTAGCTATATTTGTGCTTTTCTATATCTTTTCTATCTTTCTCTCTTTCTTCTAATTCCCTCTCCTTGGAATATTTTGAGTACCTTAACATCAAATGTGTTTGAAGTTTGCTAAGTTGAATGGGCCAAGTTAATGCTGAGAGAAGTGTTTTGTGTTGGTTGAATGCTGTACTAAACCTTTTGCCAAAGTTCCCTGATTTTTCTCAAGTTTGCCAGCAAACCTTTGTGCTATTTTGACCTCTTGAGAAGATCTTGTCGGTATTTCTCCTGTGCATCCAGCTCAGAGATCACGAGCCATTGTAAGCCCTTCCAAAAGTCTCACTGAACGAGTTGATTGGGGCCTTACCAGTGCCCCCCAAAACCCCACCCTGCCACCCACACCAAGATATTACCCCCATCCCATCACTCCTTCCAGGGAGAGCCTGACTGCAGGGATCTGGGGCCAGGCAAGGGGGAAATCTCACCCGTGTGTGTCTTCATGTGCTCATCGAAGTACTGCTTCATGTTGAAGTCCTTGCCACACCACTGGCACATGAACTGCTTGTGGCCAATGTGGATGCTCATGTGGGAGCGCAGCTGGTACTTGTACTGGAAGCGCTCGTTGCAGTTCTGTGGGGGCAAGGAGTTGTTGATCAGCACCCAAAATATCCCCACATTCCCCTCAAATCACCAGCAGTGAAGAAAATCCTGGTTTTTCCCCCCCAAGAAACCCCCCCAAACAGGCTTTTTGGGACATGCCCAGACAGGTTTAAAGGCTGGATGGGCTTGGGGTGGGTGCAAAGTCCAGGCAGTCAGGGACAGATGCTAGCATTGGACAAGTTTATCCTAAATACGGTGGGACCCTCAAACCAGGAGGTGATGCAAATTTTGGAACAGCATGGAATCATCCCTGCAGCTACACTGGCACAAAGCACAGTAGAAGCCCCAAGGAGTGGAAAATCTTTCCCCAGATCAGTGTTTTTGCCCTCATCTGAGAGGCTGAGGGCTGGGGTGACAGCCAGGACCTTACCTCACATTTGAAAGGCTTTTCCCCAGAGTGCTGGAGGGAGTGGACCTTGAGGGACATGCTGCGCTTGAAGGACTTCCCGCAGGTCTCACAGGTGAAGGGCATGTCCTTGGTGTGTGCTGGAGGGGACAGGGGCAGGTCAGGAGCCTCCACACACCTCCACCACCCATCTCCCCACACCTCAGCTGTGTCTCACAGCGCCCAACCCCAGCAAAACCAAAGCATCTCTGGAATATTCACGGCAGCAACATTTCAATCATTTCCCTTCCAAACCCCCATTCTTTTGGACCTCTTTGGTGGCTCTGAGGCCCAGGAACTCAACCACCGTGGTCATGTGCAATTTGCTTTCCAAAGCCCAGCACTGGTCTGGTGCTGTTGCACTGGTTACACTTCAAACCTTCCTCTGATCAATAAAATAAATGGGTCTCCACAGCATCACCTCCAAACCCAGCACTGAGCAGACATTCCTTCAGCAGTGGATATCAGGCCATATTTCAAGATGGGGATGTGAGAAAGCTCACCCAAGAGTAAGCACAGCCCTGAACACCCAACATGACAGCAACAGAAAACACCTGGACCAACACCCCCAACACCCGTGGTACCTCCCACACTCACCAACCATGTGTTTGCGCACGTGGGCCATGGTGTAGAACTTTTTCTCACAGATCTCACAGGAGAACTTCTTCTCTGCATAGCCATGGACAATCTTGTTGTGCTCGTGGAGAGACCAGAGCTTCTTGAACCCCTTCCCACACGTCACGCACTGCAAGGACACAGGAGATGATCAGGGAAGCAGGGGAAGCAGCTTCACCCATGGAAAGGGAACATCACTGTGAAAGATACAGCTGATATCGAAAATTGTAACAACCAGCAAGTCTGATACGGACCTTGTCACTTCAAAACCTCCAAACTTTGTATTTCTATCCATGGGATGAGCAAGGGACAATGACCTTCCAGGGAAGGATGTGGAATCTCCTTCAATGGCTGTATCAGGACTTGGATAAGCAACAGCTCGTGCCCTATTCCCAACTGGCAGTTTTATTCCTAAATGAAGATGTTATGTAGAATAATCCCAACCCTCTGTGCATTGGAAATTTGCAAAAAATATAAAAAACAGAGAGAATCCTAAGCCAGGGCAGTACAACTTCAGTCTTCAGCAGATATCATGGGTACTTCACCACTAAACTGATTTTCCGAACAGATCTATGATTCCATGATATCCAAAAGAACCAAAATGGACCCAAACCACCAGTCCATCAGCACAAGAACAATGTGACATGCAAAGCCTTCCCCAAAATGTTAAGGCAGAGAATTGCTTCAGCTCCAACAAGTTCAATGCTCCTCTGGAAGTTCCCAGGAAAAGCTCCAGCTTCTGTGTGGGACCTCTTGGAGGCGTGTGAGACCAGTTCAGTCCTCAAGGAAACACAGGAGAGAGGTGTCCACAAAGGAAACCATGCCAGGAGCCAGGGGTCAACTCCTTCCCCTTTCCCTCTCCACTGCTCACATTCCTCTCGGCCAGCAGGGATAAAACCATTCCTTCTCTCCTTGCAGATTTGTTGAGAAAATAATTCATGCCTTGAAGGCATCTTGCAACAACGTGGCTGAATTTTAGTGGTGAACCTGGGGAGGGATTGCTCCACTTCTCCTCCTTCCCAGAGGAACAGATGCTCCTTGATGGGCTTCAACCAAATTTACTGTGATACTGTAGAAAATGCACCATTAGGCTGTGGAGTCACTGTATTTTTCCATATATATTTATACTTAGGTGCCCCAAAGGAAAAATTAGGGTCACAGAGCCATTCCCAAGCCTCATCATCTTCATCTTGCCATGCTCAAACGTCAACATGAGTAGTCCTCTGAGTCCCACTGTTCCCAAGTATGTATTTCCATGGATCAGAACAGCTCTATCTCTGCTTTCAGGGATATTTCAGTGCAAATTTGGGATTAGAGCTGATATCAAAGACACATCAATATCCATTTTCTCCACTTAAAATGAAAGAGGCAGGGGAATTTCAAATTGAAAGGTAGAGGGAAAGCAGCAGAGGTAGAAAAAACCCCAGAGCTGGGACCAAACAGCCTGGAGGGCCGAGCTCTGTGTCCTCACTTACTGCTGAAAACCGTCATTCAAAAATATGGAAGTAATGTCCAAATGAGGGGGAAAATATGAGGATATAAATTCTTGCAGGTTAAAGGGAAATGCATACTGAAGTTAGCAAAAAAAAAAGAGTTTGAGGGACAACTAAGTAAAGCAAAGGATGAATCACTGGTGAATTTTCAGGTGGTAGAGGTAGGATGTGCATTATGGAGATGGGGAACGAGCCCAGGGAGCAGGAGGGTGCTTAAATCCTAAAGCTTTATGGATGAAATCTGGGGACAAAACAGGGAAAGAGAGCAGCAGACTAAACTGGGAAAAGAAGGATAGTCCCTCCACAGATCTGATTAAAGCACAAGAAATACAAAATGTTGTGGGTAGAGTGCCAAAAAAAAATTCCTTTTCCATCCAGACATAATTCCATGGGATTTTGATAAAGTTATTAAATACTATCAGAGCAAATGGAATGGATTTGGCTATTTGTAAAATTAAAAATGCTCAATTAAGTGGGAGACAATGATCCCTTTTTCTGCAGAAGGAGGTCACCACACAGGCAGTTGTAGTTCATCCTATTCCAAAATGATCTGGAAAAGGGATAAAAAGGAGGGGGCAAAACAAAAAACAAGCCATGAGGTGACAGCCTCATGTTATCCACCTGGAAAGCAGATGAAGCTGAATAAACATTCTGGTAAAACTCCTTTTTAACTGCCCAGGTTTTATGTCAGGCTCTGAAATAGCCACCACCACGCAGGTGTTGGAGCTAAACTCACCCATTCTGGGAAAAAGCATCGCCAAAAAAAGCAACTTCAGTGCTGTGAATTTGTCAGGAAGATGCACCAAAAGGTCAGTGACTGCTTCACCTACGAACCAAGACAGTTCCTGCTTCCGTATTCCCTGCTTGCCAAGATCTGCCTCATTCCCTTTTTTGTTTGGGATGTCACCAGTGAAGGGCTCCAGTAGCTCTTGGGTTGTGTTACCTTCACCAAGGAGAGCTGTGAGATCATTCAAAATCTGGTTGCTGGTGGGAAAGGTGATGGGAGAAGCTTTCCATAAACTGGTGTATTTGTAATTATTAGCAGCAGCATCCTGTAAAACAGCTCATCAGGAATTAGGAGACAGGGATTTGGAGGGATCTTCAGGAACACACGTGTTTGCTGCTCTGGCTGGGTGCCTCCCTATCTCCCCAAAACTTCACTGATTTAACAAAGTCAATTTGCAAACACAGGACCTCATTAGCACAGGGGAAGGCCACACCAAGCTCGAGCCATGCATGGATGTCAAACGCACTCAGAAATTTGCTAATACGCACAAAAAAAGCACAAAAGGCAGATTAAAACCATTTTAACTCCTGTCAGCAAATCTTCAAATTAAGCTAAAATGGGTTCAGCCTGGGTGGGAATGCTGGAGTGTGTCTCCATCAGGGGCTTGCAGTGTTTTATCCAGATTAACTGAATAAATTCAAAAGAAAAATTACTCCTCAAAAATTAACTCTGTGTTTCCACACAGCCAGTCAAGGGGGAGCTACAGCCCCCCCATCACAAATCCTCTGATTCCAGGCCACTGTGGGACCCTCCTGAATGTGAATTCAAGTCATGGGTGAAGGAATGTTCCCTCCCAACTTCCACGTGCCAACTGCAACATCAATATTATCTGAGCATGAGCCCATCCCATGGTGTAGCTGGATGGGATCACCTCCGTGGTGTTTGGGATGCCCTTCCCTCACTGGGATGTCCCACAGCAGTGGGATGCTCCTCCTTTGGTGGGATGTCCCCACCTTGATGGTGGGGTATTTCCCTCTGGGTGGGACATCCATCTCTAGTGGGACGCTCCACCCTGGGGTAAGGTACTTCCCCTTGGTGGGATGTTCACCCCGGTGGGATCCATGCCCTGGATGGATCCATGCTCACCTGGATGTTCTTCTCACAGTCGGTCTGGTGGTGCAGCAGGAGCTCACTCTCCAGCAGGAAGCGCTTCCCACATTTGTCACAGATCTGCATCCGGCTGTGGGTGACGTTCATGTGCTTCTCCAGGTACCAGCGGTTGTTGAAGATCCGGGGACACTTCTTGCACGGGTAATGCTGCTTCTCCTCCAGCTTCACCTTCTGGCCCAAGCCATCTTGTTCCTTCTTTCTCTTCCTTCCCCTCTGGCCTTCTTCTTCTTCCTCCTCCTCCTCTTCCACCTTGGCCATCTCCTGGGACCTGGTTGCCATGGCAGGTTTACTGGCCTTGGATGCCCGGCTGGCCCTGCGGGGCTGCCCACTCTTTTCCCTTTTCATCTCTGAGGCATCTTCATCATCATCATCCTCTTCTTCCGTTGTCTCCTCCAAGTCTTCCTCCTCACTGCGCTCCTCCTCCTCCTCCTCCCCCACCTCCGCATCCTCCTCCTCTTCCTCCTCCTCCTCCCCTTCCTCATTCTCCTCCTCCCCATCCTCCTCCGTGTCGCGCCCATCCCCTTCCGGCCGCCCCATCACGGCCGCCTCGCTGGCGGCCGCCTTCCCCTCCGTGCCCTTGGAGACGTTGAGGGTCTGGTTGTTGAGGTTCACCTCCACGATGATCTGCTCCCGGTTGTAGGAGCCCTGGCTGTCCAGGTCCTCCTCAGACTCCTCACCCTCCATCTTACAGACAGCACCGGCACCTCCATCCTTCTCCTCCTTGTAGTACTGCTTGGCCGGGCCGGGGGGGAGCGTCCCACTGCCTGTCCCATCCTCCACCCGCACCGAGAAGGGATCGTTACCCTCCCGGGCGTAGATTTTGGGGTGGGGGGCGTCCACCTCCTGCTTGATCTCACAGTAGTAGGGCGGGGGCCCGGCACAGCCCTCGGCGGGCAGGGCCATGTCGGTGGCCAGGCTGAGCGAGCGGGTGTCCAGCAGGTCCTGGCAGGAGGACGCGATGTTGTTCATCTGCAGCACGGCGGCCGCGTTCAGCACGTCCTGCACATTGCAGGAGTTGACGAGCAGCTTGGAGGTGTAGATGAAGTTGAGGATCTGCTGGAGGCCCTGCGAGGTGAGGGCCTCCAGAGAGAGCTCCACGCGCTGCAGCTGCTTGTTCTGGGTGAAGAGGGAGTGGAAGAACTGGCTGTAGGCTGCCAGGACCCCCTTGTGCGCCGGGAAGATGCTCTTGTGCTGCACCAGCACGATGTCCACGTCGCACAGGTCCGGCTGAAAGAGGCGCTGCTCGTTCAGTCTGTCCATCAAACACGTGAAGTGGAGGGCTACATCCTCCACCAGGGAGTACTCAGCCGAAGGGTAGTCAGTCGTTTTTTCGACTATCAGCTGTGGGGAGGAAAGAAATAAAATCATTCAGGGCTCTTTCTGCCAAAAACACCCTTCTGGCCGTGACAGCCATCCCTGGCCATGCATCCCCGAGACAGAGATGCCACCTGAGAAGCTCTACTGCCAGCCCCAGCTTGGAGGTGCCAGCCAAAACATTCCATCACCAAGCCCAGCTTGGAGATACTAACCAGGAAATTCTACCACCAGCCCCAGCTTGCAGATATCAATCAGAACACTCCATCATCAACCCCAGCTTGGAGATATCAGCCAAGAGAACCCACCACCAGACCCAGCTTGGACATATCAACCAAAATGGTCCATCACCAGACCCAACTTGGACATGCCAACAAAAACTCTCCATCACCAGATGCAGCTTTGGAACACCAAGAAGCTCCACAACCAGGCCCAGCTAGAAGACACCAACCAAGAAGCTCGGTCATCAACTCGAGTCCAGGAGACTCAACCAAGGAGGAGAAGGCCCAGTGAGAGGGCAGGTCAGGGCCACACGGGCACCCACTGATATCCCTTCAAAGTGGGTAGGAGGCATCATGGCCACCAAGGAGGTGCAAGGCCAGGCTCTGGTGTCCACATTCACTCAGAGATGTCACACAGAAGAGGGGATGCCTTGACCTCTTGAACCAGATGGAGATCCAGGTGGAAATTTGCCCCAAGCAGGAAGCCAATTTTAGTCACCTGCTGAGATTTAACCCCCTAAATAAAAGGAAATTAGGATTTTAGAGCTCCCTGATTCTACAGCTAATTACATAAAGCCCAATATCCTCGGCTGTTTCGGAATTACGCCGCGTGCTCTGGCTCACGACAGCAGCTCGCTCACAGCTCGATCCATTGGGATGATTTATGCACTTTTTAATGCTCATTTTCCATTGCCTGGGGAAAGGCACTACCTGGAAAAATTCAAATCAGGGAGCAGCACCCCCAGGCTGGGAAATGCTGCGACTGCCAACCCTCCCCAGGCTGAGTTTTCTGGGTATTTAACCCAACTCCCACGTACTTCACATGGTCCAGACCATCCCTGGTGTTCATCCCCTCTCCTGGTGACACCTGAGCCCCAGGATGAGCCTGCCTGCTCCATCCCACATCCAAGGGATATCCCACACCCTAAATCCTGTGTCCTGTATTAAAAGCAGGAGGGATACACTCTTTCCCTCTGCTTCCTTTGCTGAACACCCAAATCCTGGATGGAGACAGATCCAGATCCCATAACACCCTCTTTCCTGACCTTTATAGGATCTGACCAAGGACATGGTGCAGAAGAGTGGCAGAGAGGGAGGGTTCAACCTGCCAGGTTTATCCTGCACCTCCTGCTCCATAAAGAGTTTTTCAGCTCCAATTTTTTTCTGGAACAAATGGCAGCTCTTGATCAACACACAAATTCCAACAAGACATGTTCTGTTTGTCTTTTTTTTTTCTTTTTTTTTTTTTCTGGTGAGCCAAAGGCAAAAGCACACACAGACAAAAATGCTTAAATAATAAAAAAGGGTGTTTTCTTCTCTGTTTTCCCAACAAGCAAAAAAAACCCTCTTCCCTTTCCTTGCCAAATTTTTTCATTTTTGTTGGATTTCTGCTCTGCAACCAACCCATCCATCCAATTGGGATCTCAGCTTTGCATGGTCCTGATAGCCCTGGAGAGCTCCAGCAAGTGCTGGCACCCAGTGAAAACATGGAAAAACCAGTTCTGCTCCAAATTCTTGGCTCTGAAGCCTGGAGTGGGGCAAAGAGTTAGGAAAAGGGTCAGGGGTTTATATATTTTATATAACTTTTATAATTTATGTAAATTTAATATTTTCAATATTTTATACATTCATTCTAACATATAGTTAAACTACTTATATATTATATATACATAAATACATAAACATTCTTTATATATGCATTTATTACAAAATGCTGCATCCCAGCTGGAACACCATCCACCCCACCATTTTCTGAGCCTCTCACGACTGCCAAGAACATTTTGATGAGACCTTGGACGGTTCAGCCCCCCCCCCCCCAGCACACGCAGAAAATAATTAAGAATATCATAAATATCAAAAACTGAAGAGACAGCAGGAATTCAGCAGAGCAGCTCGCCAGGTTCTCCCCTGAAAAAAAAACAAACCCTAAATTCAGATTTTTTTCCTCCGGGGATCCAGCTCACCTCATTCTTTATTTAGGATACCCCAAGCTTGGCTTAGGGATGGCCACTGAGGAATAGGTGCCAAACAGGGGGAAATGGGTCTGTGGGGCGGCATCGCCCAGTCTGGAAAACAAAAGCCAGCTTTTTTTTTTTTTTTTTTTTTGTTTTTTTTTTTTTTTTTTTCTCCCCTCCGCATCGAGGATTTTTGGCAAAAGGGGGTGATCCCTCACCCAGCGCCGGTCCTTGCCAGGCAGCTCTAATCAGTCCCAGCAGCGGCGAGGACAATGCGTGTCTTGGCCGCGTCCCGCCGGTGACTTCAGCCCGGGCTTGTCAGCGGGAGCCTTTTGCTCTTTATTGCTCTCAGATGCTTTTCGTGAGCTTGCCCGGAGCCAGAGCCCCGGCCGAGACAAGAGGCGCCTGCCGGGGTGAGATCCCGAAAAAGACCCCAATTTGCCCCAAAATGCCCCTCCGGCAGCTCCCGTTCCCTGCAGCTCCACTGGAGCGGAGAAGCCAGACTAATGGGGATTAAATGGGAGGGTTAAATCCAGTGCTCTTCCTCGGGGGAAACGCAAATATTTGAAATGTATATCCCTTTTAATATTTCTCATATTAAAAATACATATTAAAAAAAAAAAAAAAAGAAAAAAAAAAAAAGAAGAAAGAAGGAAAGAATCACGAGTTTTGCTCTTTCTCACCATCGCCACGCTGCCCCTCTGGCTCTGTTCAGTGCCACCAGCAGGTCACCCATCCCATCTCCATCCCCTGCCGCACCTGGGCAGCTCACTGGATGCACTAAACCAGGGTGAACCCTAAAACTGCGGGGCCCCACCACACACTGCCAACCTCTAAGCAAGGCTCTGGCATCATCGGCTCAGGAAAAACACCCCTAAAAATTATTAGAAAGCAAAGTGACCACGAATTCCGCACCCCGAGGGGCCGGCGGCGCCTCCAGCCAGCCCGCCCCGCCCTGACGCTGCCCTCCAGCTCTATTTTAAGAGATTTTTCATGTGATGCTGCCAAAGTCCCTTCCCCAAACAGCTGCTGGGGCAAGAGGGCGGCCAGAGGATGGGGAGGATGCTCGGGATGAGGGGTGGGATGAGCCCCGAAGGCAGCGGGTGGAAGGAAAGGATGAGTAAGGAATAGCGATGGAAGGAGATGCTGCTGATGTTCACAGGAGCAGGGCAGCCTCTCTCCAGCCAAACCACCAAAAATCCCACCACAGCAGGTGGAGCCCAAGCTCCATTTCCATCTGCACCCCGCCGTGTGCCTCAGTTTCCCTAAACAGCCCCACCAACGCCTGACCACCTGCCCTGAAAGGAGTTTGCTGCTGGATTTAAATCGATGTGCTATGACAAAACTCACTTTCTCTGAGCAGCTATTGAGAACGAGATCCCTAAACGTTCCTGCAGCTCTAATCCTCTCCAAGGGACCAGAAGGTTGGGCCACTCTGGATATATTTAAATACTCAAATCCTCAGTCCCCCAGAAGACCATCTCTGACCTTCACCAGTCTCTGATTTATTTAATTAATTATTTATTCATTTCTACCCCCCTCATCACCTCAGCATCGAGGACCATGAGCAATTCTTTCCTACATAAGCACAAGGACAGGGGGTTTTAGGGCGTAAAATTCACATTTAAGGGGTGACAAGACCAGCTGCCTGTGAACCACTTTCCATTCAGCACAAAATTTGGGGATTTCTTTAAATTTTTCACCCTCAAGATGTACAGGGGAAAAAAAAAAAAAAGAAAAAGCAATCTGCTTTTCTGTATCATTTCCAACCACCAAAGCGTTCATAGCTGACCTTCAGTATTAAATTGCATTAAAGAAAAGTGCTTTAATAAGGAGCTAAACTCAATGTCAGCACTCGCTCCTCAAAAAAAAAAAAAAAAAAAAAGAAAAAAAAAGTCCCCCATGCCCTCTTCTCAACTTGGACATTGCTGCGCTTCAGGACAAAAGAGCTGGGCTGGAACTATTTAATGTCAAAACTTGACTTTTGCTTAAGAAAGAAATAACATTAACCCCCCATTTTTACAGATTAGTTCGGATGACACAAAGGGGCATGGTCACAAATCCCAAACACTCGCGCTTTCGGTTTTAATCCTCGGCCTCCTACAACTTGCCCCTTGCCTTCCAGACCCTTGCACGAAACCTTCAGCCTTTTCTCCCTAGTTTTGAGGCCGCTAGAGGATTTTTTTTTCATAATGATGTGACTCTCCTGCCTTCCCTCGGCTCCCCAAACCAGGATCCACCGAGCCCAAGCCGCCCCAGAAGGAGCGGCGCTGCCTGGACTGCTCACATCCATCCCATTGCCAAATCCCCGTTTCTGGAGCACGGCCGTGCCTGGAAACCTGGCAGAGGGATGTTTTACATCCCAGAGCGCCCGCCCCTCGCCTGTCACCTACCTTCACCGCTCCGCTGTCCCCTCCCTCCCCGGGGAGCTCTCCGCGGGTGCTTTTCGCAGCGGGGACCGCGCTGGGGGTGGGGTCCGCTCTCTCCTCCGACGGGTGTTTTTATTTAATTAGGAGAGGGTTGTCCGGAAAAACAAGCAGGAAGGGAAAACAATAGCCCGGCCACAGCCCCGCCTGGCGAGGCGCCGGCCGGCACGGCCCCGAGCGCCCACCGCCCGCATCCTGCCCGCAGGGATGTGCCACGCACCCGCCGGGGACCGCTCCGGTGGCCTTAGGGATGCTGCTGACACCACCCCGAGGGGCGATATTTCTCTCTGCCTTGTCTCAAAGGCTCGAGGGTTGCCCAAAGCAGAGCCATGTGCAGCTACAGCGAGAGCAGGCGAGGGGAAGGGGCTCGGTGATGCTTCCTGAGCCTGTCTCATGCCAGGGTGTTGGACACCCCCAAAAAACACCTTCCAGTCTCTGCTGGGTGAAGAGGAGAATTAACCCAGCTGTGGGACAGGCAGATGCTCCCCAGGCTTTTTTTTTCCCCCCTCCCTTTTAGTTGTTCCTAATTTTTTATCAATGATATCCAGCATTTACAGGTTTTGGCTCAAGGATGCTTTTCTCAGGAAGTTGGAAACAGCACCAGGCCCACCAGAACGATGGAACAGGGACAACTCCTTCCCCCATCCCTGTCTCCCTGCAGCCAAGAGCACACCTTTCTAAAGGGGAAAAGGTTAATTTGGGGTGCTTTTGGAAGCAGCAGCAGCGTGGGGAGAGCATCAGGATGAGGTGGGATGAGTAACACAAAGCTTCATCCACTGGGAGCATTGGCTTCCCAACAGCACAGCCCACAAAGGGTTAATGGCTTCGTGCTTTTTTATTTCTCTCATATTTTTTATTTTTTTTTAAACCCTATCAGCAGTTCTGGGTGCTTTACTCCTTTCCTTTTGCACACAGAGCTGCAAAACCACTGTGGCCCTTCCAAGGATGGATGGCTCAATCCTGCTGTCACCCCCCACCCCCAAATTGTCCCAGCGAGGGGGTGCAGCTCCTGGGCGGTGCCACCACCGTGATGGCATCGAGGACACCGTCCCTCTGTTCCACCAGGGGTGACAGTGAGGGCAGTGCCAAGCCCTGGGAGTCCATCCCAACACGTGGGAAGTCGAGCACCATCCCCTGCTCAAACACAACCTCTGCTGCAGAAATTACAGAGACTTCAGCAACGCCGCGTTATTTTCATCCCAGGACAAATCCCAATCCCTCCAAGAGAGCAGAGACACCAAAACCCGGATGGATGCACCAATCTGTGTGTCACTGTCCCCTCAGTCAGGGCTCAGCCAGGCCCCACACGTGGTGCAAAAGCTCTGCAGGTGATTCCAGAGCCAGGAAAAGGCAGGTCTGGGGTTAAATCCCGAAGGGATGCTGATGGATTTTAGCAGAGCTGGCATGGCCCTGGCAAAAACTGAGGGCAGACAGGACAGCCAGGCCATGGGGGCCCTGCCAGCGCCTGGCACAGCCAGTGACACACGGCTGATGGAGATGTCCCCGAGCCACCGGCTGGCAGGGGAGCAGGCAGTGGGATGGGGTGGGAAAATGGGGTGGGGTGGAAAGGGATATGGGGTGGGAAGGGAATATGGGGTGGGAAGGGAATATGGGGTGG
>CM031858.1:2041259-2117732 GCA_018697195.1 Certhia americana
TGGGATGGGATGGGATGGGATGGGATGGGATGGGATGGGATGGGATGCTGCCCTCCATCTGCAGGATGCAGGACTGCCCAGAGAGTCCCTGCCGGGGTGGAAGAGCCCGGGGCACTCACACACACACACACACACACACACACACACACACACACACACACACGCAAAGCCACTGTCCCCCCCTCCCTCCCCTGCCCGAGAAAGACAAGCAGAGGGAAGATTGAGGGAGGAAACGAGGACAGAACCCAAGGCTGACCTCCCCAGCCGGGCTGTCAGCCAAGCGGCTGCGCCAGGGGCCAGCTCTGGACCCACTGCCCAGCCCGGAGCACTGTGCCAGGCTGGGGGGGAGGCATCACCCCAGAGACCCCAGGGATGTCCCCAATGCCCTCATGTGGATGCAACAGGACAGGCGGTGCTCAGAGCCCCCCCACAGTGCCCAGAATCCCCCCCAGGAACCCCAAATTCAGCGCTGGGAGCAGGGATGGGTCCAGCAGCAGGGATGGGTGCAGCAAGGCGGCCACCACGTCACCTGTGCAGAGCCTGAAGGCATCCTAACACCCAAGCCACCCCACTTCCATTGCAGCCAGGCAATGGCTGGGAAGGGGCTGGGATTCCCAGAGGGATGGATGGAGCAATGGAGGGATGGAGGGAGGGATGGAGGGAGGGATGGAGGGAGGGATGGAGGGAGGGATGGAGCCTCCTCCCAAGCACTGCTGAATGAGGTTTCCATCAAAGGGCAGCGTGACCTGCCTGGCACCACAGAGCCCATCCCTGGGGCAGCCACCTCGACCTTCCGGGTGGATCAACAGCATGGTGGGATGTGGCACCTCCAGGGTTTGCCCCACAGTAAACCCTAAACCCACAGCATTTCCTAACCCAACCCAAACTTGCCAGAGAGGTCCAAGGTTAAACCTGGCCCAACATCCTGGGCAGGACTTCCCATCCCAGAGCATTCCCTCCAAACCCTGGCTCTGACCCCAGGGAGACTCCCCATCTCCAGTTCCATCCTAACCTCAGCCTTGACCCAGGCTCTTTGGGAAGCACCAGCCATGCTCCTCTAATCCAGCCATGGAATGATTTGGGCAGCATGGGACCCTAAAGATTATCTTGTTCCAACTTCCCTGCCATGGGCCATTTTCCTTTAGATCCAGATCAAGGACCTGAATGCACCAGATTCTTCCTACCCAACATTTTCAACATTTTTATGAACATGCATTATTTTTTATCCTTATTTTTATCACAGTTTTCCTAGTATGTCGGGGAGTAGGGCTTTAACTCAGACAGGGTGTCAGCAGCCCTGGCTTCAGGCAAAAGATATAATCATAAAAATAATAATAATAAAAGACAGTTCATTGCAATTAAGTCTTCTACCCATCACATCTGCGCCACTACAGCCAATCTTTCCCCATATCCAAAGGCATCCCAGTTTTTACCATCAGGAGAGGTGGATGAACACAGAGTTGGCTGAAGGGGGGACAGCAGCCCCAGAGGACACGGGGACAAGTCCTCAGGTGTTCCCATGCAGGAAACCCAACGGGACCATCCCTGCCCTGCACAAACCACTCCAACAAATCCATACAACAATTTCCCTTAGAAATAAGGAAAAATTAGGGGCAGGAGGCACAGAGCCTGACCCCGAGCCCGTCCTGCCCATCAACATCCACTCCCCCAGTTTTACAGGGACCCATGGGATGTCAGGGGACAGCGAGGATGCAAACCACATAGAGGATCTAGATATCTACATTCTTAGGGCCAGGCAAATGTGGCAGCAAATTAAAAACTTCATCCTTTGCTCTTTCCTTGTCACGGCCATCACCAGCTCCCCTCTATAAAGGCTTAAAAGCAGCAGCATGGGAGAGCCCTCAGTTTTCTCCTGCAGCTGGAGCACGGAGGGAAAACGGGAAATCCTGCAATTCCCCCAAAACCTTCCAAGACCCTCTGATGTTTTGACCCATTCAGTTCATCCACAAAAGGTTTGGGGGGTTTTTCTCCCCCCACCCCTCACCCCCCTCATTTCGTCTCGAGCAGAAAAATCTGCATCTTAAAAAAAATTAACCAATATTTAATCAACTTGCGGGCGACCGACCTCCCGAAAGGGATCCATCTCCAAAGGCGGAAAGCAGAGGGTTATTTCTGTGGAGGGGGTGACAATGTCTCTGCTCCAGAGGCGAGACAGGAACACAGGGCCGTTTGTCTCGCCTGCTGATAACCCAACGCTCCGTTAATTCCTCCCGGGGAGAACAAAGCTCCGCCGTCATTCCAAGCCCAGGTGGCAGAGGGGACCCTCCGGCCACCCCGGGAAAAGCCCCCGGAGCGATGCTGAGCCCAGCCAGCATCCTCAGGGAAACTCTGCACTTGGAAGGCAGAACGTTTGTACCCGGCAAGATTTCATCACGGATCCAGGGAAAAAAAAAATAATAATAATAAAAAAAATAAATCCCTTAGTGTCTTTTTTTTTTTTTTTTTTTTTTTAGGAATTTTTTTTTGTAAAGCAAATCTTCCTCTGGTTCTTGCCGAGGCAGGGTGTGGAAGGAAGGCTGAATTTCCAACTTTTCCCCATCTTCCTGGCGGGGCTGCTCGCTTGGGTGGGCTCTGGGTGTCTCCATCTCCACCTCAGGGCACGAAACGCTCCCCAAAACACCCCGCGGTCCCTCAGCATCTCCTCTGGGAAGGGATGCAGGGGCGGTTTCAGCCGGGATTTCAGGCCAGAAGGAATTTCACAGGCCGAATGTGACTGCCCAGCGTGAACCCAAACCCAATCCCGACCAGTTTAACCCCAGTATCGCGGCCGGGGGGTGCCGAGCCCCATCCCACCATCCCATCCATCACCGTTCCCTCATTTTTCCAAGCTCGTACTTTCTTCCCTTTTTCCCAAAAAATCCACTCGGACTCTTCCCGGGGCTTTAGGGCGGGCACGGAGCCAGCGCTGGGGCAACCACAACCCCGCACTTTCAGGGATGGGGGGAGGCTCCGAGGTACCGGGAGCCGCGATCCCGCGGTCACGACACATCCCAGGGGGATTTCCCGTGGATATTCCCAGCTCAGGCCTGCCCTCCGCAACTCCAACAAACCCCCCCTACCCCCCCCCCCAAAAAAAAAAAAATAAATTCCACCGGCCGATAAAATAGGTCACTGCTGCAGGGGAGAGCCCCAGCTCTGATATTATTATTATTATTATTATTATTATTATTATTATTATTATTATTATTATTATTATTATTATTGCTGTTGTTGTAATCAGTATTTTTTAAGGGTAGGACTGGAAAATCCCTTTCCCGACCCGCAGAGGGGGGGATGCTGCGCCCTCCCTGCAGCCCCGCTCCTCCGGGATGTTGGGGAGCGCCCAAGACCCCCCAGACCCCCCGGGAAAAGGGGGCTCAGGACGGGAACCAGCCATGGAAAGGGGGTTGGGAGGGGGTGGAAGGCGGGCAGGAATTGGCAAAAGGATGGAGTCATCCGGGGAATGGGAATGGCCGAGGAAGCGGCAGCTCATGCGCCCCCCCCTCCCCTCCAACACCAGCGAATCCTCTGGCCTGGGGGGCTCCAAAAGTGTGTGCTTCCCCCCAAATCCTCCCAGTGACCCCCGAGCCGGGCCGGGGTCCTCCCAAGGTGTATTTGGGGGGGGTCAGGCCCCTCCTCACGGCCTTTCTGCCCCCCCTATCCCCCCCTCTAAGGCACCCCAAAGGTGTGTGTGTGTGGGGGGGGGGGGGCGCCTTTTTAATGCCATTTTCACCAAACACAGCCCATTTTCGCCTGGCAGGATGGAAGGGACCCCCATGCAGCCCACCCCCGGCCCCAAACCCGGCCGGGCTGCGCTTTTTGTACCTCCTTTCCCCCCCAAAAATATAAAACCCCGCGCCCCCCCCCCCAGGCGTGGATGCAGCATCGTCCGTGCAACCTCCCCCTCCCGCATCCACCTCCGCCGCCCTGGCCGGGATTTGGGCAAGTTTCGAGGCCTTTGGGAAGTCGGCAAAGCCCCGGGAGCGCGAGGAAGCGACGGAGGAAGGAAGGGGAAGGGAGAGGGGGAAATAAAAGCGAGGAGAAAAGGGAGAAGGGGGAGGTTGGGGGGGTTCAGGCTCTACCATTTTGATGCAAAGGTCTCCGCGCTGAGGAGTCCCGGTCCTCCTCCGCTGGCCTGGGGTTTGTGCTCTCCATGAAAAAAACAAGGAATTGGTGGGTTGGGTGGGTTGCTGGTTTGGTGGCTCTTTTTTTTTCTTTTTTTTTTTTTTTTTTTCCTTTTGGCTGCCTTTTTCCTCCTTTTTTTTTCCTTTTTTTTTCGCCTTTTGGAGGAGGAGGAGGAGAGAGGGGGGGAGGAAATCACCGCGCCAGCGCTGCTTGCATCCCCGTCCCTCTTTTCCTTTCTTTTTTTTTTTTCCTGTATTTCCCCTTTTATATATCTATATATATATATATATAGATAGATAGATATTTATCCTCTCCCCCTTGTTTGATCTTTCGCTTTTTCTTTTTAAAGTTTTTTTTTTAATTTTTTTTTTTTTTTAAATGTTTTTCCTCTCTTCCTCCTCCTCTTCACCTCATCCTGCCCATCGCCATGTTCGCCCCTTTTGGGAAGCCGGAGGAATGCGGAGCGGCGGCGGCTCCGGCTGCCAAGAGCCCCGGGGCCGCTGATTGGAGCCGCCGCATCAGCTGGGGCCGCGGCTGCCCCTTTAAAGCGACAGCAGCCACCGCCACCCCCACGGGGACACCCCCCCTGTCCCCTGTCCCCGCACCCCAACCCCTCCGTCACAGCCACCCCTGCAGCGCAGCATCCCCCGGGAGCATCCCCTGCATCCCTCCGGGGCGGGGAAACTGAGGCACGCACAGCCCCTGCCCGACCTCATTAAAACACCCCGAGTTTTTTGGTTTTTTTTTTTTTAGGGGGGAAAAGCCGTAAAAACTTGGTTTGCGTGTTGGCCATTTGCTAAGAATGGGGTTTTTTGGAGAGTTTTCCTGCTGTTTGGGGTGAAATGGGGGTGTATAAACCTAACTGGGTGTGTTTAAGGCACGTTTGGAGCATGGATTGGGAGAATCCTCTGGATCCTGCTGTGGAGGGGGAAACTGAGGCAACTCACCCCCTCCCCAACCCCAAGAAAAACACCCCAAGGCTTTTTGGGGGGATAAACCCTCAATTTGTGGTGGTGTGGAGTAACAGCGATTTACTTAAAATGGGATTTTTGGAGTGTTCTCCCAAATGGGGATGCCCCACCTGGGTGTGTTTAAGGCACATTTGGAGCATTAATTGGGATCACCCTCTGGATCTTGCTATAATGGGGGGAAACTGAGGCACACAACCCCTCCCCCCTCTCCCCAAACCCAGTAAAAAGACCCCAAGGCTTTTGGGGGGCATAAAACCTCAGTTTGGGGTGTAGTGGAATAAGGCTGGTTTATTTAAAAATGGGATTTTGGGGTGTTCTTCTGCTGTTTGGAGGAAATTAGGACCCTCCACTGGGAGGGTGTTTAAGATGAATTTGGTTGTTGTGAGCACCCTCTGGATCCTGCTGTGGAGGGAGAAACTGAGGCACACAACCCTTTATCCCCTCTTCCCAAACCCCTTAAAAATCCCCAAGGTTTTTTGGGGCTTCAAGTCCCAGTCTGAGAAATCCCAAGGCAACATTAATTATTACAAAAGGGGATTTTTGTCCCGTTCTCCCACTGTTCAGAGGAAATGGGGATCCCCCAGTGGGATGGTGTTTAAGGAACATTTTCTTACAGGAGAGGGATCCCCCAAACCCCCTCAGGGCCTGGGATAGGACAGCCAGCTCCCAACACCCTCCAAAATAAAGAAAAGCTTTTATTTTTTATTTTTTCACCCCCAGCTTTGCTTGGCTCTCCCTGATGCTGAGTGAGGGGTGGATTTTATCCTCCCAACAACCCCAGCCTCACCCAGGAGCTGGGTATCCCAAAATCCTCCTTTTGGGGACTGAGAGAGCAGAGCTGGAGCAGCTCCAGGGTGTCAGTGGAGGCCCTGTGCTGACTCCCCCCGTGCTCCCACACCTCCAGCACCCAGACAGGCTCTGCCCCTCGGCAGGAAAAGCCTCAGGAGGTGCCCAAAGAGGCTCATGGGGATGGTGACCCCCTCCAAACCCCATTCCTGCCCCCACCCCTTCTGCAGACACCACCCAAAGTGTCACACGGCTCCCCTTCCACCACGCCAAAAGCAGAGCAGCACAACAGCTCTGCAGGGCACTGGGGGCATCCCCAGAATTCTGGGAGGATTCATCCCACCTTCCCAGCTCCTCTGGCTCCCCCAGCCACTCCCAGCTGCAGACATCCATGTGGTAACGTCTTGCACTTGTTTAGACTCAGCCCGGGTTGCTGTGTGCAGTAACTTCTTCCAGATGTGAGCAGCTCTTTGCATAACGTCCCCGTGGCCACGTCCTGCCTGTGCTGGGTTCATTTCAGACCTTTTTTGTTATTTTTCTTTTTTTAATTTTTTTTTTTAAATGCCCTTTCTCACTCTCAGTCCTGCACTGCTCTACAGGAGAAAATCTCTGGCCGGTGCCACCAGAACGTTGTCCCTATCAGACAGCTTTGTGTGACACGAGTGTTTGGCCTGCCTGACATCTCCCCTACCCTGGAAACTGTTCCAAAAAGCTACATAAGCTCCTGGAAATGCAGCCTGTGCTGGGGGTGAGGGTGAGATGATGCTGGAGGTGGGAGACAGGGATTTCAGCTCTGCTCCAGGTTCCAAATCCCTGTGGCCTTCTGCTGGGTGTGGCAGAGGGGACCAGGGAGCTCCAGAAATTGGGAGTCCTCATAGCTCTGAAATGGGAAGGTCTGCTGGGGGTGGTTAAAGCCCTGATCTGAGGGGCTCACCAAGAGCCCCTTGGGCTGTCCTGGCTTTTTGTTAGAAGCCGAGCCCACCCCTCACATGGAGTTCTGGTCTTTCCCAGGCACAGTTTTCCCTTCCCGATGAAGGAAGAAGCTGTTCCTGCAGTGGCCACCAAGACGAGGGGAAAAAACCCCGGAAGGGGCACAAGCACTTGGGTGAAAGCCTTTATTTGAGCACAGTGACCACAGCAATGCTCCTGAGAGACAAAACACAGGTGGTTTCTTGGCCACAACCACGCAGGGGCTACGTGGGGTTTGCTGAAACAACTTCCTGAAGCTCCCTGCAAATCCCACCCCACACAGTTTGGTGAGATCCCACCCAGCTTGGTTTGGGGGCTTTGTTGTGTTGGTTAATGGGGCATGTGGGCGACCAGTCCCTTGTTGGAGCTTCTTCAGCTGCTGGGATTTCTGATTGAGGGTAACTCCAAGCTCTTGGTGCCTTCATACAAAGTTCTGGAGGTTCTGGAGACTTCCTGGAAGGCTGTGTGCTGGGAAATGCCTCTGGCATCCCTTGCACAGCATCAGTGACCATGAGAAACAATGAAGGAAAGGTTAACAGGGTCCACAGAGGGATCTGAGGGTCCAGAGTTCAGTTCAGTTAGGGAACAGGTTCTCCAGGAAGGCAAAGTTCTGGAGAAACTGGCAGCAAGGAGCACAGGGAGTGAGCTTGTTGACACAGAAATGTTGGGACTCCCCCCTGTGACTTTTCAACAGCGTGGTGGCCACAAAAGGCCACAAAGGGACATCTCCTGTAGCTTTACCTCTTCCTTTCTCTCCCCAGGCCATGAGATGGCAACCACAAGGTCACAGAAGGTCTTAAATGAAAGATCAGCTGCAACAACACAGAGGAAAATATTTAGGGAAAGCAGGAGGGGTTCCTATTTCCTTGGTTTAACTGACAACTGATATTTCCACTTGCATTTCCATAGTTTCAGACTTCTCCAAAGGATGTGTCACCAAGGACAAGGGACCAGAAAAAAGCTGAGACCCTGTAAGAGCTCAGAGAGCTTTGGGTTTGTGAGGAACCACGGAAGAACCTGAAGGTGTTTTTTTGTAGACGGGGCACTTGGGGACGGATTTTGGTGGTGGATTTGGCAGCACTTGGCACTTAATGGCCAGACTTGATGATCTTGAAGGTCTTTTCCAACCTAAATGATTCTGTGAAGAGCCAAGTGGACCTGGAATGATGAATGAATGAATTCCAAGGTGGAATGATGGTTCTGCCTGCTTTTTTTTTTTTTTTTTTTCTTCTTTGCTTTTACAGCTGTGCTCTGCTGGAATTCCCATGGAGAGGTGCTCCAGGAGATGGTGAGAGGAAGTTCCATGGTGTCCACCCTTCCTGAGTGGGTCAGGGCTTGGGCAGAACAGGAGGGAAGAGCCCTCCAGAGTCCCTCAGGACACAGGATGGAGGCTGGGGACATGGACAGCCCTTTAGGGATGTATCCTGGTCTTGGCCAGTGGTTATCACTCAGCAGCTGGTTTTCTGAGCAGGATCATGGAAAAGAAGGGATCAAATCAGGCCAAGGCAGGGAGAGAGAAAGAATAAAAAATAGGGGAAGCAAGAACATTCCTGGAGGCTCTCTGGCCTCTCTCCCTCCAACCTCCTGAGAGGAGCAGGAGGAGCAGAGAGACAAAACAAAAGGCACAAGAAAAGAACAAGCCAAAATAATACTAACACAAGGGTTGTGAGGTCCAAAGCAAGCAGTGCCGGGGCAGGCCCCTTCCCAAAAACCCGTCAGTTTTCGGAGGATCCGGGGGTCCTGCAGAAAACACTGCCCTTTTATGGCCAGGAGAGGAGGGCTGAGCATGGGATCCTGCCCTACTAAGGGAAAACATCTCCCGCTCAGTGTTTGCAAGGAGAACACCCACAGTGAGTATAGACAAGCTCTCAAAGGATGACTGAAATACTGCTGCTCGTGTTGACCCCGATTCTTCTCTTTCTTTTTTCCTTTTTTTTTTTTTTTTTCCTTTCCCTGAGTTCTCACTTCTGCCTCCAAACCAGGGAGGGAGGGGGTGGAAAAAAAAAAAAAAAAACAACAAACAAAAAACAACACTTAAAAAGAAAAGTGATGATCCAGGCAGGGCTGGCTGGGTCCAGGTGACAGCCTCTCCTCACGGGGTGGGGAGCAGGTTTGGGAGGGTTGGGTGGGTGAAGCCCCCTGAGCTGTTCCCCTTCCTGCAGGCAGCAGAGCAGCAGCTGTGCTGGTGTTTATCCTGCCCTGGGCTGGTGTTTATCCTGCCCTGGGCCGTGCAAGGCTGTGATCCAAGCAGGGAAGACGTTGTTACTCCACTCTCCAGCACGATGTCGTGTGCCAAGCCCATCCATCCACTGCTGCAAACCTTGGCCCTGGCTGACCCAGAATCTCACTGCCTGGGAGGGAGCCACCACCTGCCAAAGCTGCAAAAGCCACTCCGTCCCATGGCAGGTGGCATTTTCACCAGGAATAACTTCTTTTGCCTCTGCTTGGCTGAGGAAGGGAGGGAATCCACACTGCAAGTGAAATCCCGACTCATAGAAACCCCACTGAATTTGTATTTTCTGTATTTTTCATGCACCCAAGAATTTATCCACCCACGGGTATCTTCAGGATCTGGCAGCAGCCAGGTTTTAATTCTCAGAGGAGCTCATATTGGATTCTAGGCCTTTTTTTCTACCAATTTTTTTAATCATCAGGTTTAATTTTATATTTGGTAACAGCAAAGTTAGGAAAGTTTAATCTTTGAGTTATAGCATAGTGATGAGAAGATCCAAGAATTAATGAACAAATGCTTGGGGGAGTGAATTTGGTTTGGTGAATGGATTTTGGCAGTGGGGGGGCTACAGGGGTGGTTTCTATGAGAAGCTGCTGGAAGCCTCCCCCATGTCCAGCAGAGCCAATTCCAGCTGGCTCCAGGACTGACCCAGCCCTGGCCAAAGCTGAACCCTTCAGAGATGGTGGCAGCACCTCTGGGGGAAACAGATTTAGGAAGTGGGGATAAAAACCCTGTGTAAATGCAGAGAGAGAGAAAGAGGAGTGAGGATATGTGAGAGGAACTGCAGACCCCAGGTCAGTGCAGGAGGAGGGGCAGGAGCTGTGATTCCCCTGAGATTCCAGGAGGCAGCGGTGCCCCTGCAGCCCATGGATCCACCTGCAGGACATGGAGGAGCCCGTGCTGCAGCTGGGGGATGCTCAAAGCATTTTGAGATCCCATGGAAAGCCCACGTTGGAGCAGAGTCCTGGCAGGACCCGTGGGGGAACGAGCCCATACTGGAGCTGCATCCATCACAGCCCAAACATCTGCCCAGCTGTTGGACTTCAAGAAGAACTTCTTGGGTACCAGAACTGCAGCCAGGTGAGGCTGTGCTGGGTCTCTTCACACTGCCTGACTCAGCGTGGCTTCAGTGTCTGTGCATCCCTGGCTGGGTGGATGCTGGCAGACATCACTCGTTAGCAGTGAGAACTTGTTAGGCCTTGGGGGACGTTTTCATGGAATTCCACAATGATTTGGGCTGGAAGGAACCTGAAAGATCACTCATTTCCAACCCCTTGCCACAGGCAGGGACACCTTCCACTATCCCAGGTTGCTCCAAGCTCTGTCCAGCCTGGCCTTGGACACTTCCAGGGATCCAGGGGCAGGTGTGTCACCTTAATGTGTCACAAGTGAGGATATCACAGAGCAGCTGCCATGACCCTGCTTTTGGAGCTGGCTCTGCTCATCCCTTTGGATGAGTTACAGCAGAGCATTGCCAGATCTTCGTTTTGGGTGGAAAAGGGCTTATTTTGAGAGTTACTTAAGAGCAGGTTTTACGATCAAGGTCTGTGCTCTGCATGCACTGAACAAGACGAGCCAAGCCAAGCCAAGCAGCCCAAGCCAAGTTGTCCTCACGGCTGTTGTGTTGGAGGAAAAAAATCTCTATTAACAACTTGACTTGGCAGTTTCAACATTTTGGGGAAAGAAATATTTTTATTCTCCCACCAGGCCTTTCTCCAGCCATTATTGGCTACTGCTTTCCTGCTCGAACAATTTAACCCCTGTGATGTTCAGGGCACTGGATGAAAGTAAAGTTAGTAAAATTTAACCTATTCCTGATAAAGCACATGGATTCTATGATCTAGGTGTGAAAACCACAGGATTTTACATATTTCTTTTTTTGTTTTTAAAGCCCTTCACAATACAATTAAAGAAACTACGTTGCCACATGACTGGAGAAAAGGTCCTTTTGTTGTTCAAAAAACTGGTGAAAAGGACAGAAAGTGAAAGGTTTCAGTGGTCATTTCTCAGGATGGAAATGAGTCCAGGGTGTGCTACAGCAGAGGTTGAGTCCAGGGTTTCTCAACATCCTCATCCACAACCTGCAGGAGCAAGAGCAGCCCCACATCTCCATTTCTGCAGGAGAGACCTTCTGAGGGTACAAAGTGCCACACTGAGGGCAAGAAAACTCCAAAAGGCTCTTTTAAAAAAAAAATGGAAAAGCTGAGAAGAAATTTCAAATAAGTTTGATGTAGGAGTAGATGAAGTAAAGCATCTGGAGAAAACACAAGTTGAACAATTCTCGTGCTATGCCGAGGCTGGGACTGGCAGCATGAGCTGAGATCTTGGACTGCCCCAGAAATCACTGGCTCAGCGTGTGGCCAAGGAGTGTTCAAGGTGGCAGCTAAAAGGAGACATGAAATGGTTATTTCTCAGTTTTCTCTGCACACATCCAATGCTCAAGGCATCACTTTGCTGCTGCAGGACACCCTGATGCATCCTGGTTTGCATAACTCTGTAGCCCTGATCTCCAAGGGGAGATGGTGGTGTTGGAGAAGAATAAAAAATTAAATGACCACTGGGATGGGGCTGCTGCTTTACAAGGTGACATGACAGCTCAGGATTGTTCAGCCTGGAGAAGGGAAGGCTCTTGGGAACTTGGGAACCAGGGGCAGCAAATCCTGAAGGCGATGAGGTCAGTGAATGTGAGATTATTGATCAAATTACAGAGATCATAGAATCCTATGGTTTGGGTTGGAAGGGACCTTGAAGCTCATCCCATTCCACCCCATGCCATGGGCAGGGACACCTCCCACTACACCAGGTTGCTCCAAACTTGGTCTTGGAGTGTTGCCTCCTTTGGCTTCTGGAAAAGACCCATGGGTTTGCTAAACTCACAGAAAAATGGGGCAGTGACTGGACCAGACTCCCCCAAATGCAGCAAGATGCAGGTGGATCACTGCTCACCACCTGCAGACTTCATCAGTGAGGAGCAATAAACTTCATCCCTCCTCCAATACACAGTCTAAAAGGTGGATTAAACAGTTCCTGCGTTACCTGGTGCAAAGTTAAGGATGGAATTCCTGTGACAGCTCCGAAGGGCGTTGGTGTCAACCCCAGGTTTGCCAGGTGTGGATCTGCATGGCCTGCCCAGCACGGGGCTGGCAGCTCAAAGGCAGCTTTGCATATCAAAGGAGAATGAGGTAAGGAGCAGCTTTTCATTAGTCAGGAAGTTATAAATTGATACCTTGATTGAAATAATTATCAAGAATTACAGGAAATACCCGGAGATGCATTTATATTCAAGAGAGTCTCCAGGGAGTTGGGAAAACTTTGCCCCAAATATGAATTTCTGTTGGGGGGATGCAGCACTGCAAAATGAAGCCCCACCTTTCAAACCCCTCATTATCAGTTCTGCCTTTTACCTGTTTTCTTAGAACAGAGTCTTACTTTTACTTCTTTAGATAATCCTGATTTTATGGCTGCTGTGGAAGCAAAGCAGAGGAACTACAATAATTTCACAGCCCCTTCTCTCCCCTCTGGCTTTTAGGTCCCTGGAACCCACAGGGAACTACCCAGCATAAAAGGAGTATCCAGAGAAGCTGTGGCTGCCCCTGGATCCCTGGAAGTGTCCAAGGCCAGGTTGGACAGGGCTTGGAGCAGCCTGGGGCAGTGGAAGATGTCCCTGCCATGGCAAGGGGTTGGAATGGGATGATCTTTCAGGTTCCTTCCAAGCCAAACTATTCTGGGATTCTGTGAAATTGGCAACATGAAAGACAAGAAACCATCTTACTCTGTAAATATCCATGTACAGGAAATATACAGTGAGTTTTCCTCCCCTGCCTAAGCCATGTTACATAATGCCCAAAAAAAAAAAAAAAAGCAGAAAACAAACAAACAACAAACCCAAACAAAAAAGCAAAATAAGAAAAAAATATCCAGGATGAAGAACACACACAGAGAAATAGTCTGATTTATATTATTAAAAAAACCCCATTAGCTGCTGGTATCTGTGCTGAAATATTCAGCAGAGAAGGTTCCCTGCCCATGGCAGGGGGTAGGAGTGGATGACATTTCAGGTCTCTTCCAACACAGGGTTTCCCATAATTCTAAGATCCTAAGGACACAGGGGTGAAGTGAAGGCCTCACAGAGGTGTCTCAGGGTAGAAAGCTCAGCTTCTCAAGGGTAAATTTTCATGGGGGTTTAGAAACACCAAGGCTCCAAGGGTGGGCATGGAAAACAAGCCATGGGCACCTTCAGCCACAGTCCTGTAAGACCCAAATCCAGAAGCTGAAGTTAGACAAGCTGAAGTTCATTAAATTAAATTAAGACTCCAGCCAGCCCCTGCTCACATCCCTGCAGCTCCAGCACAGCTGGAAGAGGGAAGATGGCAGGGACAGATGACACGAAACTGAAGGGAAGCAGTGCTGGAAGGAGGGAACATTGCTCGCAGGAGTTATTTATGATCCGCCGGGAAAGCGAGGAGATACACAGCCTGGGACTCCCTGGGGATCTGTCCCAGGCCTGGTACTGCTCAAAATATTTTTTTAATAATTACTTGCATGAATAGAAAATTTGCTTCTTGCAGCTGCAAATGATACCGAGCCGGGAGGGACTCGGAGCGCTTTGGAGGATGGGCTGGGACTTCAAAACAATCTTGACGCAGTGGAGAATTAGCCTGGAAAAAAAAAAGAGTCTGCAATTTAGGAGAAACAAAGGGAAAATGCTGCTTGTATAAGAGGAGCTGGGCTGTAGAGTACGGCCTGGGAAGGGAATGGGGGCGCAGGGATGCGGCAGAGGCGTCACATCCCTGCCTGAGATAATGTCCTGGGTGTCAGTGCAAAACGTAACCAAAACTGGGGATTCTATCACCATCTGATGGATCTGGGGGTGGAGTAATTGTCTGCCAATGGCCAATTGTCAAAACCCAGCTGGGGCAGTTTTCTGATCTCTTCCACAACCCAGCCTCCCTCCAGGCAGAGATCTTCTGCTGATGGGACAGGGAGTGTCACTGAGAAAATTCCATCATCCCACTGGGAAATGCTCCAGCCAGGGGGAGGAGCCAAGCATTCCTACCTGGATAAAAATCTGGGAGTTGGAACACCAAGCAGCCTTTCCACTGCATTCCCAGAGGAACACCAGGCCCAGCTCTCCCCACTGGAGCTTCAGTGACAAACTCCACTTTTCTGCAGGAGCATCACTTCAGCAGAGCCACATCTGCCACTGGGACTGCAGCCACCATGGGATGGCACTGCCACCAACACCCTGACCCACAGGGGGGCAGCTGGGATCCTGACTCTGGCACTGGGTTTGTTTGTTTGTTAATTTGTGTTAGTTTTATCTTTCGTAACACTGCATGTGTTTTGGTTTTATTGTTTATTTTAGTTCCCCATAACAAAGAACTGTTATTCCTATTCCCATATCTTCACCTGAGAGCCTTTAATTTCAAAATTATAATAATTGGGAAGGAGGGGGTTTTTGTTCTCCATCCCAAGGGAGGCTCCTGCCTTCCCTAGCACACACCTGTCATTCAAACCACGACAGATGAGCAGCCCTCCTTATTCTGAGGGACAAGCAGCAAGCCACAGGCAAGGGCAGGTGAATGTGGCTTGCTAGACACGTGGAGCAGTGATTTAGATCCCTGTAGCTTCATGGATCCTCAGCAGGAGTGGGTTGTCTGCACAGAGATGGGGATTTGGGGTGGTTGTGGGCTGGTGGTGGAGTCCAGGGGTTGGTCAATCACAGAAGCTGGAAAAAGAAATCAAAACAAACTCACCCAAACTCCAAAACCCCCTCAAGCTCCTCCAAAATAATCAAAGGACTTGGAGTTATTTTTTGCAGAGAAGACCAGGTTTGGGCAAGAGCTACCTTGCTACCTTGAACCTCTAAGAAATATTTAAAGTGGTCTGTTCCCTTCTATTTAAATATTTACAGGGGCCTGGAGTGGCAGAACAAGGGGGAATGGATTCACAGTGCCAGAGGGCAGCCTTGGATGGGATATTGGGAAGGAATTCTACCTGTGAGGGTGCTGATGGGTTGGAATAGAATTCCCAGAGCAGCTGTGGCTGCCCCATGATCCCTGGAAGTGTCCAAGGCCAGGCTGGACAGGGTTTGGAGCAGCCTGGGATGGTGGAAGAAGTCCCTGCCATGGCAGGGGTGGCACTGGATGAGCTTTAAGGTTCTTTTCAACCCAAACCCTTCTGAGATTCTCTGATTTTATTAGAAGGAAACAGGTCATTCTCTTCCTCTCTGTGACCAGCAGCGATGGGCTTATGCAACAGAAAAGGAGCTTTAATTTAGACAACAAAAAGAACGTGGGGAGTTTTGTCTTGGTTGGTTTTCTGGTGTGGTTTTTTTTTAATTTTTTTTTTTTTTTTTTTAAATAGAGTGCATAGTTCAGGCAATTTTGGTTTTGGCATTCCAACAGCTCAATATCAGCCCTGCAAATTTTTTGTAGATTGGTTGGATAAGAACTGCTGTGATTTATACAGCTGGAGTTTATCCTGACTCTGCAAAAGAGGAAACTGTGCAGAGCTGAAAAGGTCCCTTTTTGCCATGTTCTCTGGCACAAAATCCTTGTGAAAGGTGTCAGTTCAGAGCTATTCATGGAAATGAAAGATGAGCATGGAATCTATGCAGCTTCCTGCAGAAAGTCAGTAGGAAATCCATTGCTAAAGCTGGATTTCTCCATCAATATGTGGGTTTTGTTACAGAGAGCAATTTTGATAAAACAGAATTTAAAAATTTTTTTGCTTAGTTTTCCCTCCTGGTTTAATAGAAGAGAGGTGTATTGCTACACTCCTGAAACCAAAAAATCACACCAGAGACACAACCAGGCAGCCTGGGTTTGAGATGATGTGAGCTCACATTCCCAGATTCCCTACTGTTGACCAAATTTTCCTTAGACAGCTCTCACTTCTGTAATAACCAGTCCTGCCAAGCCCAGAAGGGAATCACATTTTCACAGCAACTTGTGAGCTCTCAGGAGCAGAGAATTGTCCCAGATGATATTTGGTGGCTCTGGTGGCACAGAGAAACCAACAGGCACCTCGAAGTCTCTGTGAGGGCTCCCACTCACCAGCCCTGCTTCCCACAGATGAGAACATCCAGTCCTTGAGATCCTCCCCCTCTCTTGGTTTGGTGTTTTTTTTTTTTTTTTTTTTTTTTTTTTTCAGAATTTTTCAGTTTTTAAATGCAGACTTGTTTGTCACAAGGGAAATATCTGATCTTTGAAGAAGGGAGAGGTAAATCCACAGGCTGAGGGTAATTCCTATTTAGCCAGAGGTGAACAACCTGGAGGTCTGTGTGGAATATGAGATTTCTAACGTGTTCCCTAAAATCATCACAGAATCACCCACAGGTTTGGGTTGGAAAGGACCTTAAAGCTCATCCAATGCCATCCCCTGCCATGGGCCTGCACACCTTCCACTACCCCAGGGTGTTCCAAACCAATCCAGCCTGGTCTAGGACACTTCCAGGGATTTAGTGGCAGCCACAGCTGCTCTGGGAAACTTTTTCCAGGGCCTCACCACCCTCACAGCCAAGCCTTTACTCTTCACATCCAATCTAACCCTATTTTCTCTCACTTTGAAGCCATTCCCCCTCATCCTGTCACTCCAGGCCCTTGAAAAGTTCTCTCTCCATCATTCCTGTAGCTCCTCCAGGCACTGGGAGGCCACAGTGAGGTCACCCTGGAACTTCTCTCCTCCAGGCTGAACAATCCCAGTCCTTGCAGCCTTTCCTGGGTGCCGGAGATGCCACTTGGGGAGCAGCAGCTGCTCTGTGCCAGGGACACCTGGTGCTCACAGGGACACCACAGGGATTGATCTGTCCCTTCAGGGGAGACACTGGAAATAAGAGAAATGAAGTGACAGGGGGTATAATATATAAAATTGACATTGCTTCACAAGGTTCTTTCAAAAAAAATCTTTCTTCATGCTGCAATATGTGTCCCCCTCAATGGAATGAGTTCGTTCTCATTCTTTCTCAAATATCCTGCTTCTGGAGGCCCACGAATCTCTGCTGGTTGATTCAGCTCACATTCCCAAGAGCCAGGTGTTTCTTCTGGAAGAACAGCAATCCTTGCCCTCTGCCCTTCACGAGGACCTTCCCAAACCTCCTCATGCTTTTTCGTTTGCCAAAATTCACTGGGGTAAAGTTATGTGAATGCTGCCCAAGGGGGTGGCCAAGGCACCAAAGAGAGGGGAAGGATCTTCCTCATCCTCCCTCACAGGGTACACTGTGAGCTGGGAGAAAAAGCAACCCCAAGAGGGAGAGCAGTCCCTTCCTGTCTGAAGGAATTAATTAAGGAATTTTGCAGCCTGAGGCCAGGACAGGGACATAATGGCAAAGTGGGAGCTACAAGTGTTCACAAGCTGTGCTGAGCTCAGAGCTCCCCGTGTCAGAATCACAGAATCCTTAAGGTTGGAAAAGAGCTCCAAGATCAAACCCAGCACTGCTGTGCTCAGCACAGACCCTTGTCCCCAAGTTTTCCCCACAGCCACACGTTTTTTTGAGTGCTTCCAGGGATGGTGATTCCACCACTGCCCTGGGCAGCCTCTTCCAATGCCTGACCAGCCTTTCAGGGGAGAAATTTTTCCTGATATCAAATCCAAACCTCCCCTGGCACACCTTGAAGCTGTTTCCTCTCATCTTGTCATTGTTCAGTGGTGGCAGAGCCCAAACTGGCTGTCCCCTCCTGTCAGGGAGTTGTGCAGAGGGAGAGGGGCCTCCCTGAGCCTCCTTTTCTCCAGGCTGTGCCCCTTTCCCAGCTCCCTCAGCCCCTCCTGGGGCTCCAGAGCCTTCCTCAGCTCTGTTCCCTTCCCTCGATGTGCTCCAGCCCCTCAATGTTTCTTGTGGTGAGAAGCCCAAAATAGCACAAAAAATTTCAGGTGCAAAGTCAGAGAATCCCTGGGATAAGGACATCACTTTCCCTGGGCTGCACCCCATTCTTGCAAGGACAGACACACAGCAGAAATAGCAATTAATCCCAAATTAATGCTAATCCCTTCTTTGTGCATCCACCGTGCACAAATTTATTACCTTCATTAAAAAAACCCTCCCCAAACCTGCCACAACCCCTCTGATTTGACTGGTGCAATCCCACCCACTTCCCAGGGATTACATGGTGAAATTCAAGCCTGGGTCCCTTTAATTGTTCAGATGATTCGTAAGCAGTTTTAATGTACCAGGTGGAAAATCATTCCTGTTTCACCACCACCTAAAAAATAATTATTTACATGGATGTGAAGCAGGGGCGGGGCACAGAGAGCTTGATGAGCTCCTGATTTAAATCCCAGGCAGCGTTCTGTTTGGGAATGACACCAGATGGGATTCCAGGGGGCAGCTCAAGGTCATCCAAACACTGTGCTCTGCTCTGAACCGGGAGTGGGATCATCAGGAACCACACAAAACCAGAACAGAAATTGAATCCACTGCCACACACCCAGGGATCCTCAGGAAGAGCTTTGGGAATGCTCCTTCCCCTCGAGTTCAAGGGCACAAATAGCCCTTGTTTGGAAGTGATAGTGGGAAGGAAATCTCTTGGCACAGAGATATTGTAGGGGAAGTGTGTTTATGCCGTGGCTTTGTAAGTCTCTGATTTATAAGTAGCTGTTGGAGAGGCAGATGGTTCATGTAATATTGTTTTATTTGAGACAAAGCACTCACCTGCAACTGGAGACAGAGCCACTCCACAATATCCTATGGCTAACCTATTCCCAAAACCTCAGACCTGCACACCGAACCTTGCTTAGAACTTTTTCTTTTTTTTTTCCCTTTTTGATGAAATCACTCCTAATTGAGCACTAATTTCACTTCATTGCAGGATTTCAGAGCTGTTTCAATCCCGAGCAGTCCATGCCTGGGTGTCACCACTCTATTTTTACCCAGCATTGCTCCAGCCCCGCTGCCAGAGCCAGCTCAAGGTGACAGCGTGACCTCCACAGCAGCAGCACCTGAGAGCAGCTCTGGGATGTCCAGGCCTGACTCCTGCAGGGAACACGGCTCTGGAAGCACCAAGAACATTGTGTTCTTAAAAGGAAGATTGGTGACTACTCCTAAGACCCAGTTAGGGAGGGGATTCTGCCCCTTCACCCCAGCCTGCTGTGCTGTGTCCAGCTCTGGGGTCACTGCACAGGAGGGACCTGGAGCTGCAGGAGTGAATCCAGATGAGGCCATGGGGATGTTCCAAGGACTGCAGCCCCTCTGCTCTGGGAGAGCTGGGGGTGCTCACGTGGAGGAGAGAACCAGGGAGACCTCAGAGCCCCTTCCAGGGCACAAAGGGGCTCCAGGAGAGCTGGAGACACAAGGGATGGAGGGACAGGCTTCAGACTGAAAGAGAACAGGGTTAGATGAGACAATGGGAAGAAATTCCCAATTTTCTCTGCAGGTTCCCAGAGAAGCAGTGGCTGTCCCTGGATCCCTGGAAGTGTCCAAGGCCAGGTTGGACAGGGCTTGGAGCAGCCTGGGATAATGGAAGGTGTCCCTGCCATGACAGGGGGTGGCACTGGATGGGCTTTAAGGTGTTTTTTAAGGTCACTTCCAACCAAATCATTCCATGAGAAGCTGGTGTATGCTGCCCTGTGACACAAGAGCTGGTCCAACACTGTTTTATCTGCTCTGGGGGGCTGCCACTCCCCCTCCAAGGTCAGGCAGATCACACTGAACACCTCCCCAAACACCAAGGAACCACCTCCCCTCATCCGTTTAACCTCAGACCGAGGCAATTCCTCTTTCCCTCTTTCCAAAGCCAGTACTTCCACTGAAATCCAGTGCAACAGAAGGTCTGAAAGACTAATGGATCAGTCTGCAAGCCACCACATCTGCTGCCATGGACTAACAGCACATTGCCAATAGACTGAGGAAATGATCTGGCAATGTGTATTTGGGACAGAAGATTTAGCAGAGGGGATAAGCTCAGCCCATTCCCAGATTTCCGTGGAGATCTGTTAAGTGTTTCTTTTCACCAAGGAGAGGAACCTTTTATAGATCTTGAGGAAATGGCGAGACCTCAAGTCACTTGGAAATTTCAAAATATTTGTTCCTCCAATGACTATTATGTAAACCCAGAGTCCTGCTGAGGAATCGTTCCTCTATGTAGGTCAGGAAAAGGAAAAGCAACTTTGTGTCTGAGCCTTGCAAGGGACAAAAGCGGATTCTGAAAGTGTATTTTTAATTTTCCTGCCTTGTTTCCTTCAAGCAGCACCACGGATTTTTCCAGATGTAGAGAAAACAGCATTTGCAGATATGTACAAAAGTTTATTTTACAAACAGCAACTACTTTGGAATAACAAAATTGCAAAAACATAGAGCAGCGTTAGAAAACCAGCTCAGAGGGATATTTCCTATCTGAAGCACAATTTAACAGACTTCACTAAGTAAAAATACCCCCAGCCCTTCCCTCAACCCCTCCCCAACCATTCTCTACCTGATGGAATTTCTTTAGAAACCTTTGACTAAAGATATGAAAGACTTTAGTGACAGTGCAGTCATTTTTGATAAACTACAGTTAATTGTTTGACCGTATTTCTATTACCTTTTCCTGGCATCAAAAAGTCAAATCAGATCTGAAATATGGTAAAAATCTGATCCTGGAGCAAGATTTTCACTAATAGGTATTGAACAGTAATGGTTATATTTGTGTATTTTGTAACACCACAAACCCTCTAGTTCTATTTTCTTAGTAAGGGAAAAAGATAAGTTGTACAGCAAATGATGAAACTACAACAAATATCACTGGAATATTTGTTCAGGGCTCTGAGATGGCTGCTGCTGTTAGAAACACATCTATAAATGAATCCTGACTCGGGTATTAAAGGTATTTAATGCTAAAAAACATAAGAAGTTTACCCAAGGGTGGAAAGGTTGCGTGCACACAAACTTTGTCACTAAACTCCAAGTGTAGGAAAGGGGTAAGAGCAGAGTTTTGGGTACTTCTAAACAAGTGAAAAACCTCCATGGCCAACTCATTTTCAGGAACGTGCTGTGGGTGGACAGAAATGCAGGGAATCATCACCATCTCCCTTTGAACTTGCTTTTTGTGTTTCATAAGTGTACCAAAAAACCCACTGAATTTGGGGGAGCTTAATTCAATCCAAGAGAGAAGGAATTGATGCCTCAGCGAGAAATTACTGCTTGTAATTTTCAAAGCTACTGGGTCCTGATGAGATTAAGAAAAATCATTTCCAATATTTGAAAATGAGGAAATGAAAACATCTCCAGATATTACAGAAAGTCACTAATGGAAACTGTTATGGTACAACAGTGCTCGTTAGCTCTAATCAAACCCTGTTCAATTTGTCACTACAGACTCCAATTTTCAGGTTACATTATGCCATTAAAAAATCTGGTTCTCTCTACACAACTTCCTAAACTCCCCCAAAAAACTTTACAGATTATTTTTAAATCGACTTAATCAGAATATTGCAAGAATTACTCAATGGTCTTCAGCTTGAATCTATTAATTTTTTTGCAAACCATTTACCTGTAACACAAGAGTAAATTTTGGTACTCAACTTTACTTTGAAAGTATTGTCCATGCTTTTTTTATGAGACATCCCAGTATTTTTGTAGTGCTGCTTTAACAAAATACAGTTCAATATCTGCAGTACCAGATCAGTATCTGATATTCCCTATGGTGAATGGGAAACAGAGCTTTTATAAAGGAGGTTTTTATAAAGGAACCTTTATGGCTGGTTTTCTCAAAAAAATTATCATCATGTCTGTTTTTTCAAAGAATGCTTTGGACAAACTCATGATACACTCATGGTTTACAACATTGAAAATGTGTTGAAGGATGCCAAGCACTGTAATAAGAACTGAAATCAAAGTCAGGAAGTGTTTAGAAACACTTTTTTTAGTCTCTGAAGGACACTGCCATTTATCACAAAATTCCTTTTAAACATAAAAAGTTTAGACAAGTTGGCTATTAAGCTCCCAACTCATTCCTCACACTTTTGCTCACTGCTTGTCAGTTTGACAATTCCCACTGGGCAGCAGCTCACCTTTTCCAGCAGAATTCTGGAACAGTTCAGGAGGGATTAAGACAGAGTGGCAGGCTTTGTTTTCCTCGCCTATATCCTGTATAGAATGCAATAATCAACAATCAAGACAGCATGGAAACAGCTTCCAGCAATAAAA
Source organism: Certhia americana (assembly GCA_018697195.1). NCBI lineage: Eukaryota > Metazoa > Chordata > Aves > Passeriformes > Certhiidae > Certhia > Certhia americana. The sequence goes on from CM031858.1 coordinate 2,063,464, forward strand.
AAGCATTTTCATCAACTAGAAATGGCAGCCTTTTTAAGAAATTGACTTCACAGTTTAATAGTTGCTAGCACATCTTTCCTAAGGTGTTTATAAACAGACTTGAAGACAGTCCTGACTGCTGCACCCAAAAAGTGGTGGCAGCAATTCACCTAAGTGTAATTCATGGCTTGGAAAAGCTGATTCAAGGAAACCAAACTGGGTTTTTTTATTATTATTATTATTATTTTGTAAAAGTTGCATTTGACATTAAAAAAATAAAAAATAACATCAGCTGTCGAGCTCAGTCCTTGTCTCTGTAAGCAGAGAGTTTAGTTCACTGTGGAACAGGAGAGTTTCAGCTAATTCAGCAAATAACCTTCACTTGTGACACTGGCAGAACAGTTCTTTTGAATGTAACACTGAAAAAAATTCTGGAATACAGTTTCCATCCTCAAAGGAAGGTTCTCAGCTGTATCTGCTGCTCTCACTGGGGCTCCTGTTGTTGGAGTAGCTGCGATCGCTGTCGCTGTCGGAGCCGTAAGACCTGCAAGGAGAAAAAAAATAAAGATTTAAATGCTTTGAAGCTGCAGTGTGAGCTTCAAATTTAAAACTGCAGCAGGTCAAAAAATTGTCACAGATAAGAAAACCCACCAGTCTTTCACAGGATTGTATTTCTTGTAAGTGAGGGATTCATTAAAGGATTCTCAAAATGGAAATAAGCATTAACTTGTTATGATGAAAACTCTGTGTAACTCAAACTGTTTGTAACTTCTTGCTTTCTCTGCTACAGCTAAAAACCATCTAAATGTTTTTATAAAATTCATTGAGCTGAGTGAGAAGTGTATTCTAACAAGTGGCATTTTACACTGCAAGCATTTCTCCACTAGAATAATTTCACCAATCCTTGATTTATATATTTTATTTTCTTGTTTGAAGGAGGGTCCTAAAAATCAGGCCCCATAACCACAACAGAGGTGTGTTTGTGTGTCTGCAGTGTGGAAATTGCATTTAAAATGTTTTGGCTCCTCCAGACAAATTCCAAGCTCAGCACCTGGCCAAATGTCAACACAGAGCCCAGATGGTTTCAGACAAGCCACAGGACACGTTCAAATTACACAGAACAAGCTTTCAGAGATTTTCCAGCCTCCTGCCTGTAAGAGAAACTTGCTAAGTGAAAGGTGAGCATTTCCTAATCCCACACTGTTTCTTTGAAGCTCCTCAACATAATAAAACAATGGTTTTTAAGTTTATTTCCACATTCTTCATTAAATCTCCTTCATTTCCTCTCCAACACAAGATGAAAGTTGCCTCGTGCAAACGGGTGAGACCAAAGTCCATTAAGAGCTGGTATAAAGCTGTGACAAAATTCATATGAGGAGAGGATGAAAATGTACAGTAGTCTTAGAAACCTGATTTATGACTAATAGGGGGCATATTAAAAGGTGTAATACAAATCATCAGTGATATTAAATGTATCGACAACTCTCCAGATCTCTGATTTCTGTAAAATGTGCTCACTTACATAAATCCCCTGGACTGAGGAAAATAAAATTTCTTCTAAACTCATCAGATTTGCAGGTAAAAATCATAATATTTCAAAATACAATTGACAAAGTTCAGAATTAAATCTGGATTGCAGCAAAACATTTAATTTCCCTTCCAGATTGTTTTAAATCCACTTCTGCAGCCTAACCAAAAAGAATTTACCATCCAGTGGAATTCTCTGCATACCAGGCAGCTTTTAATCCATAACAGAGCACTTGATTTCAATCTTGAGAGCTATGTACTTGATATTATTAAAAAAAGCCCAAATCACAGAATCAATTAAGGTTGCCAAAGACTTTTGAGATCCCCACATCCAGTGGTTAACATAGCCCCACAGTTAAACCATGCCCAAAAATGGCATTTCCACAAGTTTTTAACACTTCCAGGGATGGGGGCTTCATCATTTCCCTTGGAAAAGGTGCAAATTTTGAATGCATGGATACAATGAACTGGAAATCAACTTTTTCTTATCCTGGCTGTTTGGCCATCCTCACATTTGGAGCGTCAGAACTTCCGACTTCCTCGCTCACACGCGCGCTCTGATTTTAATTAGAATTTGGTTTGAATTATTACTTTTGCTGAGTGTATTTCTTATTCTTATGGGGAAAAGCCAGCACTCTGGCCTCGTTAAACATCCTCTGTTTGTGTTCAGCAAATCCCTGTGCACCAAAGCAGGGTCAGACCCTGGATCCTGGGTCAGATCCCACCTGGATCTCCGGTCGTAACTCCGAGATCTCCGGTAGCTGTCGCTCCTCTTGCTCCTGCTCCGACTCCTGCTGTAGTAACTGTCATAGGTGTAGGACCTGCTTTAAAGAGGAGAGAAAAGTCATTGTGAGTTCACAATTTCTGGTCTAAAATCCTGTACTAAATGCTGGTTTAAAGGATATTTTATTTTATTTTATATTATATGAGGGGTTGTATAGAAATTATTTTCACGGAGATGACAACCAATTCTATGCTTTATAAAGGTTTCAACACAACAATCTTCAAAGTAACAGTAAAAATCTCAGATTTTATTAGGAAGGACATACTAAGCATTTATAAAATTTTGTGCTTTCTCTTTTTTTCCTAGCAAAATTCTTCTTTGCTGATAGTTCTGAAAGCAAGCAAAGCAATTCCACTTATAACTCAATTTTATTTAAAAAAAACAAAACCAAATGTGTTCATTACTACTCATAGCATTACCTGCAACTGTAATGCCAAGATGGTTTGGTTATTTTCAGCTTTTGAAAGCATCTTGTGCTCATTTTGCTCTGATTCAAGTTGCCATCATGGTATTATAATAATAGTTTTAAGTGCTAAAGATCCCTGGAAGTGTCCAAGGCCAGGTTGGATGGGGCTTGGTCTAGAGGAAGGTGCCCATGGCAGGGGGCTGGAACTGGATCATCTTTAAGGTCCTGTCTAACCCAAACCATTCTGGGATTCTATGAGATAAAAGCAATCTTAAAAAGTATTTTTATAAAAAAATATGTATTTATCTTTGTGTTTGTATGCATAATAAAATCAGTAGTGTGTACGATATATAATAGTGTCATGTATTTATATAATAAAGTAATTATATAATAAATTACTTTAAATAAAATTTTAAGAATTTATTTTAAAGAAATCTATTTTAATAATCTATTTTAAAGAGATGTAATTAAAAGTACACTTATACTAAGATGATTTGATGGGCAGCACATCTCTTGCAGTTTACAGAAAAGGACAATCCATACCTGGATCTGCTGTGGTGACCATAGGAACTGCTCCTGGATCGGCTCCTGCTGTAGCTCCGACTGACAAAAATCAAAACCCCAGAGGGGTTTTTTAGTCAACAGAAACCAAAAGTGCTGAAGAGAGCAGGGGGAAGAGGGGGAACAAGAGGAGGAGAACACGCCTGGCACTGTCTCCAGCTGGATGAGCTCACCTCCGGCTCTTGTAACTGTGGTAGGAACTGCTCCGGCTCCTGGAGCGATCTCGGCTGTACCAGCCCCGGCTCCGGCTCCTCGAGTAACTCCTGGACCTACAACCAAGGACATCAAGGGAGAACACAACTGAGGAGAAGAGCAGCAAAAATGAGGACCAGAAGAAGTTATGAATCTTTAGCTTTCTAGCTAAATGTTTATTCCCTACTTGCTAGATGATATGGACACTGAGTTAATCCACAGGTTGGAGTCCCTCTGCTCTGGAGCCAGGCTGGGAGAGCTGGGGGTGTTCACCTGGAGAAGGGAAGGCTCCAGGGAGATCTGAGAGCTCCTTCCAGGGCCTAAAGGGCCTCCAGGAGAGCTGGAGAAGAACTTTGGACAAGGGTCTGGAGTGACAGAGCAAGGAGGACACAGGCTGGCCAGAGAAGGTGTGGCTACCCCTGGATTCCTGGAAGTATCCAAAACCAGGTTAGATGGGACTTGGAGCAACCTGGGATAGTGGAAGGTGCCCCTGCCCATGGCAAGGAGTGGAACTGGATGGTCTTTAAGGCCCCTTCCAACCCAAACCACTCTGTGGTTCTGTAACACAGGACTGTTAAAAAACAAGAAACACAACCTGAAAAGCTTTCCTTGAAAATCCAAGAACATTCAATTCACCAGGGCTGGCTGTGGGAGCAGCACAAGCCTCTCACCTATAGGAATACGTAGAACTTCGGGATCGACTTCTCGAGTGACTGTAGGATATGGACCTTGTTCTGTGTCTGGATTTAGACTCAGATTTACTTCGTGACCTGCTGAGACTCCTGGAAGGGCTGTTGTCATCTCTGCTTGGAGATTCCTCCTCACTGGAACTTTCTTGGTTCCTTGGCCGACGATTTAGCCGGGCTGTTTTCCTCACTTCATCAAAAAGAGACCCAGGCCTGACTTTATTTTTTGCTTTTATTTCAATTCTTAAACCTGCTGGTTTAGGCTCTGGTGCTGATACTACATTTTTAACCTCCGTGGTCGTACTAATTGCTGCTGGTCTTAAGTTACCAACACCTTGCAAAGGCTTCCATTTATTGTCTATCATATTGCTTGGTATATTTTCAGAAATTTCACTTTTTAAACTACAGTCTTTAGCACCAGACACAGCGGCAGAGTTATTTTCTTGCCTTCCCATTTCTTTTTCTTCTTTAATATTAATAAAGTCTTTTATGTTGTTTCCCAGTTTGACAGCATCTTGCTCAGGGGTCTCAACCTGTAACTCTTTTTTTACACCAGCACTTAAAGGTTTAGCAGTGAGAATGACAGGAGACAAAACATCCACATCCACCTTCCCCGGCGAGTTACGATCCGGAGTACAAATCTCCATGTTGTCATCTGTCTGAATAACATCTTCCAGCCCATTCTGGTTATTTTCTTCAGCTTGTTTAATCTCATTCTTGCAGGCAGCCACATTTATTCCTGAGTTTAAAATACCAGTTGAAGTGCTTGTTTCAATGGGCTCTTTATTAAGGTTGCTGCGATCTGGCGAGGCCCCACATGTGGGGTTTTTATCTAAAAGGTTTTCATTCACACACGACTTTTCACCATTTCCCATTTTATCTGTGACTATTTCATCCTTTTCATAAACTTGTTTTTTATCCTTTATGTCCCTGCTAAGCTGCTTTTCTTTTTTATCATCCTTGGTAACCGGCTTTTCATTTATCTCATCGTCCTCTTCTTCCCCGAACTCAAGGGGGGGCTGCCAATGAAACATTTCTTTTCTTTTCTGGACTTTGTGTTTTTTCTCCTTTTTGCCTTTCGATTTTTCTTTTGCTTTTTTGGAATGTGATTTTTTAGGAGTCTTTTTCAACCCATGTTTGTGTTTTTTCGACTTGCCTCGAGCATCTGCTGAGCTGGAACAAGAACTCTCAGACTGAGAAGATGACAACTGCTTGCTTGTCTTCCACGCGCAGTCAGAACCCAAAAAGCCCTCTGAGGAATTGGAGTGGTGTTTTATCTTTTTGGCAACGCTAAGCTCCGTGTCAGACCCTGAGGTGGCCTCTCCTTCTTCTTTCCCAGAGGAGGGTCTGGAATCCCCCCTATTATGCTTTGCCTCTCCTCTTTCGGAATTTGACTCCGAGTCCCATTTGCTACCTGAGTAGGATTTGCGTTTCGTTTTTGCACCACCTCTGGGCTGCTCCGAGCATTTCTCCTTAGCTTCTTTCTTTTTAGAGTGATCAGAATCCCTCTCCCCCTTGCCTTTCTCCTCCCCTCTCTCAGAACTTAAGCTATTTTTATCCTGTTTCTCACCATCCCCTTCTAATGGAAAGCGGCCTTCTTTTTCTTGGACCGCTTTGGCTTTGGCAGAGCGCTCGCTGTCGGAGGAGAAGTCTGAGGATGACAAACTGTCACTCTCCTTCAACCCTTGGGAAGACTCGTCGTAATCCTTTGGATGCTTGTAAGGCAAAGTGCTTTCAGAGCTCGTTTCCTGCCTCAGTTTGAGGCCCCGAGCTTTGGGATCGCTGGATGTGGATTTCCTTTTGTTCCTGTGCCTGTCCTCATCGCTGAGGGAATAATCGGACGTGGATTCGCTGTACCCTGACCTGTCACTGCGGTACTTACTCGGGGACGGTGACCTGCCAGAAGAAGGAGATTTTGTCCTCGAGCTCGATGGGCTTCTAGACCTTGAGTAGGATCTTGAGTATGAGCGGCTTCGAGAGGACCTGCTCCTGGACCTTGGCCAGCTCTCCGAGCTCCTGTCACTGCGGCCTTTGGAATAACCGCTCCGATCGCTCTCGGAGCTCCTCTCCTGCTTGCGGTAGGAGGAAGAAGTGTTGGCTTCCTTAACGACCACTAAATTGTAATTAGTTTGGCTGGGAATCAAGTGGCTTGTTTTAGCTTTCATCTCCTGAATTCGTTCATATGATGGCTTCCAAGGTTTCTGCCCAGGTTTCCACCTCGAAGGTGGGGGACTGTCACTTAAGGGTATGACAGGCAGGTTTTCTGGGACAACTGGTGGCACGATAACTTTGTCACTGGGCAGTATCACTGCTCGGACGGGCTCAGCAGTCTTGGTCAACTTAGTGTCATTTAACCGTGCTGAAATATTTCGTGGAGAATTGGGAACAGTCTTTTGCTGCCTGGGGTTAGAACTTGACCGTGACCTACTTCGAGATCGCGATGATTTAGAGGCTGATCTGGATCTAGAACTTCTCCTGGAGTAAGATCTTGATTTAGATCTAGACCTGGATCTGGACCTGTAGTACGATCGAGACCCTCTGCTTGATAAAGATGACAAACTCTGCTCTTCCTTATCAGATTTAGACCAATCTCTCCTGGATGAACGCCTGGAAGACAATGAGGAAGAACGAGATTTCCTCTCACGATCGCAAGATGATTTTGGCCTCCTGTGGAAGGAATGAGAGGATTCTACATCTGAGGAGGCTGATGTTTTCTTTTTCTTTGTTTGCTTGTGCTTCTTGAAATGCTTCTGCTTTTTAGATTTCTTTTTATGCTTCACCTTCTTCTTCTCTTTCCTGTGCTTCTTGTGATGGCTGGAGTATCTCACAGTGCTTAGATCAGCGTAACCGTTATGGGACCAAGACCTGGATCTCCGGGATGCACTTCTCTCATCCCACCTGCTTGTACAAGGATCACTCAACCTGCAAAACAAACCCCAGACTAAGTGCAAATTCTTTAAAAACCTTTAAATAAATTCACTATTTTAAAACTTAATTTCAAAAAAAGGATATATAAGTCCTAGCACACACACTTTAATACCAGAGAACTGCTTGGAGCTCCTGACTCTTATTTTAAGATATAGAATTGCATCGCTATCAAGAGCTACTTTGCCCTAAGAAATAAATCAGCCAACACCAGCAAATCTTGTATATGTTAGGACCTGTGTAAAGAGATTTAAGGTTTTAATTATCCTAGTCTGCAGGACTTTGACCTCTACAACTAGAAGATCCTTAAACTACGTTTAAATACAATTTTTAAATCATCCCAGTACATAAAAAACAATCAGAAACATTTGCAATTATTCACTAATAGCCACATATAATATTTTAAGTTTTCCTTTTAGGATTTATCCCTTGTAATTTGATACAAGCTCATATTTAGCATCAGGAATTTTGGAGAGCTGACTTCCATCCATCAAACAGTTTGCAACTGTTGAAAGAACATACAACTAAAACAATACAGGCTTAGCAGATCTGGACTGTTTTACTCCAAAGAAACCATGTAATCCACTTTGAGAACAAGAAAATCACTGAATCCTTAAGGTTGGAAAAGACCTTTGAGATCACCAAGTCCAACCACCAGCACCTTGTTCAGCCCTAAACCATGTCCCCAGGTGCCACATCCACAAGTTTCCTGAACACTTGCAGTGCTGGGGACTCCACGCTTCCCTGGGCAGCCTGTTCCAGTGTTTTCTGTGAAAAAATAAAACTTTCTAATATCCAATCTAAACCTGCCCTGGCTGTTTCCTCTCCTGCTGGTACTGACGTGGTACATCTGCACAATCCATCAGGGCTTGCCAAAGGCTGGGATGTTGAAACCTAGGATATTGCTCTGGCTGCCCTGGATGATTTGAGACCCTGGCAAGGGGTTCAGAGACCTTGGCACAGAGTCAAAAACACCTGTGCCTTCCATTTTAGCCCATGGAAAAAATTCCCAACATTGTGTGAGGATTTACAGGCCACGAGAGTTTGAATGGAGTGATAGTTAATTTGTCACAGGGTGAAAAAGTAGAATTTTGGGGTTTTAGAATGGGGGTTCAAAGAGGCAAGATGGAGGAGTCTGGATGTGTCCTGTCTTTCTTTTTCTTGCCCTCCATCTCCTGCTGTGCTGGTGGAATTTTCTAATTGGTTTAGAGCAGAGACAGACTGTCTGACACAGGTGATAGGGATTGGAAAATTATCGTAAATAATGTACATGTAGTTCTTAGTATAAAAATTCAACACCACCCTGAAGGTGGGGATTGTGCCTCAACCTGACCTGCAGAACAGAGCTCAGCAGGTCAGAGAAAGAATGGAATAGATCAGGAAAAATAAACAACCTTGAAAAGTTGAATTGTTGAATCTCGACTTCTTCAGTCTCGGGGCTGGGAGAAAAAGACTTTCTAAAATCTCAGGAGCCATCAAATCATCAAAACCCGAGACTGGGACATTTCAAAGCTGTGCTGAGATTCTTACTTGTCTCCTTTGCTCCATTTCTCCCCGCTGGGTGCTCGGTATGTCCGCAGCCTCTGCATCTCCTCCTTCCAGTGGGGAGGGGTCTCGCTGCTCTCCTCCTCGTCGGACTCGGAGCAGGAGCGGGAGCGCGGCGGGGTGTGATAACGCTGGGACAGCAAAAACACACACAGAGCTGCACAACCTTCCTGTTCCTTTACACAACTGCTGCATCTTTGCTACTCAGAGCATTCTGCAAAGCCTCAGAGAGGCCAGCAGCTCGTTCAGCTTTTCCAAATGTGAAAGGGAGAATCGTGGATTCCCTTTTGGAATAACAGGATTACTGCAGATAACCACGCTCGTTTTTAAAGCACAGATGTTTTACTTTAGTCAGATACTTCATGGTTGGTAGGAGGAAAGACAAAAAAACCCCATTTCAAAAGTTACTGCTGTTCAACTCTTCAGAAATGTGAATCCAGATTAAGTCACTTGAAAGCAATTTAAAAAATAGAAAACGGAACAAAAAAAAAACAAACCCCACCCCACCCCCCCAAAGAAAAAACCTCTTTTACAAAAAAGAGCAACGAATCTTCACATTGAAAAAATTATGCTTAGGCAGAGCATTTAAATATGCAACAAGAGCTACTTGTGTAGCAGAGAAAGAAGAACTCTGCTATTGCTAACTCATTATTTTCCATTACCCAGTGGGATACACACTTAGGTAAATTCTGTGAGGAAATCAGATGCTCCTTGACTCAATAAAAGCACATCTGGATTTGACTCAATTATTTCGAGCCACTTATGAAAGCAGTAAAAATGAGAGAAAAAAAAAAAGTGTTGTCCCCCAGAATAAAATCACAAAGATGCATGTATTTATTTATCCAGGTAATTACAGAAGGCTTTAAGGCATCCTTCTTATATAAAAAAAAAACCTAAATCAAGATAATCTGCCACTGAGAGCTTCCCTATTGTTTCAGCTGAAGCAATGACTACTTAAAAAAACAGCTTTTATAGAAGAATGGCCTAAAAGATAGCAGGGTGTCATGGACCTCCCTAATTCTCACATTTTATATTCTGGAGTCTCACCTACAAACAAGTGTTTTGAAAAACATCAATGAACTTCACCTGGACAGAAACTGTGCTAACAAAGATGATTAGAGGTGGAAAAAAAAATGTGTTTCTCCAACTGCCAGCCCTAAGTGACATCCTTTTTCATTCTTAATTTTGCTGAGAGGGTGCCAAAATAATGAAAAAATCCCCCAAAACCCCTTATATCTGTCAGAAGCCAATTCTACTCTGCTTTAAGTTATTTTTCCCCAAGTCTTTATTTATGTAAATATTTCCAAACATTCCATTTAGGCATTTTTTTTTTCCTCCAAACAATCTTTAAGTAAAAAGACAGTAACAGGAAGGATGGAAAAAAAAGTGTTAAATAATCAACTACCTGACAAGATTTCAATGCTTTCTAAACTGGATCCTACAACATGTAAATAAAGTGTCATACAAAGCCCTCCAGGGAAATTCAAAGCTCAAAGTCAGGATGAGAGGAAATAAAGAAATAAATAAAATTGTCACATACTATTGTGCCTCTTCCTTTAATTTTTCGTCCAGATTTAGAGACTGATGGTTTCTGGTCAGTCAGAACTGGCGCAGCATCAAGAAGCTTCCTACATAAAATTAATAAAGGATGAAGTTACACAGAAAAAAAAAACAAAAACCAATTAATTTACAATTAGTTTAAGTTAAAAATGAGAAATATTCATCATCTTATTCCTTCATTTTCAGACAGAATTCAGTGCTATTTTCAGGAAACAAAGTAAGAATTTCTGCAACAAAAGGCAAATCAACATGTATTTGTTTCCAACCAAATGTGCAGCCTGATCTCTTGACACAGAAATTAATGCTAACAATGAACTTGCAAAACATGTCACAAGAGGTTAACTTGTGTTTGGGGCACAAATCCTGAAAACACCATGGGCAGAAGAATTTCAGGATAGTTCACAGGTTCTAAAGTTTTGCTTCTTTCAACTTGTGTAATATCTCCAAAAGTAGTTAACAAATATTCAGGAATGTGAGTGATGTTCCAAGAAAAGACTTACAGGAGACTGTAAAGTTAAGGGAAATTAAAAACCCAACACCAAACAAAGCAAACACTGATTTTAGAGGTATCTGGCACTGTAATGGATTAGCTCAGTTACAAAATCAAGGAAATTCGACAGTAGAGGTACAAGACACATTGAAAGCATCTTGTGAACTTGTGAGTTCCTTTGCAGCAAAAAAAGAGTATTTTCCCTTATTCTCAAACACAGACAAGTCAGGAAATTCCAGGTGATTTGATTCTGAACCAAAGTTTCTTCATCAGTCTAAGAAAGATGAAAAATCACCTCTCCCAATCCCAATTTCCCTCGCAATCAAGTATTTCCCGTGGTTTGCATTGCATGATTACTTCTGAAATTATTCATTAATTATTCTTAATTGATTTTTACCATCTTTAAAAGACCAATGAAATCGAGATCTCACTGAAAACCCCTGGCACAGGTCACAAGGAATATTACAAAGGAAACTGTAAAAAGGACAATGAAATGACCTCATGCAGCAATTCTGACACTGCAGTCAGCAGCACCAGGAAGAGAACGTTAACAGGAACATTTCATGCACAGTTTTCAGCAAGTCAGAATAAAAAGCTGGGAGTTCCTTACGGTTCAGGCTCTACATTGACAACAGGCACATCTCTTCTGAGCAAAAATCTATTTTCAGGCACTGGGGGGATTTCTTCAGGACGTACCACGGGCTTGTCCCGCTTCGTGTTAAGGTCGACTTTGTCTGCGACGTCGCTCTTGTCAGAAAGGCTGCTGAGGGAAAGAGCAGGGTGAGAAATGACAATTAGCTGGGAAAATCCCTTTTCCAACTGGATTTCAAGACAAGATGAATCCAACTTAAAGTTGGCTTAACAACCAAAATGTGTTCCACAACCCATTTTAGGCTAAAGGGAGGATGGGGCGTTATTATTGGAGGGAAAGTTCAGTTCTTGCTTTACAGCAAATAATTCTGCTTTTCATTTGCAACTTGTCGTGAAGTCTTTTAAAAATATAATCAAATCTATGTAAAAAGTTCTGTAATTTCCCTAAAGTCTCACTTTTACACAGGTGTGCTGAGCCCTGGATAGTTTTACACGCTGGGATTTAGTTATTTCAACATCACTCTTGCTTCTCTCTACAAAGATCTTCAATTTCATGGACAACTCCACAACACGCTCAGCTTTAGGGTTTTTTGTTTGTTTCTAAAATCATGCCCTAAACCCCAAACTTAAAAGCATTTTCATATTTACTGCTTGAGCACTTCGTGAAAACAAAGCAGAATTCCCCAGATTTCACTGCAATTGTTAAATTTAAGAGCCCAGTCACCGTCTTTGGCTTGAGGTTCGCTTGCACCTTGGATCCTCTTTCTTCCTCTCCTCCTTCCTTCGTTTCCTGGCCTGTTTGGTTTTAGCTCTTCTTTTCCTCTTTCTCCTCCTGCTCCTTTCATTCTCAGCCTCACTCTCAGATGAGGATTCTGAAGAGCTGGATGCACTGGAGGAAGACTCTGAGGCTTCTGAGTCAGAGCAAACTTTCTTCTTCTTCTCCAAAGCTTGAAGAGATATTTTCAATTTACGCTGTGCATGTGTGTGTGCGTGTAAAAGCACAAAGCACACAATTTTACAGGTGCATAAATATACAAATGGGGCACTTTAGAGAAGCTCTGTGAACTTTTTCACTATATTAAAGAATCATAATAAAAATTCATCTGATTGTGCCCAGTCTAAATCCATGTTGATACGATACAAATATTTACCAGCAAAGACAGAACACACAGATAAGCAAAGACCACTTATAGTTAAAAAAAATTAGGTGTTTTTGGAAACAATGCAGAGGTTGCAAATCAAAGATTAACAACAAATCAGTTGCCAGCTCAGTTGTGTATTTATTAAAACTTTGTCATTTTCTCTTTTCTGCATCCTCACGCTTTTACACTATGGCTCTTCTTGACTTTCTCTAAAGAAAATAAATAATCACCTTATCCTTAAGGAAAATCAGAAATTAGGTAGAAAATACAAACTTACAATGCTCCACTAATTCACAGAGACTGTCCAAACCTATATTTGAGATCATTTATTCTCTATGAACCCTCATGAAAAGGAAAATAAGCTTGACCACACATATTGCATATATTAACTTCACAAAATCTTAAAATAAACCTTTGGGAAGTGCCCAAAATCCAACTTTAAGAAAAGCACATTTGTGGCTCCCTCTTTCAAACACAGAAAAATAACTTTAATAAATTTTAAGAGTTTGTCATGCCAACCTCTAACACGAATAGGAGACAAAAGTTGAGGGCAAAAAAATATTTAATTTTGCTGCGCCTTCCTCTCCTGCCCTGAAATTTACCTTTGACAGGCTCGCAAGAATTAATTAAGATTCTACACATCGACCACAACGATTTTTAGCTGTTGGGGGAATTTTTGTACTCTCTGAGAGCATGCAGATCCCTGATTTTGGGAATGCAGGACTCACCATCTTTAGCTGACCTGGTGACCAGCACCCCACAGTCAATGACCCGGACGTCTGCGTAGGGTCTGCTGGCGGTATCGGTTTTGAGATTTTCTATCTGTTCTATGACTTCAAACCCAGAAATAACCAGTCCAAAGACAACGTGCACACTGCAGAAAGAAAGCATTCCCAAAGGACAGAACACCCATGAATGGCTGTAACGATTTTCTGATTAATTTCCTCTTTAAAAAAGTTAGTCTGAGGTAGTAACATTGAGCTCTTAATGCATTAAAGAAGATTTTTTAAAAATGATTTTTAAGTTTAATATTGAGGACGATGCTAAGATTTTATGCAATGTGAAACAAAGATCCAGTCTGACCTCAAATATTTCCCTGAAATTGAAGCATTCTCCTCTCCTCTACAAGGGCAGGGTAAACAGATTATAATTCTTAACCCACCCTTCTATTTTTGCAATTTAGTGCAAAAAGAGATCAAGAGCCCATCTGTAAACATGACAAAAGTCCTCCCCAGAGAAAAAGAATTTATAGATCTCTACAAACCCAGGACACAATTTCCCCCCTGGCATTGTAGGGACAGTTAAAATCAAGGAATCCTTGGTTTTGTTCTGTGGTACCACATTTCTCTTTCTGTCTTCCATTTGCCCCATAAATTTTAGGGATAAAAACATGCCCCAAAAGAGATGACTGCTCGAATATATTCAACTTGGCAATTCAACTCCCAGATTTATGGGCTGAGGGCAGCAAGCAGTTTTAAAGAAATAACCTTAGGATTTAAGACAATTCAAGTTTTTGTCCAGCTTTAGGAAATAAGTTGTGACTTGAAATTTTTATAGAACTGAAAACTTTTGTTTTCCATCTCGGCCCATTGTATAATCTTCCACAGAATTAAGGATTTGTTTCCCCATTGTTGACTACTTTCAATATAACCTTCAAACTTCAGCAATCATTTGAGAAATTGGAAAGGATTCTTACCCATCCAGATGAGGAGCAGGTTTTGTTGTTCTGTTGGACAAACAGCAAGATGGGAAGATGGTAAAATAAAATAAAATCAGGGATTCAGATGAAGTAAAAGAGGAGAATGACACAGAAAAAAAAAAAAAAAAAAAAAAAAAAAGAGGAAAAGGAAAAAAAAAAAAAAAAAAAAAAAAAAAAAAAAAAGAAAAAGAGGTGAAGGTAAGACAAAAAAATAGTGGAAAAATGCAGTTACATACATGGAATTAACAAATTAAATTACAGATTATACACACAGGCTTTCTGAAAGTTTAACATGGTATTTGTTTGAAGTTTAGCTAAGTGTGCATAATGAAAGCTGTACCAAGTATCATTTCATGCATGCAGTAAACAATTTCCAAGTGTCTTTAAATACACATTTAAGGTAACTTGACGATTTTTAATCACAGAGAAGATACAATTTGGTGATAAATATTAGGTGACCAGAAGGATTTAAATGTTTCTGAGCTTGTTAGCTTCTTAGATTGCAAGGTCACTTTAAAGACAGTTTATTTCAAAAAAAAAAAAAAGAAGAGTTATGATATTGAGAGACTCTGCTTCCCCTCGCCTCCCACCGCTTCTTTCTCACTCCCCATTTACCTGCCTGGCCTCCTGACTCGGAATACAAAGCAACATTTCTGTCTGAAATCATCAAACACTTCAGCTCAAAAACTCACAGGCTTCCCAAAATCAACAGCAGACATTCTGTGCCACCTACACTTCACTGATAAATGCAGATTTCCTCCCTATTTTTCAGCTTCTCCCACTGAGCCTGAATGGAAAATGCAACTGCCTTTTGTACAACTCTTTTGGATTCTAATGCAGTGAATCCTCTTCCAAAACCAAACTAAAGTTACTTCTCCAAGTGAGCCTGAATTCCTGCTGCACAGGGGATCCTGCTATGCAGGAATATTGAGTAATGAACATCAGAACCTGCTCATATATTGGGGGACAAATAAAATAGAAATCACTTTTGGAAACATTCTTCCTCTCTCTCCTCCCAAGCACTATGGTGCTTTTAAAGCCTTCTTCCAGTAAATTCCCCTCTCTCAAAATAAATATTCACAGGTGATTTTTCTAAATTTACAATAACACAGATTTGGTATGAAGAAGTCAGTTTTTCACTGCTAGAATAAAATATTACTTCTTAAACACTTCTCTTCCCTCGAGATTTGAACTATTAGGTCACAAAACACTGCAGTGCTGAACACATCCCATAAGGTGGAACTGTGAATCAGGAGTGTTTACACTCTTGATTTATTTTTTTTTTTTAAGCTCCAAATGTCAACCAGCCCATCCACTTCTGTAATACTGAAAAATACAGAAAAATTCCTTGGGTTAACACAGGGGAATAAATGCTATTAACACAACATTAAATTTCTCAGGAGCAGTGGGTGTTCTTTGATTTTTCCTTGCTAACACAGCATATTGCTACAAAGAGAAAAATCCTTAAGGCTTTTGAAGCTCTTGAAGCAACAGTTAACTGCATTAACAACCTGCTGTTAAGTAAACAGTTTAAGTGGGTTTAATTATGAAGCTGATTTAAAGGGGGGAAAAAAATAGAAGTGGGTTACTTCAATGAAACCAACAGTAGTGAAGATTTAGTGTTTAGAATTAGCTGGAAACAGCAATAGGCTCAGACTCAGGGCTGGGGAGGCTGCAGGTGCTCCTGCCATGCTGCAGCAGCATTTGGAGACTAATTAAGCAAATTACCTAAGCAGGAGCTGCCTTTAGACTGGTCCTTAGTGAGCAGAGAAAGGGGTGGTTGGTGAATTAAAACCCGTGCAGAGGCTTCCCCACTCCCCTGGCAGTTTGAGAGATAAAATGGAAGGGGTTTCTGTCCTTGTTCACCAAGAGAGGAGCTTTTCTTGTTCACACGAGGAGCTCTGTCCCAAAGGGAAACCTTCCAGATCCGCCACAAGGATTTGGGTGAACTGAAACAACTTCCCATGGGAAGCAGAGCCCCAAATCCTTGTGGTGCCTTTGAAAGTTTCCTCACCTCAGTGTTGGGGTTGTAATCTGACATTTATTCTGCAAAGGTGCATTTTAAAAAAAGCCTTTTGTAGGTTTTCTGCATCAATCCTTGAATATTTGCTTTGGTTTCAGAACTTAACCAGGAGCAAACCTACCTCCTGTCTTGGCACTATGGAAACCTAAAGTCACGATGAGTTCATCCCCCAAAATAATATTTTATTAGAATATTCCTATATAGAGCTCTCATCATTTAAACCATTCCAAATCTGCCTTTTAATAGACACACTTATGCAAGTTGTTGACAGAAGGACAAATACCTTGCTTCACTCAAGTTTAAACTGGTTTAAGATACTGCTGAAAAGAAAGCAAATCATCTTTTTGATAAAAGCACGTTCTCACCCACCCTCCCCAAAGAACCTCAGGCCTAACAAAGGGTTCAATGCACATAACAATATGATCAGAAAAACAAGAAAGATAAAAACAGAAAGAAAAGGAAAGGACACAGCCTTAGAGGAATGAGACATTACCTTTGGAGCGCACGATGTAACACTGTTTCTGTAAATTTTACACAAAAATGGCAGAAATAAATTGTAATACATTTTCAGACAAAACTGAGTCTATGTTTTATTAAATACAAGTTTAAAAATTAATATTAATCAAGTTGTATGCAGAAAAAGGATGCCTAAAAGAGGGCTCTAAATTTTCTTTCGAATACATGGTACTTTGAAAACTGAAGTTCTCCTTCAAAACGAAAAGAAAGCTCAAGACAAAACCTGCTTGCAAAACTACTGAAAAAAACAAATAGAAAGAGAACGTCCCCCACTCCCCTCTAAGTCTTAATCCAGCAAAAAATGCCCAAGTTGAAGCAGATGAATAACCAGTTTCTGTGGGTTTATTCACGTGCTTGCAGTTCTGCAGGGGTTCAAAGGTTCTGCTGAATCCAATCCTAAACTTCCCAGGCTGGCACACAAATGTTTGGATTCATAAAGGAAACGTGTCCAGCCAGGAAGTTCACAACTTCAGACATTTCATAATTAGCTGACATCCTCCTAGTACCATCAAGCTTTTCTACAGCTAAGAAAAAGCAGTGTTTTCATTCAAATATGTGCTTTGATTGCTTCTAGGCAGAATTTTAGAACAAAAGCCACGTTGCAGGTGCCAAAAAGGCCCAAACAGCTGCAGCAGCTGCTACTGGATTTGTCCTCTGGTGCAATTCTGAGCAGCAGCAATGTTTGAAAACTGCATTATCAGCTGAGCTTATCCACATCCCTCCCCCCCATAAACTATCAGTGATTCATTATCTCTGCAGAGTCAAGCACTGAAATGATATTTTTGTTACTGATTACACACAAAAGTATCCTGGGAATGTTTTCATTTTTCCATAAGCTTTTGATCAGGCCAATGGAACTTGCTCGTGTGAGAAGTGCACAATTACCAATAATGCTCAAAGATAATGCATCATCAGCCCCTTCCATTTGACATTTTTTCATTTTTGTCTCAGTCAACTGTTCAATAATTAGCTCAAAAATGAGTAAAAATTTTGATTAGAAAAATACCTGGTTTGGGACACCAAAAAGAGATGAACTACTTTGAATGAGCTGGTAACAACCAGCAATAATTTGTAAAATCTAATCAAGAGTCCTCCCAAATTATTTTATCCTTCATTTAGCAGATCAAAGTGGTTCCTTTGTTTCAATTTATGAACTGGGCATGGCACTGCATGGGGCTTGAGAGACACATTAAACCAACAACACCCTCAATAAAGAAAAAAAAAACCCCAAATCTGTCAGTAATAGGAAATCAGCCTCAAGTTTTAAACAGCTGTGGGACAGAGAGACAAGAACTCGAAGCATTTGAACTGATAAGGAACAGAGTCCTGGATTCTGGATTCTCTTTAGGTTGCACTAAGGGTTTATTCCTCAGCCAACTCCACTGCTGAACAAGGCAGTAAAAACATTATGACACCAAACTTCCCTCTTCTAACAAAGAGGTTAAAAGGTTTTGCTTGGTTTTGCTTCCTATTGCTGCTTTTCTCTTCCTTCTGCAGGTTCTTGTGTTTTGCTACAAATGTAGCTCGGCAGGTTTGGTGGGAGAGGGGAAACAGAGCTGAGCCCTTGGGAGGATCAGGAGCCTCATTAATTTTACTTTATTGCCTCTTTTCCACCAGAGCTGCACTATTTTAGGCTGTGAATTTCCTCACACAGGTGAGGGATGGCCACAGGAATGATGGAATGGCTCTAAAGAGACAAGATATTCCCAGATGAGCTCGAGTGAGAAGGGAGCACGTGGCTCCAGAAGATCACCCAAAGGAATCCAGCCACCAAGCTGGAATATCCAGGAACAGCCTTGGATATGAGGGCTCTGAATTTGTGCACTGCTCGAGATGTGCTCCCCCAACAACTACTGCTGATGTTGACACTTACTGGAGATAACAGAAAAAGCAAAGATTCAGGAGTGGTTCCTGCCAACCTCTGCCCCATCCTGGGATTCTGTAGCTCAGGAGCCACATGGAAACAGGACAGTTACAGATTAACATCCCCACCTGGGGTTTGGAACACTTGCAAAATCACTGAGGGTGCAACAGGAAGTTATTCACAAATAAAAAAAAAACCAAAAAACCCAGAGTGGGGCTCCCTGAAAACACAGAGCTATTTTCTAACCTGGTGCCTAACAACTCTCTTCAACACGAGCCTGCAATGAACTGCTACAAACCTTTGGGTAAAGAAAACTGAAATTGCAGAATTTCACAAATCTAAAGGGATTCTCTTTGGATCCTTTCTGCTGGACTGTAAAATGCTGTGTTCCTCCAGAGCAGGAAATGTTTCTCAGGCACATGAGAACAGACTTGGCCTATTTACAGCACATGTGCATGGAACTCACAGCCTTCCCTCAGCTACACATTCTCCATCCCACCCAACTGTTGCTCCTAACTCAAGTAAAGGGAAAAAAAAAAAGAGGGGGGGGCAGGAAATTAGTCTCCAAAATTAAACCCAGCACTTCTGACTCTACACAGAGACACTTCTGACTCTTTCCACCTCTGCACTAGGCCACTCTCCATCTGTGCTTTGATTTCAGTTCATGCTTTTTTTCCCTGAAGCTTCCTACCATCACTTCCACTCCCTTTTCCATGCCCAGTTCTCACTGTTGCCCATAAATCCTCCAAGATCTTTTCAGAAATTCCTGACTAATCCAAAAAGCTGATGATGGTTTTTTAGGATGGGTCAGATGCCTGTTTACATTCAGGTGAGTCTGGAGATTCTATTTCAAGTCAAACTGACCACTTGAAATTAACTTTTAGGCATTGCAGAGTCTTGCTGTGCCCGGTTTGCTGGTGCAATATACCAAAGAGACATTTGCTGTCTGATTGCTTCCTGTAAAGACTCATTATTGCAAATAAAACTTTTCTCTGGAGAGCAGGGAATTCTGATGAATTAACAGAACTCACAATCAGGATCCTTGCTATTATTTTAGCCCTACTTAGACAGACTGATATAGGAGAGAAAATCACTTATTTGCACTTCTTATCTGCTACATTAGATGTGTACATGATACAGAGTTCTCATCCCTGAAAACAAAACCAGAGCTCTAAAAAAGCTCAGATGAACTATTCCCCTTTCTAGAAATGTAACCAATGAAATTAAATAGATACAAATATTAAAAAAAAAAAAATTCTGAAGGCTACCACTGAATATTGCCTTTCACACACTTTTCAGGTTAAAGATTTGAAGAATATTTTTGCTAAAGATAAAACTACAGAGAAATTGAGAATTACTGGGAGTGTAAAAACCCACAGTTTAAATTTCAGCTTAAAGTGTAAAGGAAGAAAAGAGTTTATTAAAGAAAAGCTCTATGGATGCACTGTATATTCCCTACAGTTATCAGACAAATACCACCCAGCAAGACTAACTGCTTTAACAAACTGCCTTTTTTAAGTGAAGGCAGAAATTGCTTAGATCAAGATAAAACCTTTAGGAGCTGTTTCCCACTTGGAATCCTGATTCTCTTCCCTGCTCCAGGGCAGGCTGGTGCTTTTTCAGACATTAGGGATAGCTCAGAAATCTGCATGGGCAGGCAGGGAAGGCAAGAGCTGCAGAGCATCCTCATCCTGAGGGCCACAGAGGACAACCCCAGGAGCTTAAAGCAGCTCTGGATTCCTGCAGGCAGCTCAGGTGAATCCAGCTCAAGTTTTTAGGAAGTTTTTAGGTCTTACTCTGCTTCAATTCCCACTGAACTCACACTTCTCCTTACAGTGATTCTATGAAAAAAAAATAAAAAAAACAACCCAACAGAATTTTTCAAGGAATCTGCATCTTTCAAAATACTTCTGTAGTTAATGAAAGTGCTTTTAAATCACCTTCATTTATTGTCCTGTATTAATTATAATTTAGTATCCAACACAACCTTGGGTTGTTTTGGTGTGTGGGGAGAGACAAGGTGTTTAAATCTGATTGAACAAGCTGTGCCTACCAAGCATCAGGGAAAGAAGATGACTTTGGAATCAAATGCAGGAGAGAAAAGAAACTTTAGAGCCCTCAAATGACAGCTGCTTGACTGATGTGACATCATTAGGTTTTCATGTTTAATGTTCAGATAAGCTTAAAAATGGAAAATTAAGGCAAGAGAACCCAAAGGCAAGTCAGCAAGTGAAAAATAACGAAGCAATGCCTTCAGAGAGCTTATTAAGTCATGGAGTTGTATTTATATAAACTGTTTTCCATATTAATGGGCACACATATCCTTTCAGATTTATTGTAATGAAGCACAACATCTAAAATTTCCTTTGAAGAGAACACAAAATCAGCTTTTGAAACAATTTTCTCTCTATAGAACATCTGAACAGCAGTAACTGCAAGACTTTCTTTTAGGTTCCTATGCATCTTCCATTTTTAGGACATTTTTTAGGAAAAGACCTAAAAATGTTTCTTATCTGAACTACATCATATCATACTGAAGATCTTTTTCAGGCAAAGGGAAAAAAAAAAAAACAAGTTTCTTGAGGACAATTTACTCCTTTACTGAAGACAGGGAAGCGCCATTCATTCTTATCCCCCAAGAAAGATGGCAAAGAAAAAAAAGACTTTTTCTAGTTAAGTGACTACGCTAAAATTTACTTTTGAACCCTCAGTTTTGTTTCACAAAGTATTTCTAGACTAAAGTCATCAACCTGCTCTTTCCAAATACAAACTGTTAAAACATCAACAGGAGGTCATTTTGAAAAGGGAGTTAACAAGAGGAATAATCACATCCAAGTTTGCAAGCTTAAAAATATTGAGACTCATCCTAAAATACACCTGTGCTTTGACCAGGAAACCCTCAATTAATCAGACCTGAGTGTTTTATTTATGAGTAAAGGTGAACGTGTTTTCTGTAATTTTGATAATTTAATGGAATGTGGTTACTAGAATGGCATTTTTTTAAAGGTAATGAAGGAAAAATCTGGTTATCAGCACGTAATTTTACATAGTGTTGGTATATGCAAAAGTAAACAGAATTCTGCAGAATATGTATTAAAAAAGCACGTCAGGAACAAACACTCAAATTTAGTAACAGTAATCATCATCAAATTAAAAACCCCAATAAACAAAAGCCCCATTCATTCTCCTCCTGAGAAAATAACAAACAGAACACACCCCCCCTCAAAAATAAATCCTAAATCATCATTTTTTAAAGAGCAAAACCATACAAACCACCTCCCCCCTTGAATACAACACTCATCATTGTCATTTGCAGATAATCTGATGAGATTTGTGCACACACAAAGGCCAAGAATCTATTTTCTGGCCGCTAAGAACTGAACATAAACCTTATTTTTAGGGGAAAAAAAGGGCACAAAGGAAGAACATCCCTGAAGCACCAGCTTTAATCCAAAGGATTGCCACAAGGAAACGGTGATGGCTAACAATTCCTGCTGCAGGTGCCACTCACTCCTAGCCAGGATCAGCTGGATAACATGGATATATGGCTGATTTAGCAATACCATCTTTCTCATGAACAGCGCTTCTCTGTGTAAGAAAAGCTCCACTGTGGGATCACATCTACTCACATGAAAAATTGGGAACCATTGGTATGTTTCCCTCGGTTTGCCATTGACAAAAGGAACGCTCTGTCATGTTTGAGAATAAAGTTTTCATCTGTTTGAAGAAAAAATATGTTTGTCAGATTTTCCCTGGCAAGGGAGGCAGGTTGTTTTCAAAGTAACTTATGGATGGTCTAAGGAGAAATTCTGCTGCTGCTGGAGAAAGGGGAACAGGTTGGAGGAAAAACAACAAGCAGGTTTAAACAAGTCTCTTCAAATTACAGCTGAGATAAAGCTTTGGTTCTTAAAATGGTGCAGATATAGTGCAAACATTTCTAATTAAAAAAAAAAAAAAGCAAGTCATTACGAGTGCCTTCAATAAACATTCGATTATGGATTTAAATCCTGAATTATTTGGGTAAGAACAAGGTTGGCAGAATAATAAATAAGAATTAACATACATGATTCTGTTATTCACATTCCAGGTGGAAAGATCAGGAGAAAAAGCAATTTACTTCCCTGCTATGGCACACTAAAAAGATGCCACCTCTCCACTCAAAACTGGAAGTCTCAAAGCATAAAAGGAATAAAAAAAAAAAAACAAAACCCTCTCTGTATCTGAATCTAAGTATGAAAACCATTAAGATTAAACTGAACATGCATTTTATATTGCAGTGGAATTGAAGAGGAGCTCTGGTTGTACAGCAGAACATAAACCCAGAACTTCTCAAGGTCATTTCCAAAGATAAAAATGATAATTTGATCTATTAATTTTTAGATCACGTATCAAAACACAATCCTGCATATTCAGCACTCACCGTGAGAAACAAACCCTGAGTAACTTCGGAGTAAATGGATCTGTTCAAGCCTTTCCTTGACTAAAAACTTCAGTACTCCCACATCAAAATATGTCTCCTTTTTAAGAGAAACTTAACTCCATGCATCTAACCAGAGCTATTTGCAACACACACAGAACTAGAGGTCGTAAATAAAAATATTTACTGTCTCAACACTTGAATTTCACAGTAACCACCTGGTTTTTCCAAGAAATAATTGCATGTCTTTAAACAAATAATTTATAAACTCACCATTTTCCTTCCAACAGATTTTGACAAGAGGTAATTGAACATTTATTTACCAATTCTTTGCAAGGAAAATGACTTGTGCAGCGTATAAATAAAGACAGAAATGAACCCTAAGCATACAAACCTTGAGTAGGGAAGGGGAGGAAAAGGGACATTAACAAAAGAAGAAATCACTGTTTAGAGCTGGAATTAGGTGGATTCTCTCTCAGAATAAGTCATTAACCCTCAGAAAGGTTAGACACAGAACTCTTCATTTCTCCAAGCAACACAGATATCCATCTACAAAGGGACTTAGCAGTTGTCTATATATTTACTAGGGAGGGGATAAGGGAACAGAGTTTGAATTTGTGTTACTGAGCTTTTGTCTCTTACCTTTTCATTTTGCAAAAGACCACATTCTCTATAAACAAAAGAATATGTTGACAGTTTTAGGCAGGAAGATAGGAGTTTATTCATGAATAAAGTTGCCTAGCCTCCATGCTGAAAGTCATGTTTAACCAATTATGTTAGCCTTAATTAATTGTCAATTTAAGTTAAATATTAACAACAACAAAAAAAAAAAAATTATCCGAAAGTCATGCATATAAAAGGAATTCTCATGCAACATTAGTTTCATGCAAAAGGTGATCTATGAGTGGACCTGTTTTCATTAAGTACTTTGGGAATCAAGCCTTGTTTATCTCGGAGCTGAACAAAGAATCTGCAAAGACATATTTGCTCTTACCTTTAAAATAGCCACCATAAATAGATTCACCTCCTTTTCCATTACCTACACATTGAAAAGCAGCAATTAGAACTTTTTGTTTCGTTGATACAAAAGCTGTGCATAACATTCCACCAGCACTTGACTCTCAAGATAGGATATTCCCTCCTCGGGCTCATTTGATCAGGCCCAGGATTTCAGGACACGATGAAAACAGACATTTTGTTAAGGACAGGTATTTCAGGAAAGCAATAAAAAACCCTGGAAAACTCCTTCTGGAGATTTTATAAACATTTCTAGCTCATTCAATGCTTTATTATTAATAAAGCCTCAGCGAGGGCTTTTTAACACACTTTTTCTAAACAAATATTACAGCAGTTGAAACATTTTAGACCTTCAAAAATGAACAATGAAATGGGTGATCTATGCTACACTTCCTAACAAATAAAGTATTTTTATGGCACTGCAATACTTACATGGTATTTTCTGAAGTGATATATTATCAACACATAAATGAGAACATTTCTGTTCCATTTAAAGCTTTGCAGTTTTAAAAGCCCATTTTACCTTCGCTGAAGTCCCCACCCTGAATCATGAAGTTTTTAACCACACGATGGAATGTGGTGCCTTTGTAGCACAGCTTCTTTCCAGTTGTTTTGCCAATTCCTTTTTCACCTGCAAGAAGGTGAAACAAAAAGAATCTATAGGTTGTTACTGAACAAATTCCAAGGGTTTTCCCTCCCTAGTTCTAATCATAACTGAAAGATAACACAATCCTACCTGATACCTTTTCACCATCCAGAAGGGAGATCTTTACAAGGGGACTCTGGGTGAAAATTAAATTGTTTTCTGAAAAAAATTTCCTCCCCTCCTCCAGAAGGAGTGTGTAAATCTACTCAGTATAATTTATAAAAAAAACCCCCAAGAGTTCAGGATAATGGTGGGTTAACTATTTGCTGTGGGTACAGCTACACTCCTGGGCAGGTCACAGGAACCTTTTGAAATCACTCACACATCTGGATGTGCCAAGGGATTCCCAGGAAAAAAAATGCCAGGAAAACAGGTTTCAACTCAGTTTTAATGTGATCTACACTTGGGAAAGTGAGATTGAGATTACTCCAAGCTTCCACACCTCCATCAATCCATGCACAGTGCCAGGCCACCCCTTGACACCAGCTGCAGATGGGGTGGACTGGTGATTTTTGACTTAGTGGTTTCAGAATCTCAAGTTTCATTAGCACTTCTTCCAAAATTCAGGAGAGAAGCTGCCCTGGGCTTGTGGATGAGGTCACAATGACTGGCAGGGCTAAGCTTCTGTGCAGCAGGTCCATGAGGGATTCATACTGGTCAGGAGACACTAACTTGAGCTTCCCAGAGGAGGGGAGCTGGCAGAATGTGGCAATTAATAGTAAAAGGTTCTAATAATAATAATATTATACAGTGTGCAACAGTTAAAACCCCACATTATCCACATGTACAGGAGATGCTGTGAACTGAAACACGAATTAACAGGATGAATACCAACACAAATAATCCCATGTTCACTTTCATCCCATCACTGGTTATGGAATAGGTATTTGACACTGGGTTAAAGGACACTTCACCAAATATTCTGCTGAGAGGAGTTTTTTTTTGGGTTTATTTGGGTCTTATTCTCAGGGTCAGGATTAAAATCACGAAAGACAGAATTCTTGTTTGGACTTAGATGTTCATTATTTCAGATCTATGTTACAGCCTCACTGAGGCTCACTCACTGACTCTACAGGCTAAGTTAACAGAGTAGAATGGCACACAGTTCTGTCTTCAAGGTCTTTTTAAGCCTAAACTACTCAATTATGAGATGCCAACTGATTTATTTTGTTTTTAATCAATAGCTAATCACCCATATCCCACACTGCAGACTTTTCCAACCAATCACACAAAATCACCCAAATTTGTGAAGAAGGAGGACTAACCTACGCCCTAAACTCTCCATCTTGTTAAATACATATTGCTATATCCCAAAACTTGAAATTCTGAATCCTTCACTCTGAGATATAACACACTTCTACCCAACTCCACCCTCACAATCTCAGTGCTGTCACTCAGTTTTGGAAGCCTTTTCCATGGCCTCAGCTCAGATGCAGTGTGTCTTTGAGGATCAGTTCCTGTCAGCACAGAAATCCTGAAATCCTCTGGGTTCAGGGTTCTGACAATGTAGCCTCTCAGAAATGCAGGTACCAGAGCCAACACTCCCCTGCTGCAATCTCTTGCTCTGCCCCCCCCAAATTACCTGACAGCTCCATCACCCCAAATTTACCATTCCAAATCACTGCCAGGATGAGGGTAAATAGAACTTTGTGGCTCCAAACCCACACAGGGCATTGCTGTTTGTCATCCACGTTATTTACCTGGCTCTCCACACCCATAATCCCAATCCAGGCCTCCTCCTCCTCCTCCTCCTCCTCTATTTTTGTTTTCCACGTGAGTGATGCAAGCAAAGCTATTTATTACAGGGATGGACACACTCCTCCCCAAAACATGCCCCTCTTTGCTACAGCACTAAAACCTCTCATCAAACAACACCATGGAATATCTGCCTGCATGTTTGGTCATGTTTTAGGATGTCCCTCAGGGCTATGGAAAACCCCCTTAGAGAATGGGATCCTGCTTGGCACTTGAGCTGGGAGCTCTGGCCATGGCCAGAAGTCACAGTCCCTTTTCTTACTCCCTTTTAGAGTACTGCCAGCACTTTGCCAGTCAGGTAAAAGACACAGCAGTTGTTCCACTGCTAAGATCTGCAACCTCCCTGAGCTCAGACATTTTTTTTCCCAACTAGTACAATGCCCTTGAGCTCAGCTTCTCTTTTGTTTCAGGCCAAATGCCAGCCTTGTTCTTTTTTTGCTCTAGACATGCATGAATTTTGTCTGGAAAAGAAAAATCATTGTCTTTGAGCTCCATCTACTTACAACTTTCTTGCCTAAGCAGCAGCTCTTTCCATGGACAGAAAATCCTTTGGAAAAGGGATGGCAGAGGAGAAGCAGCTGCCCTGTTAACACCTGGACTGGCAGCTCAACGTGACCCATTTTGGATCAGGTGAAAAGTGGTGCCCGTTTGAAATCAGAAGAGAATCAGCTCCTGCCAAAGCTCCACAGCAGATGGGCCTGTGTTTATTCCATAGGTGGGCAGCATCTGCAAATCCAGCTGCTGGAATTTAAAAGCAGGAGCCTCTCTCTGTCTGGGCAGAAGGGACCATTGCAGAGGCCAAATCTACTCCAGACAGCAATGCCAGAATCACCCTGTCCTCCTCCAGCTGCCAAAAATCCCCTGGCTTCATGATGGTTTTATGCAGATTATACAGTCCAGAACGGGCCAGCATTCCCTCCCCATGATCATTTACCTCCTCAGGTGGGCACAGCCCTTGGTTTGCACTTGTAAAAACAAATAATTACTGTAAGCAACAATAAAAATCTGAAATATCAGCTACGTACCCGAGCACAAGCAAAGGAAGTTTTTACAAGTCTTCGGACAAATGTCTGAGAAGAGCTGAAACATAATTCGACCAACTAGAAAATTTAAAAAAAAAAAAAAAAAATTAGAGTTTTAGAACTGTTTGGAAGAAGAAAATCTGCATATGGATAAATCTGTATGTTCTAAAAATGTAATTTTCTGAGAAAAGGTTATTTTATCAAGCAGAATAAGCAAACATCTTAAGTATGCATATATTAAAACACAGCAAGGAAGAATAACGTAATTGTAAAAAAAAGAAGGCATTAAGTAATATCATTCCCCAATTTATCAGAAGTCCTAGAGATTCCATTGTGATTTGAACCTGGAAAGCCGAGCTGATTTAGTAAAATAGTTTCATCATGTCAGATCTTTTCCATTTTGAAAATGATTTCTCATAAATACAGGTCCTCAGAGAGCTCTGGAGCAATTCCCTCCTCAATTACTGTGTTTATACAAATACATTAATAATCACATTTCCACAGTTTTCCCTGTGATCATTACCTACAAAGTCCAACTGGCTTGGCTCCATGTTGTGCAGAGCATTACAGCTGCATTGGCACTCCTGGCCTAAAACCCTTTAGTTTAAAAAAAACCCCAAATGAACCAAAGAGGGGAGATGAAAGGCAGGCAGGACTAATGCTCCACTTGCCAGCTCTTATCAACCAAATATTTTCAATTTGTTACTGGGAGTAGTTGTGCTATGTATCCTCCCAATCTATTCAAATATTGCTGAAAAGTGGTTGAGTATAAAGAAAACAGTTTTAAAATTGATTTACAATTTTTATTTTATTTTCCACGATACTGGGACGTATAGTAGTAAAAAGAAAAAAAAAACCCACAACAAAATGCTCCCAAATGCAGGAAATCTTTCAAAAATACGTAATTAATAAAGAAAAAATTGTTATCTCTGCAAGTTGTAAAATAATCCACAGAAGCCTCACTGTTGGGCAGGATTACAAGGAGACCAGGAATAATTTGTCAACGAGCACTACACTCTAGTGGTGCACACTGGTAAGGCTTCATCACTTTAAAAAATAACTACTCCAGGAATAACTTCTCTTTTCTTTTCTCCAAAAGAAAAAAAAAACATAAGTTCAAATGTATATAATTCAATACTTAGTCACCAAATAAAAACTGAGAGGCTCCTAAGAAAGTGCATTCAATTTTAAGGCTCTGTCCAAATAGATACAATTACAAAATGGTGAATTGTTGGTTCAGAAAGAAAGAAATAAAATGACAGCACCAGTACTTGATAATCTTGGATCAACATTCAAGATGCCTTGAGCTGTTGAAAGGTCTGTATTTCATGAACTCAGTAAGAATGTTCTCTAAGCATTGAGCAGGAAAATCCAAAGGAAATGGGGAGGAGAGTGTCAAAGAATGAAGAAATTGGGAATGTTCAGAGACCCCCATCAAACAGCAGTTCTGTAACTGCCACTGTGACAGGATGGCTATTTGTGAGTGAAGAAACCACTCCAATTTAATAGGATGGGATGGAGAATTGTGAGGATTGAAGATTCCTCCAAGGACACAACAGAGAGGACAGTTTAGGAGAAGAGTTACCAGTTTTCATTATAGCCCAGGAATTCAGGAGAACACAAATCCCATTCTGCTGCAAAAGCACTGAACTGAACAGCAGTGAGTGCTTTAGAGCCACACTCAGATTTTACAGAATCGTGGAAGAGAATCCCAGAAGGGTTTGGGTTGGAAGGGACTTTAAAGATCATCCAGTTCCAGCTCTACTGCCATGTGCAGGGACACTTTCCACCATCCCAGGCTGCTCCAAGCTCTGTCCAGCCTGGCCTTGGACACTTCCAGGGATCCAGGGGCAGCCACAGCTTCTCTGGGCACCCTGTGCCAGGGTCCCAGCACCCTCAGAGGGAGGAATTTCTACCTAACACCTCACATAAACCCATCCTCCTTGTCCCATTGCTCTGTGCCCATGTGAGCCCCATTCCAGCTCTCCCTGTGCCCCTCTAGGTGCTGACAGAGACTCTCAGGTCTCCCTGGAGCCTTCTTTTCTCCAGGCTGAAGAGCCCCAACTCTCTCTGTCTCTGCAGAAGATTCCTCCTGCGTTCACAGTGTGAAATAACACACGACACTTTCCAGGGAAAAAGCTGTCACTACCCCCATTCTGCTCTCCAGCCCAGCTGCTGCTCCACCAAGGTGCCAGCTGCCAAGTAACTGAGGGCTGTGAGTCCCTGCAGGCTCCAGAAGGGACTTTTCCCCTGAGGCAGAAATCCTAGAAGGATTTTGCTGTAAGCCCTACGTACAGACCCACCACATTTAACACCTGAAGCAGCAGACACCACCGCTGTGGTGTTCCACTGGAAGATGGAACACTCTTATGTTCTTGCAGATGACAAAGCAGAAGATGGCAAGAGACATTCATCACTAAGGTATCAGTTTCAGCAGTATTTTTCACCAGTGCTTTGTCAATAACAAAGTCTGCCAGGGGCTCATAAAATCACAGAATGATCCGTGCTGCAAGGGACTTTAAATCAGCCAGTTCCATCTGCAGGGACACCTTCCACTAGATCAGGTTACTCCACGCCACATCCAGCCTGCTCTTTTTATACCCTTTAATCCTACAAATTGTAATTTGTATTTATCCAGCATCCAAAGATTACAGAGCCAGTTTAATAGATATGAGCTGTCTCCCCTATAAAACCTGGAGCATTGCTTACCCAGCCACAGAAAACGCTGCTGTCTGCTCCTGAGACACAAACCACACGCTGTGGATCCATCTGCTGGGTTACTGCCTGCATTTTACTGCAACTGCATGAATACCATTATCACTGAAAGGTTGTATTTCCCACTGACAAACAGGCAATGAAATGTGCCAGAGAAAGATCAAACCCGTTTTCACACCTTGGTCGAAGATGCATGAAAGAACAGCTGCTAATAAAAAAAAAAAAAAAAAAAATAATAAAAGAAAAATAAAAGTATGTATGATTAGCACCTATGAATCTCTCTTGCCTCATCCCTCACAAAAAAAAGAAAAATCTCATTTTAAACTTGGAGCTGAGGTATAAGCTGATATAGCAGAGATAAAAAAAGCATTTGAGATGCTACTTATTTCCCCAAATTTAGACACCTCTTCTCTGAAACGATCCACCTTCACTGCAGACAATCTCCAATGCTTTCTTCAGCTTCATTTCCCTGATGCAAAGGTTAAGTGATCAGATGAGGGAACAAGCTCTCTGTGACTAACCATAATATTTGAGCAGTAAATTAAAATACACAAACAAAAATGGCTAAAAAGAGCCAGTCAAGCAGGCAAAAAGCTGCTCACAAATCTACTCAGAGTCCTCAGCTGGCTTTAAGCAAGAAATGAGAAATGAGCCTGCACAGACACCTCAATTCCAGGCTAAAGTAAAAACTGCTGGCATTACA
Source organism: Certhia americana (assembly GCA_018697195.1). Classification (NCBI taxonomy): domain Eukaryota; kingdom Metazoa; phylum Chordata; class Aves; order Passeriformes; family Certhiidae; genus Certhia; species Certhia americana. The sequence continues at coordinate 2,094,229 of CM031858.1, forward strand.
TTTGCCTGTTATTTATGAAACGATAATTTGATGAGGTATTATTTGTAAGCAGGCTGTGAACTTATTTTTTAAAGAATCAGAGTAGGTGGTGAAAGAAAGATGTACATTACATACAGCAAGTGAGGCTTCTATAAAATCTAAGCTCTGTGGAAATTTGATAAAGTGCTCTCTGCAGCTAATGAGCTGGACCAATTAAGAGAAACCAGAAGGCAAAATGACCAAAAAAAATCCAATTTCAGAACTCTGTCTTCAAATTAAAAGACTAATTTTTTTTCTTTTGTTTTTGAACTCCTTAACAATTTTTCATCTGAGGAGGAACTAGTACTTGATTGAAATTAAGTGGTAGGAACTCAGGGTAGGAATATCCATGTTATACTGAAATAAGAGCTCCTGCTATAGCAAAGTTAATTAAAACAACCAATGGTTTCAAATGTTTATTGTTTCAAAGGTAAATCCTCCAATTTAGCTGCTTAACTTTTGGGAAAAAAAACTTGGATGTCACACACACGTTGCTTCAAGTTATTTTCCAAGTGATGGGAACTGTTTTGCTAGATTTTATTATATTTGGACCATACAGGTATCAAATTCAGCTCCACACTCTCAAAACCTGTTTTTTTTTCAAAACTGTATCTACGTGATTTTCTCTCTTCTCCATTTCTCAGAGTAAACCAAACAAGAGGCAATTTTTCCCAGCCTATCAGCAGGAATATCCTGCTGAAGGAGAAAGCAGGGATTACAAGCAGTGAGACAATGATGCACAGCCCAGGATGGCTGCCAAGGGCCCAAAGGCTCAGACAGATTTGCATACAAGTTTAAATAACAGCTCACTAAAAGGGCCCTCTTGGAATTTTAATAATTTGTTTATCCCTAAATCTGCGACCACTAAGGCACACGAATTGTAAAAAAAAACGGCTTCAAAGCCAAACTGTGGCTACAGTTTTCAAGGAAATAAAACCTTAATGTGGAACAAGAATCGATTTTATTTAAAATCTGAGTTTTGAGGATGGATGTCCCAGTTCCCCAGAGCAGGGATCTGTAACCCTGCCACATTAATACTTTGTTAACACCTCTGGGCCCCACCTGCACTGTTTGCAAGGAAAGCCTCCATAAACTTCTCTCCCCAGCTCTCTGAGCCCATTCATCCACAAAAACCCACCTGAAGTTCCTTCCATTCCCTTCTTGGTCTTCATAAAACTAAAATGATTTCAGTCCTGCACACACCAAGCATTCCCTGGCTATGGTTTCCTGGGATATGGAGGTGAGAGGCAGCACTTGGCCTCCTCCTGGCAGCAGAGCTGAGCAGTTTTTCTTTCATTTACTGATCCGACTTGTTCCAGACCTCAAGGTGAGATTTCAGGGTATATATCATCCTGCACTGCCAACAATTCCGCATCATTATTCTGAATACATTTTTTTACTGAATCAATTCCTTTCAAATCTCCATTTTACCACCCTCAAGAGGGATTTTCTCCATATGGGATCCCCCCTTGGCTCCTGCTGTCCCACACACAGAGTGGTTGCCCAAGGATTCATGGACAGCCAAAGTTCTGGGTACTGCTTTCTGCCAATATACAACTTTTTCTCTTCTAAAGACTAAAAGTTAATGTGGAACCAGTTGAGAGCAGTTTCTGTCTTTAGGAAGGCAACAGAAACCCCACAAGGCATCACTGGGTCCATTACTGGAGGCACAACAGAGTGAATATTACAGGAGAGCTCATTTCACATTAATTCATAGCAGCTAAAATCCCAAAATACACCAAACTTCAGGCTAAAGTGACTAGAAAGAGAGAAGTAAGGAAAGACCAGAGTGGCTGCTATGGAAAAGGACACACCCCAGGAATGAAAGAAACTGAAGTGGAACAAATCAATGAGCCAGGGGTCAAACAGTAACAGAAGATAGGAGAAAGAAAAAAAAAAAAAAAAAAGAAAAAGAGAGAGAGATTTGATGAATTATTCTAGGAATAAAAAGGAAACAAAGCAACACTGAGTGAATTTACCAAACTTTATGATGGATGAAGCCAGTCAGGGGGTGGGGAGAGGGGGGGAAATGTGGGAAAAAGCTCTTGGATGGCCACAGGAACTGCTACAGCAGCTGACTGAATCTGTGACATCCTAGTGGGACATCTGTTCCAATTATCACGGTACCTGAAAGGCTGCAGCTTCACACAGATTTTGCCTCACAGAGGAAAGGCAGAATTATTTAAATAGGCATCTGCTGCCATCCCGAAATTCTTGGAATACTGTAAGCAGTTTAATCCTTTGTGCATACTCTGTGTGCCCAAATCCACTGGTGGGGGGCCCAAAAGAAGGGAGAAGCAGCACTGTTTGTGCCACTATCAAAATAAATGTTTCTTCCTGATTTGTTTTCCGTTTGCCCTTTAAAAATTATGAGCCACAACCTGCATTCACTAAAAAAAAAAAAAAAAAATGCTTAACAGGCAACTTATTTTAAAGCAGACTAAATTTAGCTTTAAAAAACACCAAGCCAACAAAGTTTGCCCCACTGCAAGAGGCAAGTACAAGCTGGCACTGAGTTTTATTCCAAAATTCCATAGGTGAATTAAAATACGGACACAAAAGCAGTAATAAAGCTTCTGGAAGCACAGCCAAAGCTGAGCTACTCACTCCTGCATTTTCCAAAGGCTCTTATTAAAACTGACCTGACTACTTCATTGCTACAGGTACCCTGGCACACCCTGGGCAAGCAAAGCCTGGAAGGGCAGAGCCAAGATTTGGCAGCTGCGTGGGGGGAATGTTTTTGGACTCTCAGTAACCTAGAGTGGAAAAAAACCGACACAGTTTTGTGTTCTGCAGGCAAAAAAAGATGCTCCCAGTGCTGCAAGAGGCACATCCCCTTCTCTCTGCAGTTTGTGGAGATGTTGGTTCAGCTTTTCAGTGCACACAAGGTGGGGGCAAGGCCTTTTTCTCTCTTGGCTAGCAACAAAATGCAGGGCTGTCCTGCTCCCCGCTTCTCCAAAAACTGAATAAGCATATAGCTTATTTATTGAAGTCAAAATAAGCAAAAGGTTCATTTGGAAATCTGCTGGCAGCTTCAAAGTTAAAATGAATACCTCACTAGTGCCAGCAGGAGGGAACATCTTTCAGAGTTTAGTGCTTGGTGTCATCTGGAAGCACTGATTTACCACTTGATTCAGCTTTTGAAGGTCATCTTAGAGCTAAGAGAGCAACGTTTAAGCTTTTTAAATAGATCCTTAAATCCCAGGACGGAGTTGCACGGTGAATTAATAAACAGGAATAAAGTAGCACGCGAGTCCCAACACCAACATTTTACAAACTGGAATTTTTTCCTGCAAAAATCCAAGCCATGAGTCAGGTGCAAGGAAACCAGCAGGGCTCCGAGTTTGCTGCGCAGCTGGGAGATTCCTGTTACTTTCAAGAGAAAATAAATGCAGACAGACACAAAGAGAGCCAAAAGCCCTGGGTGTGCTCCAGGTAACACAAGCTCTGCACCACCAAGAACACCAACGCTGCCATTCCTCCCTGACAGCTCTAGCGGTCACCAAACCCAAAGAGGTTTGAGGGGAAAACAAGGGAATCCAATTTCACTCGAGATGTAGAGCTGAGGAGGGGATGAGGCAGGAGGAGAGATTATGAAATGGGAGCAACAACCTGGGCAGGGAGAGCAGAGAAAAGAGCGCAGGGAGAAATCCTTCAGATGGAGTCAGAAAAGAAACCCCCTCCACTAAACCTAAAAAGATTAACAGCAAATGAGATTGAGAATGAATTGTCTTTGCTCTAAATCAATCCCATCAAACTACCATTCCTAACTGGAAACACAGCCGACCTGAAACAGGTTCAGTTGTCTCATTCCATAGCAAATTCCACCCGAAATTAAAGCAACGGAACACGTTGGAAGTGCGCTTACATCACCACTTATCTCCTCACTGGAAGTATTCGGAAAACAGTGTCAATCAAAAGAACTCCGAGAGGAGTTGCAACAGATTTCTAGCTACGCCCCATCAGGTCTCTGAAGTTAGAACAGAACCTCTCTTCCGAAATTGTAGTGAAAATAAAACGCTAAAAGGGTTTCAGCTGCATCTGAATGAGGCTGAAATGTGGAATCTCTGAGCTGTAAGCTTTTAATTCAAAGGTTTTCCAGCGAAACATTGAAGCAGAAAATGAAAGTGAAAGCGTAATGAAGCCATCATACACATTCATTTTTCTAGAGACAAGCGGTAGCAAGATAAAGCACGGAGTAGGTGTGAGACAACTAATCTGCATTGATAAATGCGTGTTCAAAGAGCTGGGGAGAGAAAAATCTCCACTCCCATCTTTACACAGAGGGGGGAAAACACACAAGAGGGAACCAAGCTGCTGCTCCAGCATTAAAACTCACAGCCCACCGATTCGGGGTATAGGGAAAATAGGAGTTAAAGGATGGGTTTATTTGAATTATTGTTTTGTTTTTTCTTTTAACAGGCCAGCTGGTGAGGTGTTCTGTGCCTCTATGAGGAATGCACAGTTCTTCCTTTACATTCGGAAGACGCATTTTGAGCAGGGCAAGGAAAGATTTAGCCCAGATGACCTCCTAAGTTCCTTCCCAGTTTTAATGACTGTAGCATTCAAAAATATTTATAGGAGTAAATATCCAGGCTCCTCGCAGCCTGCCCCCATTTCCCACCGTTTATAGAAGTGCCGTAATAAAGATATAATAGAAAAGGTATAATACATCACCAGATGGCTTTTTACCTTCGGAACAGCATTTATCAGCCCCGTCGAACCTTTATATTCGTGTATGCGAATAAAAATCGATCTCAAGGAAGAATGAGGAGCACCCAGCACCCCAGAAAACACCCGAAGTTATTAAAAAGTAACTCAGAAATAACGCATCGATGGCCAAACTCGCTGCTAGCGGCTTGGGCCCGTTCTGCAGGCAACCCCGTGATTTCAAAGCCGCAAACAGAGCCTTACCTGGCTCCCTGTTGATCTCTATCTCGAAGAAGCACTGGGGCCGGTCCTGCACCCCCATGGCCGCCCCTCGGCCTCGCCACCTGGACACAAAGCAGAGAAGGAGCCCCCGCGGTCCCTCCCTCCGTCCCTCCCTCCTCACCCAGGGCTTCAATTCCAGCGGGGCGGCTCCGCCTCAGCCCCGACCCCGGCGCCGGGGGAAACTCGCTCTGAGGGGAAGCCGCCAACACGCAGCCGGGCTCGGCGCCCGTCAGCGCGGCCCATCCCTTCCTCCCAGCCGCTTCCCGTCCCTGCCCGTCGCTGCCTTCTCCCGGGGATTTTTACCTGGAGGCTCCAGCGCTTTGTCCCCTCACGGCGCGCCCCCCTCAGCCCCCGCTGCCCGCCCCGCCCCGCCGCCAGGCGGCGCCGCCGCCGCCGGCCGCCATTACCCGCCCGGCCTCAATGGCCGCGCCAGGCCACGCCCTGCCCGCCGCGCTTTCCCGCCCTCTGCGTGAGGGGCAGAGGGGCGGTGCCGTCAGCGACCTCCCCCGTGCCGCCTTGGAACTGGGGAATGTTTAAGTAGTAATAATAATAATAATAATAATAATAGTGTGAGAAATCAATCCAACTCTTAGCTCCTACTTTGCCCGGATGAGAGGGGAAAGGCGGTGGCGTCATGAGGGGAAGGGGGCTCCGCTCCCTGCTAGACATGGCGTGACCGAGCTTCCCCCCCTCCCCACCCCGTTGCCGCGTTTGAAACGACGAATGTTAAAAAAAAAAATAAAAATTCCAACTCTTAACTCATGTTTTCCCCCCGTGGGAAGGGTAACTGTCTGTAAGTGATGAGTTTTAATCCTGGAAATAGCGGCTCGATTCTCTCTGGTGTTTTCCCCTCTAAAAATGGGAGTGGAAATTCGCTTGCCCACCTCTTTGAACGCGGCCCAGCGAGGAGGAAGCGGCTTTACAGAACACATAACCAGAATAAATAACATCATAAATAGCCTTTGCAGAATAAATATAGTGAATAAATAACAGAAGAAATCACCTTTACAGAATAAATAACTCCCATGGTGGGGGTATCTCATTGCCCTGACCCCTCACCCTTATGGCCGTGCTGAGGGGCACCCCCCCCAGTTCCTTCACCCCTTAAATTTTACATGTCTAAGACAATTCTACATGAAAGAAAAATATTTTTGCAAGTATAAAAAAGCCCTCAGAAGATTACGGATGGAAAATGTTTGCTGCAATGTGTTCCTGGTTCCCCTACAGGATGAAAATGTGGCCGGGATCATCCTGCCCCTTGTTCAGCCTCAGCCTTGCCATATCTTGGAAACTCAAAAAAATTTAAACCAAATTCATTTTAATGATTGCAGCAGGACATAGGTTATTTATTCCACGTTGGGGTTGTTGGGCCATGCTGGAGTGTGGAAGTGGTAACAAGAAATTGAAGCGTCAAACTGCTTAGGAAAGAGTATTAAAACTGTAAATCCTCAGCCTAACACATCCTTCAGGCAAGTTACTTCACACCAAGGATATCCAGAAGCTTAGAACAGTTTGGTTTATTAATTTAATTTATGTAAATACTGTTGTAAGAGTATGTTTAGTAATTCCAGAAAGAAGTTTTGTTTCTTTCTTAACAGGAAGGACACTTAGTCCTCAGCACTCAAAAAGCAAATTATTTCCAATTTTCCCAAAAGTTGTACAAACCAGAACTCTGCGGTAATTTTACCTGGCAGCAGTATCTGCAATTATGTCCTTGTCTGAGGAGACATTCAGAGGTTTTAGATAAAAAAAAAAAAAAAAAAAATAAAAATCCCTGCTGAGAATAAAGTAGCAATGCTGAAATCACAGGATGTTTTAGCAGTTGGGAATGCAGCAAAGTGGGATTGTTTTAGATGTAATTTATCTGTAGTTTAATGGTTGCTGTCACGATAGTGTTTGAGGATCTCTTGAAGTTTTAACAGCCAGATTCTGTCAGTCTTTATTAGGTCTAATAATACATGATTGTGCAAGTGGTCCCTCAGGAATCCTGTCACTGGAGTTGTCATGCTGGTTTGCTGGTCCTTGGGGGGATACTTACAGCATAAGCTGTCAAAAAATGTGAAGAAAAAAAAAAAAAAGTAGCAAGTCTGGTCCTCAATTATTTGGCTGTGAAATGCTCTTATGAAGTAGAAGGGTGTTACTTGCCTCACTTTTCCATGGTAGCTGAGAAACAAAGCTACTGAGAGGTTGAGTTGTAGGAGGTCTGCAGGAATTTCTTGCCAGAATTAAAATTTGAAAACACATCTCCTTGATTTCCTTAATCTTCAAATAGACTATTAATTCCCTTTCACCTGCAGTTTCTTGCTTTTCTGTCCTCAGAATATCAGCTTGCTAGAGGCAGATGTGCGAATAAATAAGCAGAAAGTCTCAAAAAAGGCGTGGAAATGTGCTGCTTGCTCTTGATGAAAATACAGAGATTGTGAACAATAAAAAAAGAGAAGTTGATTTCAAGCCCTGATAATTTTACTAAAGAAGAAAGTTGGAAAGAAGTTCTGATGGCTTGGGAGATAAGCTCTTAAGATCATGTCTAGGACTAGAGCTGATAAATATGCAGCTTGGTGGAAGAAAGAGAGACCCAAAGGAAGAGTTTCCGAAGCACATCTGAGGCTTGTCTTTTGAAAGATGAAAAACTGAGTTACAAATGAAGATTTTTTCCCCTCATGTTCCTCTCTGGGAGCTGCTGCAGATGCTGCTCTGGTCACATCCTGTGTCCATTGGAAGCAGTGACAAAGTCCCCTTTGATGGCAGTGGCTCTGGGTGTAGGCTGTGTGAAGGGGATCACACTCAGAACGGTTATGAATAATTGCTTCTGTGTCATTCTCGTTTTTCTGATAAGCCATACATTTGTGAAACACCCTCCTTTTATAGGCTAAAATTTTCCTGATTATTTTCCAGTCCAAGACACAACTTTAGCGAGCGCCAAGATCCGCGGATCCAACTTTATCCTACCTCAAATCGACTTTAGAGATTTCTTGGTGGTACAATTCATGCCCAAGAATGCACACTGACAAATCTTGGCTGGAAGCTGCATTCTTTCCTGAGACAGAGCCCTCTTGGTCTGGGAGGTTGAAGAGTAGGAGGCTGCAAAGCTACAGAGCCTGCAGGCACTTTGGGGTAAAACTGCTTGAACTGGGGCACACACTTTAATTTCCAAAGAGTCTTTGATTGTCCTAATAACTCTTAGTCTCCATGTGGCCACAAAAGCTTGGACTAAGCAGCTTTTGTTTAGGTATTTGTAGAGGCTTTTCCTTATCTTTTTTTTTTTTTTTTCCAAATTCCATGTGTGGAACCTGAGCCTGCAATGGGAAACGGGTTTTTTCTGAGCAACAAGTTGTTGGTAGAGGGCCTAGTGCCTGAAAAACCTCTGCTCTGCTCCTTGGTGATGAGTATTTTCCTACCTAGTTTGTTACTCAAGGAGGAGAAGGAATTTCCAATAAAGCTTTTCATTATCTGAGTCATTTGGGTTTGGGGGCTGGTGCTCAGAATACTTTGGTGAGACAAACTCAGGGCTGCTTGTTCAAAATCGCACTCTTCACTGTTCCATGCAGATCCTGCTCCAGGAGGGATGCAAAGTGTTGACACCAGGAGAAGAACTGACTCAGAGCTGTTTGCAGGGGTCACTGAGGTTTTGAGCATTGAAAGATAAAAAGAGAGCCAGAAAATTCTACATTTAAGTTTAAAAAACCTTGTTACTGAAGAACAGACAAGCACCTGGAGTATTTCCTTCAGTCAGTCAGTCAGTCATGCAAAGCCATTTCTTTTTCTATTTGTTATGAAAAGTAAATATTGCAGGCCAGAATAACTGAAAAGGGGCTTTAATTATGCTAAGCCTCAGTGCTGAGCACACCCAAAATTAAAAGTGAAAGGCTGATAGGCAGTTAACAAATGGGAACAGCAAAAAGGGGCTTCATTAAAAAATCCCCATCTTTGAGCTTAGAAAGCTAAAGGGGAGGAAATAGCACATCTCAAGGAAAACTTTTATCCCAGGACTTTTTCTGGGAAGAAGCATTGCTGTGGGGATACTCTTGGCCAGCGCACAGGGATATCTGTAACCTCAGACATCCAAACAGCCTGTGGTTCTCTTCACTCAGGCTTCCCTTTCCCCTGGGATTTCCTGTGAACCCACTTCATACCTGAACCACTAACACACTTCCTGAAGGATTACTGAGCATCCCCCCCATCCTGCCCTGAAGCTTTAGGAGTGTTTCCATCCCTGGCATGAGTAGGTGGCCCCATCTGCTATCCAGGCAGTAAACAGAATTTGTTAATGACTGCCCCAGCGTGATAGAAATATCAGCAAGTCATTAATCCGTTATGTGTGAATTGCTTAATGGGGCAGGGGATATTCCTGTGCTTGTGGCTTCTCCAGGCCTTGAAACCCACATTTCATCCGAGCTGCTGCAGGATGATCCCTGCCTCCACAACCTTCCTGTCTACCTACCTGCTTATTTGCTCCCCTGCCTGCATTAGTGTGAGTTCTCCACAAATAATTTTACAAAAATATCTCAGCTACTGTGTGTAGATAAAGGGGTTGATGATTTTACATCGCCTTAACTGATAAACGCCTGATGTGTGTCTCAGTGTCTTGTGAATGTCTCAAGATCACACTTGGCCTGATCCCAACCCTGAAGTGATTAATTATTTTTTGTTTTCATTTACTTCAGGGTGTTATAATTCAGAATTACAAAAAAAAAAAAATCCACCCTGATGTCTTGCTAGCACTCCAAACTATTCTTTATGCAAATGCAGAAGTGTATTACCTCATATCAGACACGATTTACCCACCCAGTAACACTCAAACTAGGTCAAAACCAAGAGGTTCGTTTCTACAGCGTATAATTAACCAGTGAAACCTGGTGCTGCGGGAGATTGCGGAGGTTAATGGTGCCGTGTCTGCTTCTGCAGGTGGAGTCTTGCGTGGAAAGCCAGTAAGTGGGACACGCTGCAGAACAGCAGCACAAGGGAGTTTTTACCCTTTCCAATAAAATTAGACTGTTTGTGTTACTGTGTTCTTGCCATCTCCCATCTGTCTCCCTGCGCCTCTTGTCTCTGGTATTAAATCCTGAGCTCTCAGAGTGGGTGACAACAGAGAGCTTTTGGTAGGGACTTTGACAACCTCTATTGGTCTGCTGTCGGTAAAAGGGATAAGGCAATTTTGCCTAAAAGCCTGTTCTTGTTCAGAAGTGACACTGAGGCAGAGATTAGAAATAAAAAATGGTACTGAGCAAGTGGAAAAGGGAATTTCATGTGTATTGCTGGAGGCAACCACACAACCCTGTAAGAAGCTTGGTATGAAGTGTAATATCCCCAGGATCGCTGCAATTCAAACTAATATTTAATTAATAGCTTTTTGAGGGAAACATGGCACGTTGATTCCTCTCACGTAGATTTTTTCCCTTTCTTTTTTCCCCTAAAGTTTAATTTACCTTTTTGCCTTTGCATTATTAAAGACCTGTAAACCCAGCTCGATATTCTCACCCAGCACCATCTGAGAACACTCTGTTATGCAGCTTGAAACGCTTGAATCTGAGTCAGCTCAGGTGCTTCAGAGCTTGTTAGCTTTATTTCAGACAGCTTCTGCAGCCTGGTGCCAGCGCCGTGGTGCGGAGGAGGGATTGTTAATTAGCTGAGATGCAAATATACGTGGAGATTCGGGGCCCTGCCTGTGCTGGGGACCATCAAAGCAGCTCTGCACAGCAGCAGAGATTCATCACTTTGCCGTGCTGAGCCAGAAACGACTTCCCGTAGCGCTGGTGGGACACCTTGTCACTGCTGTCCCAAACTTCCTGCTCCAGGGGTGTGACATGTAGCACAGAGCTGGCTCCAAGCAGAACCAGCTGAGCTCTGCATTGCTCCAAGACCCAAACTGGCCCCGGAACAAGTGCAGCTCCATTTGTATGCAGTGCTGATCCTGAACCATTAAATCATATGGAAACCACGCTGACTCCACACAAAGCCATCTCGGGGATGGATAAATCCATACAGCTGCCAGTGCTTTAAAAATAAAGAATTCAAGGCACAGCACGAAGGGAACTGGGTGAAATGTAGTGGCCCCTGAGAGCTGGGAGGTCAAACTAATTGATACAGTGCTTTGTTCTGGTGTTAAAGCAGTGAATCTGCAGCTGAGGCTCCACAGCAGAGTGATAATAACAGCAAGAGCAGTGCCAGTAAGGAAAAGCTGAGCAGTTGGCAGAGCCATGGCTGCAGAGAGCTGGGGAATTCACAGAGGATCTGAGTAGGCAAAAGGGGAATAGCTCCCTGCTCTTGAACCTGAGGAATGAACAGAGAATCCCGGTAACAAATGAGGGCACTGAAAAATTCAGGTCAGCAGGTCAAGGGAGGTGATTCTGCCCTTCTACTCTGTGCTCATGAGACCCCACCTGGGAGTGCCCTGTCCAGGTCTGGAGTCCTCAGCACAAGACAGATATGGAGCTGTTGAAGCTGGTCCAGAGGTGCTGAAACATCCAAGGGCTGGAACACTTCTTCTCTGGAGGCAGGCTGGGAGAGCTGGGGGAGATCATCTGAAGAAGAAAAAGCTCTGGGGAGACCTCAGAGCCCCTTTCAGTGCCTAAAGGGGCTCCAGGAGAACTGTAGAGGGAATTTGGGGAAGGGCCTGGAGTGACAGCAATAGGGGCAATGGCTTCAAACTAAGAGAGGGCAGGGTTAGGAGGGATATTGGGGTGAAATTCTTCCCTGTGAGGGTGCTGGGGCCCTGGCACAGGGTGCCCAGAGAAGCTGTGGTTGCCCCTGGATCCCTGGAAGTGTCCAAGGCTGGGTTGGACAATGAGGCTTGGAGCAGCCTGGGACAGTGGAAGGTGTCCCTGCCTATGGCAGGGGATTGGAACTTGATAATCTTTCAGGTCCCTTCCTCCCCAAATAATTCTGTGATTCTGTGACCCTGTGAAATTCTGGCTTGTGGGTACAGGCAGGATGGATTCCTGCAGGGAGTGCTGGCAAAGAAGTGGGCGGTTTCTATCGGAGGAATGAAGGGTTGCCAGAAGTCCTCGATTGGCACAGTGCCTTTAGAGAACAACAGTAATAAAACACACGGTGCCTCTTGGTAGCAGTGCTGGTAATACCCATCCAGATGAATATTGATGTTGATATAAATAAAGCTCTATGCAATTACAATCAGCTAAGGTTAGGAGGATATTATTTTTCCGGATTGAACAATTAAGTGCAGTGTGTGCACTTACGGGTAGAGCAGGTTGGAAGAAGGGGAGGATTTGTCTTCAGAAACATTCAGCACTGGACCCTGTCAGAGACAGGAAACTGCATCGATCTGTTTGGGAATGACAATTTCTCTTTCCTGCAGCAGCAGCAAAATATCTGTGCTGGGAGTTCAGTGCCTCACTTAATTTGATACTGAAAGATATCTTGGTGGACAGAGATATATAAAACTCTGTCATGATGTAGTGAAAATCTTATTTATGCCTCTGCATAGAAAGAGTTTGCTTTATGATAAGACAGGAGCTTAAAGTAAAATCTGACTTTAAACGTGTAAATAAAATGTGAATCAGGAAGCAGCCAACCTCCAGCCTGCTTCCTTCCAGTGCATGCCGAAACTTCCCTCCCAGTGTGAAAAATTAGGATTGGCCATGTAAGAAACCACACAGAGATTTGGAAAATCATAGAATAGTTTGAGTTGGAACGGACCTTTTAAAGATCATCTTGTTGCAGGTGTCATGTAGGTGAGGTATCCTGTACCTGCAGCTTGGATGTCCTGATCAAATCATGATGTTCTTGTCAGTCAAAGACAGATAAATGTTGCTTTTCTGATGGAAGATTATGGATCAGCTGGGAAATCATTTGTGTTACATTCTATTAGATTTAGTTCTGGTGCTCAAATCTGCCAACTGTTTGTCCAGGGGATCTGCCTGGCCTTTGGGAGAGTAATAATGAATAACTAAGCTTTTTACCATCACAATAATAATGACGTTTTAATGGTGAATTAAGGAACAGAATGAGGGAAAATCCAGCCATGAAGCTGCCGCTGCCAGTTGGTATCTAACTAGACAGTCAGATGTGGAAGTGTTAATAGATGTGAGTAAATGAAGGAGTGATAAAATCACATGATGCCTGTAAACATAAATCAGGATCAATACAAGAGTGGCTGCACAGATTCAGCCTCCGATTCTGAGGCAAGAAACAGCTGTAAACCTACGTACAGGTTTGTATATAAACCCCATGGAACTGGGGCTGTTTATCCCCAGAGGGCACTTTTGATCTCTACAGTTCCCTGATGGGAGGGTGCAGCCAGCTGGGGGTTGGTCACTTCTCCCAGGGAAGAGTGACAGAGAGAGAGAAAATGGCCTCACATTGCACGAGGGGAAGTTTAGATGGAATATTAGGGAAGATTTCTTCATGGAAGGGGTGGTCATGCATTGGAACAGGATCCCAGGGAAGTGGGGGAGTCACCATTCCTGGAAGGATTTAAGAGATGTGTAGATGTAGCGCTTAGAGACATGGTTTAGTGGTGGCCTTGGCAGTGTTAATGGTTAATTTTGATTTTAGAAGGCCTTAGCAACCTAAACGATTCTATGATTCCAATCTATGACTCTTTATGCCAAGGCTTTTAGATCCTGGCTACACTAGAAAATGCTTCTTCCACATTCTGTAAAGTGCTGGCCACTTCAGGGCTAGTGACCAACATCTGCAGAGCTGACCAAACTGAAACCCACAGAATAGAAAAAGGTTTTGAGTATAATTTCTGACCCAAACACTGGATGCACCTGAAAAACAATTGGAAAACTTCCTTAAAGAGTGTTTAATCACATCTCCATGGCCACACTTTCTCCTGCATTCCTGCTGGCACTGACATGTCAGGTGTGGCTGAATCAAATTCTCTTGGTGCTATAAATGAAAATAATGTGTCCTTTAATTCTGAGGTGAAAACAATTCATTTCTTGAAGTAACACTGTGTCTCTGCCTTAATTTTCTTCCTGTTTTCCTGCCAGAGCACCACATCAATCATTTTCCTTCTCTAAAGTCAACCTCAGACGTTGACTTGTCTCAAACAATTGTAGGATGAACCTGCTGTCAGAACCACCTTCTGCTGCTTGGCCTGACTGAGCTGCCACTGACCCCTGGCAGGAACTCGCTCACGCCCTCTCTACACCTTTTATTTGCTGTTCTACTTACAGGGAAATGAAGGGGAAAACCATAAAAATAACAAGCATGTAAACAACTCTGCCGGGGAGCAAACAGCTCCAAGGAAGAGCCGTGAAAAATCACACAGAGCAGAGAAAGTCTCCCGAGATAAATGGGACTATTTAGGGCAGCCAGACAGTAATTGCAGCATTTGCAAAAGTCAGCATGAATATGCTACGTTATTCCCAGCAAACATCATGTTTGAGGGACACAGCTCATTTTCTGTTCCTGAGGCCAGTGATTTTCTTTTGGTTTGTTCTCTCCCTAATGGAGCAGACTTTCCAAATAATTTTCCCGGTGTTTTGGTCTCTCCCTTGCAGTTTTATGGGCTGTTACAAGCACTGGTGGTATCTGATGTGTGAAAACTGAGACAAGTTAATTTGGAGTAGATGTAACTGGAATGCTGTAGTGCCACGGTTGGATGAGCTTTGTCCTAGAAGGGAGGTTTCTGGGAGAAACAATATCTGTGAGCAGAGGCATCATTTGCTGAGAGCAGTGAAATGTGGGCTCTTCAGAGGAAAATTGAGAAAACAATATTGAAACCACTTGTACGCCTGAGCCTGCCTCCCTGACTTCTGGGATTTGTGTAAATGTGAGCACACTGTCATTTTCTGCATCCTCCCCTGCTTAATACCCACCAAATATTTGTTCTGCAGCATGCAAGGGATGTGTGGGCATTGCTCAGGAAGCAGCTCTCTGGATCAGGCTGCAATGATCAGGTCTGGATCAGGTCTTAAAGGATGTGGGAGCAAGATGGGAAAGTTTCTGTGAGGGTGGGGAGGCCCTGGCACAGGCTGTCCATGGAAACTGTGGCCGGTCCATCTCTGGAAGTGTTCAAGGCCAGGCTGGATGGGGCTTGGAGCACCCTGGGGTAGTGGAAGGTCCCTGCCATGGCACAGTTTCTGTGGTATCTGGCTATATCACCTCCAGATGCTCATCCTCTGGGTCCAGCCCCAAAGGATCATAAACCCAAATTAAAGCCTTTAAGATTTTTAAAGCAAAGACAGCTGGGGTACTTTTTAAAAAATGCTTTCAGGGATTCATATTTTTGCTCTACTCTCCTGTTATATCTACAAAGTACCTTTGCTCTGGAAAGCAAGCTGGGATTTTCCTCAGTTTCCCATAATCCCAGAATTTTGAACCTTAAAACCTCATAATTTACACATTGTAGTAAAACCCTTCCCTGAAAGTGTTCCAAAAATGGGTGGATGTGGAACTTGGGGACATGGTTTGGTGGTGAATGTGGCAGTGCTGGGTTAATGGTTGGCCTTGATCTTAGAGATCTTTTCCAATCAAAATGATTGAATGAATCCCTGTGGACAGGGACATGAAGCAGGGGTGGAGGGAGCAGTAACTCCGCTGTTACTCTCTCTTTGGATGAGCTGGGTGTGCTACACCAGTAGTGTCACTTTCTGTAGGTGCCACAGTTCCTCCTCCTGTGTTAATCCTGTCCCCAGGATTCATTAAACAACAGCATTTCAGAGGGGCTGTGAGTTCTGGTGCTCCTGGCTGCTGCTGCCAGACCTCAATTCCCCCTCTAATTATCCCTGGCCACTTTTGATAAGTTTTTTTTTTTAAATTTGCAGCTCTCCATTGCTGTACATTCAGCATGAAGGTGCTCCAGCAGGGTGTGTTTGTATGGTGGATGATGTTGTTACTCTAAATCACTAGTTCTAAAAATCCCCAGGGGAAAAAAGGGTTCTTTGAACACTATAAAACTGCCTATTTGCCTACTGCTAATTAGTCAAATATAACCTGCAGTCTGAATCTTCTTGAAGACTAGGGAGAATAAAAATACCCTGAGAGCAGGTGGGGAAGGGTTAACAAAGGAAACTCAGGCTGTGAAATTGAAATATTCCTTCTGGCTCAGAGAAACCAAGAGCACTCATCAAGCACAGAGACTCTTTATCTGGTGTCTGACAGTGCCACAGGGGACAGCGAGATGCTACAAACCAAGGTCGTTCCTACCTCTTTGAAGTGATGCATTCCTACACGCTGGCACTGAGGGAAAAGCTGGACCTCCAGCTCAGCCAGACTGATCAGTGACACAGGTCAGGCAAAAGAAAACAACAAAAAAAAAAACAAAACCAAAAACCAAAGCTGGAAAAGGCAGAAGTATCAGCACCCAAATCCTCAGATATGGAGAGCTAAAAGGGATGAGGAAATTGTCCCATCGGACCTCGTTTGGGATCAGATTTTTCCCAAATATTTCTCCATATAGTCTGTAACTTGTCGTGTAAGAGGGGGAAGTAAAAGTCAGCAACCTGTGGATGGCAGGTACATTGAAATTCTCACTTTTTGGTTTGGGAATCGGAGAAGAAAATGTGACAGTTTTTAGGATCAAACCTTACAAAGAATTAAGTACATATCCACCCCAAGGACTACATGGACATCTACAAGCCAGTGAAGCTGGTCAGACACTGGTATGGACGCTTTGTGGCTGTACTGTGGACTTGTGGGCATCACTTTGGGATGCTGTTGGCATCTCCTGTCTGACTCAGGCTTGGTCTGAGAGAGCAATGGACCAGCAGAAGGAAGGAGCCAGCCTGTCCTGGGCGGGAGAACAGGAGCACGGTTCAGCCACATCAACAGAAGCCATGCTCTCAGGTCAGAGGATGAACCCTGACCTTTATTTACCGGTAGAGATACAGTCAGTTAGCTTATTAGTGGGGCAGAAAAATGCCTGAGCTTTTAAACCATGTCCTGTCAGTGCTTTCAGCTCCTCCTGAGGAGGAGGAGGAGAAGCAGCAATGATGGAAATAGAAGAATTGTCATAAGATTTGTTTTGAGAGACCTGTTAGTTCCCAAGAAACACCACAGCTCTCCAGTTTGAAGCAATTGACAATTTTTAAAGCCTGGAGATGCTGTGAATTGCAGGGGGAAAGGGAACAGAGAGAAGGAGGCTCTGTTCTAAGGAGCACAAATCTGCATACAGCTCCCTTACAGTCCTGGTCAGCTGGAGAGGCTCCTGGCCTGTGTCTGGTCTTAAATGTTAATGCAGCATGACAAGAGGATGTGCAGGGAGAGAGGAGACTTCATCGGGGCCTTGCATGCACCACTGAGCTCTACAGCCTCCTCTCTTCCCTGGAATTGTGGCTGCCTGTGCTGGGGAGAGCTCTGACAAGGTTCAGCCATGGCCTTGGGTCCTTCTGCTGTGCTGTGTGTGGGAGGACCTGTTTGGGGTCTCTTTCCTGTATTTCAGGAGCTGCACTGAAGCTCATTCCCTTGCCTGAGAGATGCTGAGGTCTCTCTGTGCCCTGCCTTGTGCCTTGCTGATCCTGACCTGCTCCTGGCTTCCTGGACCTGCTTTGGATTTGTCTGCATCTGCTGGATTCTTGGCCACTCTCACTGCTGTGCTCTCCTTGCCCAGGTGCTGTGGGACCAAGGCCACTCTGGGAGGCTCTCACCTGCATTTCCATTCTCCTCCAGGTCATTGTAGCACCTGAGTGCTTTGACTCTGTCCTGCCCCATCCTGCACCCTCAGGATTAGCTCTCTACCTTGGACACAGGATTCTCCCCCTCATTCTCGGCCATGGTCCCAGATGGATGAAGTGACTGCCAACATCTTTGAGAGAATCAGAGAGTGGCCTGGGCTGGAAGGGATCATCCATTCCACCCCTCTGCCACGGGCAAGGACACTTTTCTCTATCCCAGTTTGCTCCAAGTCCTGTCCAGCCTGGCCTTGGACTCTTCCAGGGATTCAGGGCAGGCACAGCTTCTCTGGAAAACCTGTGCCAGGGCCAGAACCCTCAGAGCCAAGAATTTTATCCCAATATCCTGTCTCACCCTGCCCTCTGGCAGTGGGAAGCTGCCTTATCCTGTCACTCCAGGCTCTTGTCCCAAGTCCCTCTCCAGCTCTCTTGGAGCCCCTGTAGCTACTGGGAATTGCTCTAAGGTCTCCCTGGAGCCTTCTGTTCTCTAAATCTCTCAGCCTAGCTCCAGAGCAGAAGTACCCCAGCCCTCAGAACATCTTTGTGGCCCTTTGAGAGGGAACTGCAGGGGACAGAAGCCCTGACACTCCATTGAATGAGACAGAAGCCCTGCCACGTCACTGCCCTGCTGGCTGCCCCATTGATGTGACCCCAGCACAGGGAGCATCTACACAGCATTGCACCCCAAACTGGACACCTTGAAGTGAGTCTGGCCTCTCAGGGATGATATCTGTGCACCGAGCATTTCACACCTGCTTCTCCAAAGCGGGACCTTTGTAAGGTGTGGGGACAAACCGTGGTGGGAAAGGAGGTGACTGTCACAGCCCTGAGTGCTCCAACAGGTTCTGCAGCCTCTTCCCTGCCCCTCCCAGGGCTTTAGCTGCAGGTGCTCAGGGTCAGCCCTGGTGCAGGGCAGCTATAACGTTGGATCAGGCTGCTGTGGAAACCTGAGAATTCCTGCTTGGAGCTTTTGCCCAGGAACCTGCAACCCTGGGCTTGAGAGCTCTGTGTCAGCACAAAGCCTTGCCCCTGGTCCTTGTCTGAGCTGGGGTGCAGATCTGGCTCTGCCTGCCCTGCCTTGCCAAGCGGTTCTCCCTGGCAGAGGGAAGTAGGAAGTAATATAATAAAATTAAAGCTTGTTCCCATTCTGTTTACTGAAGTATTATAATGATTGGGATTCTTTGCCAGTATAAATGTGTAATTGATTATTAATTCCCTTTCCAGGGGCACTGTGCCCTCTACTCCCCGTTTCACATGGACTGCAAATGGACACAGAACGAAACCTCGGTGATGGGGCTGCATTCGGCAGACAGAAAGCACATCTGACTTATTGCTTATGCTGTTCAGGCTTTTAAAAGTCAAAGTACTCGGGGCTCCCTGCTGATAAAAATATTCCGAGCTGCTGCTTGACTCCAGGATGAACGTAACATGAAACCTCCTCAAAGCCTAAAACACTCTCACCTCCTCCCGAACTTCTCCTTTGGTTGCACCGCCTGCCTCGGGGCTCCGAGCACGGAGCTGACAGAGCTCACAGGGTGAGGAGTAGGTGCAGCTCCTGTTTTTTCTGCCTGCGCTCTCTGATCTGTCTCAAAGCTGCCCTCACCAAAACCATCGTGGCAGAGCGGGACAGGGATGAGCAGCAGGGTGTCAGATGACTTCAAGCCAGTTGTGTCTGTTTTACCTCCTGTAAAACCTGGGCAGCAAGTGAAAAGCTGCTGAGAGCTGCCTCGAGCATCCGGCTGCTTTCTTTGTCCTTGGAGTGTGAGCCCGGGAGTGGAAGAGGCTCTTGGTTTGCTCAGCGTTCATGGGACAGTGACAGCAGGAGCAAATTATGGAAATTATCTGTATGTAAGCCATGATAACATGGCAAAGACATGAGAACTCAGGGTAAATTCATCATTAAAAAAATCCAACCAAACAAAAAAACAACAAACATAGAAAAGAAGTTCAGTGGGGATTTACATATTTCAGTATTAATACAGGGGAAAAAGAGATGTTTCTTCATGCTGTGGGCAGCTGAACCTTAGAACTCCTTGCCAGAGGTTGTGGATGGAAAAAGCTTTCCTGGCTTAAAAAGGAAATAAAGAGAGGAGTTTCGAGAGACCTGCTGAGGATTACCAAGTAGAAAAACCACATAAGGTTCACAGAATTCTCTGGGATGAAAGTAGTTGGAAGCTGTAGTTCATGTGGGAAATATAACTTATTTTTTCTTTGACATGTGCTTCTAGATACTTTTGAAAACTACTTACTCATTCCATCTGAATCAGTATCCCTGTCCCTTTGCCCTTGTGAGAGTATTTGTATATTAATAAGAAACCATTAACATGAATATGAAAAAGCAGAATAATTATTCAATGATTCTTCCCATATCATGTTTAAAACAAATGCTAAATCCTGAGCACATTTAAACAAGCTAAAATTACATTTCTTAAAGGCACAGATGCATTCAGTTCAGGGAGAGCAGTCAGACAAACAAACCTCCCATGTGCTCATCAAATGCTCACAAGATTGAGGATTTGGATTACAAATTATGACATGTTCTGCAATAATGTACAGCAAATAGAAGGATTTACCTCCTGCTGCAGTATTAAGTTGTTCTAGAGGTTAACAAATCTGCCTCCCAAATTCTTAGGAAATGGCAATTTCAGACTTTATTTCCTAAGTTACTCCATGTTTTGGGAAGAAATGAAGTGAGCTTTATGATGTGATTTGGAGACTGTCATTACTGTGTGAATGTAGAGCTCAGCCAGGGTCTTACACTGATGTGTTGGTGACACAAAATGTTTAATGACATCTCTCGTGACATCCTGTCACGCTTCTGACAGTGTGGGACAGAAATGTGGCTGCTATAGGAGGTCCTGAGCTGCCTGGTCTTGCAAGCCACTGTCAGAGGAGTGTCATGATCCACTGTTGTGGGTAAGACATCAAAACCACTCAGAAAGTGACAGATATCTCCTCCAGCACCTTTTCACTGAGGCTCTGCTTCCTGGACAGGTGTAAAATTGAGTGTGCCGAGGTTTTAATCCTACACTCCTCCCCCGCTTTGCAAAGTTTTGGATTCACTGTTTGCATATCTAAGGTCACAGAATCCCAGAATGGTTTGGGTTGGAAGGGACACTAAAGCTCATCCCATTCCTCCCTCTGCCGTGGGCAGGGACACCTTCCACCACCCCAGGCTGCTCCAAGCCCCATCCAGCCTGGCCTTGGAGACTTCCAGGGATCCAGGTACAGCCCCAGCTTCTCTGGGCAGCCTGTGCCAGAGCCTCACCACCCTCCCAGCCAGGAATTCTTTCCCAAAATCCCATCTCAGCCTTCAGATACATGGCAGTGGTTTAACTCCACTACTCAGACACACATAAGGTGCACCCACATACCATAAATAAGCATTTGTGAAAGGCATAAAGCCTGTCAGAGCTTTGTCTGTCAGACCAGGGTGTACCTTTCCTTTCAGGCAGAGCTGTGTGCTATCAGTTGAATAATTCACAATTATTTACCTTGGAACCAGCACTGTGGCCTTTTAAACCCAGGATTTGTGTCCAGCCCTCCTGCTCACTCAGGAAGTGAAGACATTTGAGCTCTAACAAGCCATTATGTCTATTTTAACACAACCACCAAATGCCAACTTGTATTCATCCAGAGAGCTGTCAAGGGTTTTGCATGACAGTGTGTTCTCTTCTAGTTTAATTTAAAATTTTAAGGAAAGTTACAGTATTTGCCATGCTCTGTTCTTCCCAGTCATGGCTAGGATCACTAAATCCTAAGGAAATCCCAAAGGCAAGCAATCTAATAAAGCAGTCTCTTGTTCTGAGGCTGGCACGATAATTCAAACAGGAGGTCAGTCAAAAAATCACATTCTCCTGAGTGCCTTGCCTCTTTCTAACCCCCATGCCATGGCAGGAAGAAATGAATTTACATTTAATGCAGCCTAAAAATCTATTCAGTGAAATACCTGCAAGGTGTTTTCACTGCTCATGCTGGCTGGCACTTCTCCAGCTCCCTGGGGATTTAGGGAATATTGCCTGAGTTTGTGTGATCCCCTTGGCTGGGCTGCCTGACCCTGTATGTGCCATTTCTAAAGTGCTGACCCCACTCCACAGCACCCTGAGGAAGGAAACCTTCAAATATATTCAAACCATGCTGCCATTTCAGAATGTGCCCTGGGTTTGGTTGTTTCGTGGGGTTTTTGTTGGTTTGTTTGCAGTGCTTAACACAGAAAGATTCTCCCAACACTCCAGTATTCAGTGGTGCAGGTTTATTTTTATGCCTTTTGCCCCAAATACTCAATCCATGCTTTTCTCTACAGTTTTTTTCTTTGACGTAAGGATTTTCTGCTTAAAAATGGAAGCAAAGATTGGCTTCAAATTCTCTGGCAAAGCTTCTCATATGGGATACAGATTGTGTCAGCTTATCTGGCTCAAGCCTGTCTGCATAAACTTGTTTTCTTTCAAACTTCAGTGGTGCCCTGTGCCTCATTGTTCACATTTCTTACAGCTGGAGCTGTGGCAAGGGAAAAATCAGCTTTTTGTTTCTCTCCTGCGCCACTGGGCACATCATTGCTGATGTATAGATGGAAATTACTTTTTCTTTATAAATGTTTGGACTCAGCCATCAAACTGGAAGTGTTCAAAGCCAGGTTGGACGGGGCTTGGGGCAGCCTGGGATAGTGGAAGGTGTCTGAAGCAGCAGCCCTCGGCAGGGCTGGTCAGATTGTGAAGCAAGGCAGACCTGCAGCAGTGGGATGTGTTCATGAGGAGTGGAAGCTGTCAGAGGAACAGCAGAACACCAATGGTTATTCACTGCACGTGGTGCTGAGCAGGGCTGCTATTGCTTAGAGACACCAACGGCTCAGATAACATCTCCACATCAAGATTTTTGAGTTCAGAGCTCCCTTGTTCAGGAATGATTTATTGTTTATTCTTTTGACTCTGCTGTTTCTCTGATGAATGTCCTGTGAGAGCTGTTTGTGTTGTGTTACTGCCGTAAGACCTGCAGTGCAAAACACAGAATGATATCAGAGGATGGTTTGGGTTTGGGAAGATTATTAAAAATCATCCCATCCCTGCTATGGGCAGGGACATCTTCCACTATCCCAGGGTGCTCCAAGCCCCAATGTTCAACCTGGCCTTGGGCACTTCCAGGGATCCAGGGGCAGCCACAGCTTCTCTGGGCAACTTGTGCCAGGGCCTTCCCCACCCTCACAGGGAAGAATTCCTCCCAAATATATAATCTGAGTATTTCTCCTTTTAATTTCATGCCATTCCCTCTTATCCTATCACTAGCTGACCATGTAAAAAGTTATTCTCAGACATTTTTATAAGCCACTTTTAAGTTCTGAAAGGCCTCAGTGAGGTCTCCCCTGAGCTGCCTCTTCTTCAGACCGAACAACTCCACGAACATGAACAACCACAGGGCACAGGTATCTTGTCAGGTTAGAGCCTCCTGACTTGTTCCTATGCCCGGCACCCCCAGAAGGAAAGAAGATGGGAATCTGCTTTGTATCCCAGTTCATCTTCTGCAGCAGCTCCTAATTAAGAAGAAAAATCCATCTGTCACCTGGGATGTACAGCGGTACCGAGTTTGTCTTGAAGCACCAGCACAAGAATTGAGCTATGGAGCTCAGTTTGATTTCTACCACAGGTGCCAGGAGAGCTGGGTGAGCTGGCTGTGGTGTCTGAGCTGTATCACTAGAAAAACCCCAGTGTGTCCTTGGCTGCTGCTGGTGTTCCAGCACAGCTCCCACTGCTCAGCTGGACAAGTGCTTCCACCCAAAGGCCCCCAGATCCCATCCCCAGCCATATCCCTGCCTCATCCCTGCATCCCATCCCACTCCAACACCCCATCATCCCCATTCTCATGCCTATCTGCATCCCCACACCATCTTCACCCTCTCATCCCAATCCCCGCTTATCCCCATCCTCATCCCCCACCCTGCACCCATCCCCACACCCTATACCCATCTTTGTCCCCATCCCC
>CM031858.1:2119567-2144701 GCA_018697195.1 Certhia americana
TAGATATACTTGATCTTTTTCTTGTAGTTTTTCACCCATTCTGAATTTTGAGTTGCTCCCCTTAAAATCCTTTTTTCTCTCACCTGACCTTTCCCCCCCCCTGCACCCTCGCGCCCACACCCCTATACCCTCTCTGTCCCATCCCTCACACCTCATCCGCATTCCCATACTCCAGCCTCATCCCCATCGCCTACCCCCTGTCCTCATTCCCATCCTCTTTCCTGACAGTGGAACATGTGTCTGCGTGTCCTTTACAAACAAGTTCTATGGCTGAGGGACTGGCTTCTTAACAGCTTTGAATGGGTCTTATGATCCTCTACAACTTTGGGCAGCAGGTTTGTCCAGAGCCGGACAGTTTGACCCTGAATCAGCCACATGAGCTGAACTTCTGAACTTTGGGGGTAAATAACATGTTCAAGGGGGAATATGTCGCAGTGTGATTGGGAAAGGCTGCATCTTCCTGGTACTCAGCCATGGGGGAAGGAATAGTGAAGGAGCAGCCGGGATTTGGGATGCAAGGAGGCAGGCACCCTCTGGAACCTCGAGAGAGAAAACCCCGCGGGCTGGCCCCAGCGGCCTCTCTGCCTTTATCCCAATGAGAGCTGGTCAGGACCTCTCTGTCTCCTTTATTGATAACGGCTTCTCATAGCAGGATTGCGCTGTTGTTATAAAATATCTTTGTGTTTAATATTTGTTAACCTTAAATTACAAAAACGTTCCGTAATTACTTTAAAATTCCATCTTCGTTCTATCTTCTACATGACTGCCTTCTGTAAAAAGTCTGCTGCTGGCGTTAATATCTTCCAGATTTGTTTGTACTACAACACCATCTGGAATTATACACATCAGAATGGTAACATATCACTGTAAGTAGTGTTGCAAGATGTTTGAAGGCTCTTATTTGTCAAAATTCTTATCTAATCTTTTTTTTCGGTGTTAGAGTTTACTATGGCGTTTATGTTGCTTCATAATTTTCTTACTTGTAAAAAAAAAAAATGGATTTTAATTCTTATTAAATCTTAAGATATTACAACAAGTATAATGTGTTATTTTGATATGATTTTTGAATTTAAAAGTCATGGCTAGTGTACTTATGAAATGGAATTTAACAATTATTCTTTTGGTTACAGAAATGATTGTCTGCATTCCTTTAGTTCCTGCTTCCTTTTAGACTCGTCTAGAAGGTATTTCAGAGAACTGATCTTTAGAGGGATTCATAGGAAAGTGAAGAAAAAAACCAGCGATGATAACTGTACATCAAAAATTTTCTATTATCTTCACTGCAGTTCAACTCATGGATAATGGTATAACAGGTTGGCTTCAATATACAGTCTTCGCACTTGCAATGCACCATCCCGAGGTACACACTCAGTCCCCGGTCCCATCCCGGGTCCCGGACCCTTCCGAGCTGCGTTCGCAGTCCGTCCCCAGCCCCGTTCCGCATAACGCGCCGCTCATTCCACTGGTCCCATCCCCGTTCCCAGCGCGCTCCCTGCGGTTCCTCCGCGGTCCCAGTCCGTCTTCCTGGTTCCATCCTCTGTCCCAGTCCGTTCTTCCCGTTCCAGCCACCGTTCTCGTCCCATTCCCCATTGCACGCGCGATGCAATCCACTAACCGCACCCGCCCCCCATGCCCTGCTCCGCCCGTTCCACGCTCCCCGTTCCCATCCCGTTCCCATTCCCGTATCCCATACCCGTTCCCTATCTGTTCCATCGCCCGTACTTTTCCATTCCCGTTCAATACATCCCGTTCCTCATCCCCGTTCCCCATCCCCGCGTCCGCATCCCGTTCCCATCCCGTTCCCATCGCGCGTTCCCATCCCCGTTCCCATCCCCGTTCCTCATCCCCGTTCCCATCCCGGTCCCATCCGTTCCCCTCCTCGTTCCCATCCCCGGTTCCATCCCGTTCCCATCCCGTCCCATGCCCGTATCCCATCCCGTTCCCTACCACCGTTCCCGTCCCGCTCCCCCCACTGCCCATAAACAACTATCCCCCGTTCCCATCCCGAGTCCCCTCCCAGTTCCCATCCCCGTTCCCTACAGCTGCGACTTAAAGCAGAAAAGGGGATATTCACTATTTCATTAAACACACTTTACACCCGATGTCCCATCCCGTTCCCGCGCAAGAAAAACTTAGTGAAGAAAGAATCCCTTCCCAATGCCCGTTCCATCTCCGTTCCCATCCCCGTTCCGTCCCGCTCCGCCCCACTCCCAATCCCCGTTCCCTCCCGTTCCATCCCGTTCCCATCCCCGTTCCCGTCCCCTCCCCCTTCCCATCCCTTCCCCTCCTCGTTTCCCATCCTGTTCCATCCCGTTCCCAGTCCCGTTCCCATTGTCCCCGGTCCCATCCCCGTTCCCACCCGTTTCCCGTCCCCGTTCCCACCCGTTCCCTCCGTTCCCATGCTGTTTGAAGGAAAGGCAGTACCGAGGTACGGCAGATTATGGGGATGGAAGCATATAAGGACTATTTGCGGTGCAAAACGACTGTCAATCACGGGACACGGCCCTTTCCATCCCCGTTCCCATCCCCGTCCCATGCCCGTTTCCCATCCCGTTCCCATACCCCTTGCCGTCCCGCTCCCCCCACATCCATCCCCGTTCACCCATCCCGTTCCATCCCGTTCCCTCCTCGTCCCATCCCAGTTCCGCATCCCCGTTCCCATCCGCGGTCCCATCCCCCGTTCCCATCCCGTTCCCATTCCCGTTCCCATCCCCGTTCCCGTCCCGCTCCCGCCGTTCCCATCCCTTCCGCCTCCTCGTTCCCATCCCTGTTCCCATCCCGTTTTCGCGCGTCCTGAGAGCGGGTTCCCATCCCGTTCCATCCGTTCCCATCCCGTTCCCGTCCCCGTTCCCCATCCCGTTCCCATCACGTTCCCATCCCCGTTCCCATCCGTTCCCATCCCCTGTTCCCGCCGCATTCCCATCCCGTTCCATCCCGTTCCCATCCCCCGTTCCCATCCCTTCCCATCCCCGTTCCCATCCCGTTGACCTATCCCTTTTCCCATACCGCACTCCCAGTCCCCCCTTCCCGTCCCGTCTCCCCCCGGTCCTCCCGCCGCTGTTCCCGCGCTGTCCCCGCGCCAGCTCGCTCCGTGCCGGCCGCCCGCTGTGCTGCGGGCGGGGCCGTGGCCGGGTCGGAGCGGGCGGCCGAGGCCGGCGGGGCGCCGGGGGAAGGGAGGTGAGCGGCGGAGGGTCCAGGGTGGGCAGGGGGACCCTGACCCTGCTCCTCATCCTCATCCTCCTCCTCTGTCCCCATCCCTTCCGCGTCCCCGGGACGGGGCGATGCGGGATGGGGTGGGGAGAGCGAACCGGGGGGGACTGGGTGGAACTTGGAGTTTGGGGGTGTCTGGGGGGTTTGGGAAGGCGATGGGGGGAGTTTGGGGATGTGGTGGCGAGCAAGGGGATGTGCGTGTTGGGGTTGGGATCCCGTGGGACGGATATAGGATTTGGGGGTTCCTTGGGGTGCTTGAGGGGAAGGGGAGGAGGGGAGGGTTGGTTTGGGGATGTTTTGGGGTAAGCAGGGATAGCGGGAGGGTTTGGGAGCAGCGGGGTCGGGGTAAGGTTTTGGGGTGTCTGTGTGCTTTTGAGGGATGTGTGCGAGGCCTTGTCAGAACAAAGCAGAGCCCCGAGCCGGGGCATGGGTGTGTTTGCTTTCAAGGTGTCCGTGTTCACTGAAGAGTGTGGGATGGGGATTCTTTTGGGGATTTTAGGATGCCGTAATGTGCGGGGGGAGAGGTGTGAGTAGGGTGTAGTTCTTTGTGATGTGAGTGGAAGGGGATGGATGTGGGATGGGGCCCAAGTTACATGGGCTGGTGAAGGGACAGGGATGAGCTGCTGGGCTTGGAAAGGTGTCAGGATTCAGGTGGATGTGGTGGGTGAACATTTGGGAACAGGTCAAGTGGTTGGTGTTTCTGAGAGATGATGGTGGGGCAGAGCCGCAGAGCATCACCGAGTTGTTGCAGTGTGGTTTGCTGGATTGTCTGTTGGAATAGTTGGATTGATGTGGGAGCTGGATTCTGGAGTTGGAGGTTTGTGTGGGCTTTATTTCTGGTAATCCACAGGAGTGTGTGCAGACAGATTTGTGATGGTAAGGGTTTTCCACATGCCTCCCTTTGGGGATAAGAGTAAGCCTGTAGGATTTACAGGAGCCTAAAAGCTCTGGATGTGCAGAAATCCTGTGTTAAATTTTGAGATAGCAGTGTGTTTTCAAATTGTTTTTATTCACTGCTCACTCTGCAGAGTGGGTCTGAGGTGTCTGTAGCTGCTCAGCACTTCTGGGGGCTTGGAGGGAGATCAGCTGGGAAGGATCAGCTGGTGCAGTCTTAGAAAATGAGAAATTTAACAGTGTTCTGGAATTGTTTTTTTAATGTATATGAGAAGAAGATAAACTCCACTTCATGATCCCTCAGGGATGTGATAAATCTCCCTCATGAGCCACATCCTTGTTGGGTGAGACCCAAAGCAGCACTGGAGCTGCAGCTCAGGTTTTGTCTTTGATGAGTCAACCTGAATCTCTTTCATGTTCATCCCACCTGTAGCTGTCCAGGACTCCCTCTGGAGATCAGCTGCCTGAGGAAGGATGTTCTAGTGCAATAGTTGTGGTCATATATCAAGCTGTCACATGTCCAAAAAACCTCTTATTTTGCTTAAGGGCCATGGGGACATCCACTAAAACTTTTGGCTCTTCCTTCAGCAGGAAGGTCAGAACTGGACAAAACAGATGGGGTTGAAGCTGGGCACCTCTAGAGAGCAGGGAAATGTGTCTCTGAACAGGGAGAGACAGCAAATACTTGAGAGAAGTCCTGGTCACATTTTTTATGAGCATTGTGCCGTTCTTGGAAGGAAACCTGCTTTTGAGGGTGAGATAATTTCTGAAAGAACCAGGTTTTTGATATAATCCCCCTGATGAACTCTGCACCAGTTTGCATTTGCTTTGCCAGCCTTTTGAGCAGATTGTTTTCAGGCAATAAACAGGGAGTTTGCTGAGCATTTGGAGAAGTGTGGCCTGGTGAGTTGGGTGTAATCTTCTTACCCAGAGGAGCTTGCATAACACGCAGTAAAGTGCAGGAGTCTGATTGAGGCTGCCTTGATAATCTCTACACAGCCACTGGAGAGCTGGCTGCTTCCTAGGAAATGAGGGAAGGGGGGAATTGTGCTCCAGGTCACTTGGATACTCTGAAGAATTGTTTATTTTGAGATTGGTGCTGTTAATGTCAGCCTTGCACTTGGCAGTTTTACTCTGAAGCATTGTTGGAAGTCCAGGTGCTTCAAGAAATGAAAAAAAAACAAACCCAACTTTCTTCCCCTCAGTCATAAATTATAACTTGTTCTTCTGAAATAATTTCTTGAAATGCTTCCCAGGGTTCTGCTTTGTGCCAGAACGGGTGGTCTGCTGCTGACATGATGTTATCAGTTGTCAACTCCGCATGATTTGAATCCAAAGCCTTGAGTTCATTGTCCAAGTTCAGAGCCAAGGTCAAAGAGCTGCCACGTACGGGCCGTTGCAGATCTTTGGGCTGCTGATGGTGTGCAAACAGAGAGACTGCAGGAGGAAAGGGCAGCCAGGCTGACACAGTGACAGCATCGAGCCACCTGCTCACGGGCACACCTTGATCAGCCCAGCAAGCTGTGATACTCTGTGCTTGGTCACAGGTGACGTGGCAAAACTGGCTTGCAAGTAGTTAAAATTCCGAGGGCAGTGCCGTTGGTGGCTGTCACTTGCCAAAGCGACACAGCTCTGAACATCATCTGGTGGGAAGGGGCTGTGCCAAAGGAAAACTCAACACCTTTTTCCCCTGAGGAAGGAGCGTGGACTCATTTCTCCCCTGAAGTCTGGCATTTGATTTGGAAGTTTTCCTGGTGGACACCTGATCTTTCTTTCCCAGGCCAAAGGATCCCTCTGATGGGCAGCTGATACTCAGTGACAGCATTGGGCACTGCAGCAGGCAGGTTTGTATGTCTTGGAGAGTTGGAAAACTTCATCTGTGCAGTTGGTTAGCTGTAGGTGGTTTTGTCCTTGGTGATTAATAAATAATACAGATATTTATATTTCGACTCTTGCTGTTAGTGGCATAGGGAGCTGAATAATTTCATGGGCTGGGTAGGTTTTAGAAAATGTCTTTCATGTCTCAGTTTGGTGCCTTTTCATTGTCCTGATCATCTTCTGGCTGTGTTGGAGTTATTTTGGAGTTATTTTGGAGTTAAACTTCATCAGCATTACCAACCCTTCACTCTAAAACTACAATTCTTAGCAACTGGGCCTAGAACTGTGCTTAGAAGTTAATATTTCTATTAAAGCTCCTATTTTTTGGGTTTATTTCACTTTCATGTAAAAGTGTTCTGCACTGCTTTATCAATGGCTGTGAGCACGTTGAAGATTGATGGGATATTTCAAACTGATTTATAATAATCATGATTATTGTTGAAATTCTTTTTGATGTGTGTTGAAGTTGGTGAGCTTAGTTTGCTTTTACAACTTAAATGACAGCTGGAAGAGAACTGTGAGAGGGATTTTGGAAAAAAATCACATCTAATTCTTGAATTGCCATTTGAGGAGTTTCAAGATAACACTTCTCAAGAGATGTCTGATCTTCTGTAGTTTTAATCTGCTTTCCTGAGGAAACAAGTTTTGGGCCATTGTGCTTTCTGCTAATTCCTCTGCTAATTATCCTCTGATAATTGCAGTGGCTTTAACGTGCTGGCACCTTGGACTGAGGGATGGTTCCCACAATTTCTGTGGGAATGATTCCTGTGGGGTAGGAATGAGACCCTCTTGGTGCTCCCTGTGGTAAGAACTCAGCTCTTGTCAGACATCAGGAGAGTTTGTGGTACCTGAATTAGAAAAGGTTTTGCTCTCTGGACTTCTCAGACAAGAAAAGCTCATCCTGATGAGCCACGTTTCAAAGACACTTTGAAACCTAATGAATTGTGTGATCCAGGGCTGGTCAAAGCAGTTGTTCTCTCTGTCAAGAGTTTGAGTTCACAAAGTGTTTTTTTTTTCCCCCCTCCTTTTTCTTTCCCCAATGCTTTATTTGTGTAGTTTGCCTGAAGCCAAGTAAATGCCTTTGGTTTTCCTTTTTTCTCTTTTTTTTTATTCCTTGAGTTGTTTGTGATAATCCCTTAAAATCTGCTGATTTAGGACCTGCTCTTTTGCTGATACAACTTTAAAAAAAAAAAAAAATTACGATTGGGGCATCATAAATATTTTGCATATCATTCCTCAGCATCTTTGAATGAGTCTAGAAATGAATATATTGGATAAGGAAATGAGTTGTTTGTTTTCCTTCAGGCAAAACACTTTCTAGAATATGTTTATCCACTTCACTGGAGATCTGATGGTAAATATGCATGTAAATACAGGTAATTAATTAGGTTTATAAACTAATTTTTAATTAGTTCATTCTGATTCTCTTTCAGAGAAGATATGAAGTGCTGTTAATCCTCTGACCCCGTGCCCTGGATCCTCATGGTATGTGTGAAGGACACATCTCTGCATGTTCTGAATATGCCAGGTGAAACCCAAGAATAACTTTCCACGGGAGTTTGTGACCTCTTAAAGAGGAAGAAGTCAAGAGAGGGCAACTTTTATTCTATATTTAGCCCTAGGTGTGTCTGTAAAAAGAACCTGACAGGCTCTAGCCTAAAATTAATTTTTGGATTTGTGTGTTACGCTAGAAAATAGAGAAGTGCCACGCTCAGGCAGCTTTTTGGGGCTCCAGTGGAGATGCAGCACTTCAGTGACAAACACCTGCGAGAACTTCACTCAGCATTTCTGATGTGTTTTGGGCAAAGCAGGAGGGAAAACAGGAATATTTTTCAGGTAGATAATTCCCCTATCAAATGCCCTGCCTCACCTTTTAATCTGAGAGGCAAGAATTGGGCACAGCCACCAGCTTTGAGAACAGTTTGCTTGCCTTGCAGTGGCAGAGGTGTCACCAGAGGTGCAGTTCAGTGCCAGTGGTGAACTGACTCTCATCCTGACGCATTCCTGCCTGGAATTTTGGATTGAGTTGACTTAAATCTTTCCTTTGCAGGTTGTCCTCATGAATACTCCCGTGGAGAATGTCCATGATCTTCTTTGCCTGTGTGGTGCGGGTGAGGGATGGGCTTCCCCTCTCAGCCTCCACAGATTTCCATCTCAACCAGGACTTTCTGGAATGCAGGAAGAGGCTGAAGGCGTTGTCCTCCATCCTGGCGAGGTATCCCAGTCGGGGCACGGCGAGAGGACGTAACCTCAGCATTCAGTGAGTCCCTGCTCTGCTTTGCTGGGCTTCTTTTGGCTTTCTTTTTTTTGAAATAATGCTCTTGGGTGTTGCAGCTTGGATTTGTTTCATTTAACTGGCTTTTTGTTAAAGTTTTCAAGTGAGTGTTTTTTTCTTATGTTCCCTCATGTTCTCCCTGAGTTGGTTTATTCCTGAAGTTGTGTCCTGCCTGTCCTGGTTTGAATGACAGGTGTGTGCTAAGGAAGGCAGGAGCCTCCCTTGGAATGGAGAATTTAAACCCCCTCCCTCCCAGTTATTATAACTTTGAATTTAAGGGACTCTCAGGCAAAGATATGGGAAGAGGAATAGCAGTTCTTTATTTGGGCAACTAAAATAAACAATAAAACCAAAACACATGCAGTGTTACAATGGAGAAAAACAAACAAACAAGCAAACAAACAAACCCCACTGACAGAATCAGGATCCCAGCTGCCTCCCTGTGTGTCAGGGTGTTGGTGGCAGTGCCATCCCATGGTGGCTGCAGTCCCAGTGGCAGATGTGGCTCTGGTGAAGTGATGCTCCTGCAGAAAAGTGGAGTTTTTCACTGAAGCTCCAGTGGGGAGAGATGGGCCTGGTGTTCCTCTGGGAATGCAGTGGAAAGGCTGCTTGGTGTTCCAACTCCCAGATTTTTATCCAGGTAGGAATGTTTGGCTCCTCCCCCTGGCTGGAGCATTTCCCAGTGGGCTGATGGAATTTTCTCAGTGACACTCCCTGTCCCATCAGCAGAAGATCTCTGCCCTGGAGAGAGGCTGGGTTGTGGAAGAGATCAGAAAACTGCCCCAGCGGGTTTTTGACAGTTGGCCATTGGCAGACAATTACCCCACCTGCCCAGCCCCAGTTCTGACAGATGGTGACAGAATACACAGTTTTGGTTACATTTTACACTGACACCCATGACGCTGCCCTAAGTTACCCTGTATGGCATTTCCCCACCCCTTGTTCCAGCTCCTTCCCTGTCACTCACTGTCACCCTGTCCCTTGTTCTGGCACCTTCCATGTCACTCCAACCCTGACCCAATCCTTTGAGTGTCCCTCCCCCTGGGTGTTCCTGGCTGGTTCCTAAACCTCGAGGCCCCATTGGCCCCTGTCACCTGCCCTGTCCTCCCCTTGCCCCCAAGAAATGCTGTAACCCCTTCACTGCTGATCCCTCCTTGCCTTGTGTGTGGTGCCCAGCCCTTGCTCTGTTCTGTATAAAATCCTGAGCACAGCAGCGCTCGGGGCTCTTTGTTCCTGATCCCTTCAACTTGAATAAACCTCCTGTGGGAACCTCAGCACTGAAGAGCCTCCTCCTTGTCCTTTACCCACCCCCTGACTGTGCTGAGAGCCCTTCCACTGCAGAGCAAGCAGCTCTAAAGGTTCAGCTGTGGGCAGGAACCCCCCGCTGCAGGTGTTGCCCACACCTGGCACAGCTCTGGTGTCCTTTGAGCCAGCACAGGCTTTGGGGGGCTGTGTCACTTGGGGATTAGTGTTCTGTTGAAATAATATTGGGGTGTGGTCTGCAGGGCCTAATTCCTGTCTGAAATCTGGAAGAAGCCAAGAAATTGGTGTGAACTCCAATGGCTTTGAAGCCTTATTGCTCAGCTTCTGCTCAGTGTAGTCAGCATGTGCTTAGTTAGACATTTGTATATATTTATATATATTTATATATATTCAGATATATTTTGATATTCATATTTTGCATGTTAATTTGTGCAAATATACTTACATTATTGTTATTTATTTTATACTATATTATATTTATACAGATTTCCTTTTACCCTTAAATTTATACATACAAATACTTGCATATACATACACAATACTTATACATATTTAGTTATGTATTTATAT
The DNA here is from genome assembly GCA_018697195.1 of Certhia americana. Taxonomy (NCBI): domain Eukaryota; kingdom Metazoa; phylum Chordata; class Aves; order Passeriformes; family Certhiidae; genus Certhia; species Certhia americana. The sequence goes on from CM031858.1 coordinate 2,129,658, forward strand.
ATACATACACGATATTGATACATATTTAGTTTTATATTTATATATGTTCTTTTTGTTTTATTTGTATGTATTTGGCTCATTTTAATTTTCATTCTATGTGGCAAAAAGCCTCCTTTTCAATGGGCAGTGCTTGTTACTCTTAGCAATTGGAGAATCAGGGATTTTTACAAATCCCCTTAAGAAGGAACCTAAGTGCCTTGGAATGATTTAGTTGAGGAGAAGAAATTTGTTAAAGAAATTACAGAGAAAGAAATGAGGAAATTTGATAAGACTCATTTAAGAAGTGAGTTTTAACTTATGATTGCATTTCTGATGAGCAAATGGAAGAAAACTTTAGGTGACCCTAAACTAAAACTAAGCATCCCTTTTAGGGGGAGCTAAAAAAAATCCATGAATTTACACTGCAAAAGTTGAAAAAGCAGAGATTTTCATCTCAATTCCTTTTCACACAAAGCAAACTTGTGCCCTTTGATGCCAACAAGTCCTGCTGCTTTTAATCTGCTGTGATCTGTGCAGCAGCTCAGCCCTGGCTCTGGAATGAGAGCAGTGCAATTGGATCCGTGGCAAAAAGGCCATAAATTATGGACAACTTGGAAAAGGTGGGTTTAGGCTGGCATGGTGTTGATCCCAGCTGGGAGCTGGGAGCAGCAGGAATTTGGGGAAGCTCCCCAGTGGAACTGGGCTGGCAGAGCCAAGCAAAACTGTAAATCCCAAGTCCACAGTACAGCAAATAAATAAAAATGCGGTGAAATACAAACCACGAGTGTGAAATGAAGCTGGGAGAAAATACAGGAACAGTAGGAAGGAGACAAATTGTTCGGTTTCACAACTTGGGTATTAAACTGATTTCCTGCTGACAAATGGCTGGGCTGCAAGGGAAGATATCCCTGAGCAATCTCCTGGCAGGTTTGGACCCTCTGCAAGTGGAAACTTTTACATAAATATGGATTCAGGGTTAGAGGAGCCCCTTTTAGAGTAGAATTTTTATTTGTGGTGTAGCAGGAAGTGTTTGAAAGTCTTGGGTTGTGCAAATTAGCAAATATTTCTTGCTGTTAATATGATGTTGCCATGTTCAAGGGAAGCAAGGAATCCATCTGCTTCCTGGGAACAAACTTCCTTGCTTTTACTTTTTTTCTGCATTTTCTTTCGAAATTGGTTTTCTGACCACCTTGGGTTTTATTAATGTGTTTTAAAGCCAGCCTGGGAAAAGAATGTCCTCGATTTGTACTGATGTACCAATTTAATAAAGTCTGTGTTGTGCTCTTCACTGTGCTCAGGCATCCTGGATGAGTTAAGAATAAATAATTGTGTAAGAAAAAAAATAAATCTACAGGGATTTCAGGACTTTGACAACAACAAAAATCACGTTTTTTACAGTCTGCTCTTTCAGCTCAGTCTGTACATTTTGTTCTGATAGAATTCACAGCTTCATCCTCACGTTCAGCAGGACTTTCACCTTTTTCTGTTGATGTGATTTTTTTAAAATTTCTATTTCAGTTTCCTTTCTTCTGGGGATATTGCCTGCATGGCAATCTGTTCCAGCAGCTACTCAACCATCATGGCCTTCTGCTTCCTGGAAGAGCTTCGGTGGGAATTTGCTGCTTCCTACAACACAAGGAGCATCAATTCAGCTTCCAGACCATATGCTTTTATTGAATTTGGTTTGTAACTTTGTTCTCTTAATAGTAAAAATCCTCTCTCTGCCAAATTGATGGTGTTAAACAACATCTTCTGGCCAAAGGCTGCTGATAAAAGTGGCTCTGGGTGTGCCTTTGCCTGCATGAGGAGGAGGAGGAGGGGGAGATCTTAATGCCCTAAACTATTGGAGTTCCTGAGAGTTCATCTATTATGTACAAAATGCTGTGGTGATTGATGAACAAGCAGAGAAGAAAAAAGAAATTGATATCTCAGACACTTTCTAACTTAATTAAAAAAATCTGATGAGTGGAGACAGATGAGTACAGGAAAAAGAGGGAGACAGAATAGATTATTATGGGCAGTTTTATTTCTGGCATGACTTGGAGTCAGAATACTTCAGAACCGTGCCCAGTGGTTCTTTTTTAACCTGAAATAATTCGTTTTCTTGCCAAGTAGCAGCTGCTGTACTGAACCTCACACCTTTGAAGGACACAATTCCCTTGCAGTAAGAAAGTTTTCTGGAAAAGGACAATATCCTGCAGTGTGTTTGCACACTTCAGTCCAGATTTCAGTACCAGTGTTAAACTCAGGCTTAAAAACTTGAGAAATCCATCAGGAAAGCTTCTTCTAGAGTCATCTTGGATTTTGGGTGGATTCCCTGCAGGGCACATTACAGCCAGGATGTAATTTCATATTGAGATCCACATTACTCCTTTTTATAACTTGAGTAGGAGTTGGGGAATTTCTAGCCTCTTTTAACTGCATATAGCTTATTTCTTCAAGAAAAAATACATTCCTAAAATAATTTTTACTATTGAACTTTATTGAGTGCCTGATGTTGCTGTGTGGTTATTTATTTGTTAATTTAATCATCTTCTTTCTTTCCTGTGTTTGGATCTAAGATGCACTTGATGCTCAAGATTTTAATGCTTTGGTAGTTACAGATCATTTTTATTATTATTTGGAGTAGATACTAGAAGAAATTTTTTTCCTGTGAGGATGGGGAGAAGCCCAGGGAAGCTGTGGCTGCCCCTGGATCCCTGGAAATGCCCAAGGCCAGGTTGGAACACCCTGGAACAATGGAAAGTGTCCCTGCCCATGGCAGGGATGGAACTGGATGATTCTTAGGGGCCCTTCCATCCCATTTTCTGTGCTATAAAATCCCTAAAAGCAGTATTTTCATTCCCTAACCAGCAGTGAAATTTTATGCCTGAACCGGGTAAGAAATGAACCAAATGAAAACAATCAAAGCGAACGCCCTGACAGGATAAAACATCACCATAATGAAGGTTTTAATAACACCAAGGATTAACCAAGCGGTCTTTCAGAGTTGATTTCAGCAGCTTTTCCTGTCGTTTCAGATAACACCATTCAGAAGGTGAAACACCATTTCAACAGCACCCGTGGCTCCCGGGCCAAGGCCAACTGGGAGAGGGTGGAGGAGGAGCTGAAGCTGCAGCCCCCAGTGCAGCTGCAGCTGGAAGCCACGGAGCTGCTGAATGGGCTGAGCAATGGAGGGCATGCAGGAGGCCATGTGGAGGTTGGTAAGTTACTTCTACACCAGGTGACAGGAGATTTCCTCAGCCTCACCCTGCACGTGGCAGAAAAACACCTGGGGGTTCTTCGCGTCCCGAGAAATGCTCGTTTCACGGCGTGTGTGTGTGTGGAAGCAAAAAAAGGCTTTTTCCATCATAGTAAACAACATATGGGCTTTCCATTGCAGCAGGTATGCAGCAGAGCTTTGGAGACTGCTGTGGGGTTTTTTCCCAGCTTTTCCATCTTCCTCTCTGCATGGAAAATGCAGGCTGGGCTTGATATTTTCCATGTGGAATCCTCTTCTCTTAAAATCCTTGTTGGCTGAGATTTCTGAAGAAGCTCCACTGATTCATTGCTTTTGCAAACTCGTAATGAAAGATCTGTAATTACAGTCTGAATGAGTTTCTTCAGCCTTGAGGGAAAAGAAGATGAGAAAGATACAAGCTGAGGGTAAAACTCTTGTTCCTACATTGTCTGGCTTGAGTTGTTTTCCCCTCTTTGCTTTTTCCTTTTACCTTTTTTTAAAAAAAAAATTAATCCATATGACTGAAATTCTGAAAGAGGCTTTGTATCTTTGTGTAAATAACACAGAGGCTTGGCAGGGGCTTGTTTTTTTATAACAAAACCTGACATTTTACCTGCTTTTGAAGTACCAGCCTCTACTTCTTTATTATAAAAATGGTACTTCTTACTTACTGTGTCTCAGTTGCAGTCAAGGTCCTGCCTACCTCCTCCACAAAAGAAATCATAGAATTATTTAGGTTGGAGAAAATCTTTCAGATCATTGAGTCCAACCAGAAATCAAACCCTGCCAAATCCACCACTAAATCATTCTCTATTTTAATCCTATTAGCATGGTGGTTAAATGCAGCTGGAGTGCCATGAGCTTATTTTTTTTTTTTTTCCTTGTTGTTCTTGGCTTATGAAACACTAATAAAATTAAGTTCCAGTTGCTCAATCTTATTGTTTGTGATAGATGAGCTGGAATCTAATTTGACATAGGTATTTTAAATTAGAGTATGGAAGGGCACTGGCCAGGAGGAATTAAAAATAGAATGGAAACCACTTTATTTGCCAGTCAGATTTGTGAGTGCTCCTCAGAGCTGTGCTTGAAGGTTAAATCTTTTCATGTTATGACAGGGCTTAGAAATTCTTTGCACTTTTTCCTTAAATTTTGAACAGCTTCAGTGCCAGTAAATATTTGTGAGCTAGTCTCTGTCCACAGATCAGAAATACATTTTCACTTCCCTCTTATTCCTAATTGCTTTCCTTTACTTTCCATCTGGCTTTTTATTTCTGGCTGTTCTCTCTGGTCTAACCCAAATACTCTCACAGATTGTTCTGCCTTTATTTTAAGGATCATGTTTATGATCATCTGTTTGCCTCCACTGGAATCAGCTTTCCTGGCTTGTGTCTCTCTCCTCTCCTCGTTCCCTCCCAGCTGAATCCCACTTTGCTGCTCTAAGTTTAGCTGTGTGCATAGTGTTTGTTCCATACTAACGTTATTTATACGGTGGCTCTGCTCTACAAGAGGCTGTTTGGAATGCTGTGGCTGCAGGAGAGCAGAGTGGAATTGTGACTGCACTCCCTGGTGCAGATTGATCGATCCAGGGATGATTCCAACATCCCTCTCCTCACATGGCTGGAGCTGCTCCTGGCCTCTTTGGAGCTGGGTGAGCTCATCCTCTGGCTCTTCAGTTTGAAAAGGGCCAGAAAAGTCAGGGCAGCTTTCTCCTTGTTAGCATTCATGAGAATAAGAGATTTTGCCCTTCTTACTTCCATTCTTTCTGCTGTTTGTTCTTCCCTTTGTTAACTAAACCCAGCCCAACTCCTGCTGCACAAACCCTTCCCTTGTGCCCTTGATCGACACCCACACAGCCCTGGCTGCTGCTCAGAGCCTCTCCTCCTGTCAGTGTGGGCACAGCTGGTGCTGCTCCAGAGGACACTGGGGCTGTGTGCAGGGGAGGGGGGGCTCTGAGGAGCTTTCTGTGGCCAGGGAGCGTTGGCATCACACATCACAGCTGCCTCTGGGAAGCAGCAGAACAACTTGTGCCGCTCGTCCTGTGAGCGAGCTGGTGAATCCTGCAGCTCCCCTTGATGAGTGTTCTTCATCTTCCACAGGGAGTCCTTCAGAGGCCTTTGCAAGGGGCTGTTTTTGAAGCTCTCTGCCTTTTGTGTGTTTGTGTTTTAGTTTAGGCTGTTGGAGAGTGATTTCATTTCTCACTCCTGGCTCTCCTTCTGCAGAGCTTTGAGCGAGTGACTCGGAGTCCAGCCTTGTGCTGTGCCTGCAGGAGGCAGATCCAAGCTGCTGCACACTCTGCTGTCTCCCTCCAGTGAAATGGCCACAGGCCTCAGCCAGAAAATCCTTTATGGGCAGAGGTTTCACTTTCTTCACTGTGGGAGGGTGTTTGCAGTTATTCTGTACGTATTCAAACCCTCACCCACAGCTCCCAGAACTTTTCTGTGTGGATTTTGTGCTCTGAAGTGCACAACCAGTGTGCTTGAAGAGTCAAATCAGTGTGAAGCCTAATTAGCGTTTGTTTGTGTTTGTGCAGAGTTGTGCTGTCTTGGACTGGGTGTCTGTACTCTTCTTTTCCCTTATTTAATGTAATAGGCCATTCCAGTGTGAAATTCTCTCCATAAAAATATGAGTGATTTCACCCAAGGAAGTGAAATAATTTTCCCTTAGCAGGACCCATCTCACTTCTCCGTGCAATTTCAGTTGGTGAGTTAAAGCTCAGAATTTAAGAGCAGAAATAAATCTCTGCAGCAAACCATTTCAAGACCAGTTTTCACAGAATCTGAACCCTGAGCAACTGGATGTTTTAATCTCCCCTGCATCTGTGACAGCAATTCTTTTTATCCTCCTGAACTAAAAAAAAAAAGTAACTTTTACATAATATTTCATGCTACAGAAGCAATATGTTGAGAACTACGTTGTTCTTCCCTAGGGTCTGGGAACTCTTGGCACATGTAGTTTTCAGGATCCTGCTCAATGAATGACACTTGTGCTTGATAATTATAATTTGTTTGAGAGACATTTTATGCCTCTGAAGTAAACCTTAGAATTTGAGGAAGAGAAACAGTCTTTATTAGGAAATATCTGTGGGAGAGTTACACGTATATTTAGCTGCAACATTAATTAATCAAAAGCAGGAAATAGGAATAGCAGGAAAAAAAATAGAAGGAAACTGAATTCTGGGGTCAGTGAATGAATAAAGATGCTGCTGCAAGTTCTTTTTAAATGTCACTGTGTAGCAAAAGAAAAGCCAAATTGCCTTTGAGTGACAGAGCTGCACCAGTCTGTAATATCCAGTAATGCTCCCTAAAGTGGCACATACCAAATTGAGTTGATACAGTTCCTTTTGCAGTTGCTTTGGAACTGAAATTATCAATGTGTGAGTGCATGCCAGAGGAATTAATTACAGAGACACGGATGAAAGGTGCTTTACATCCCTATATTAATTTGGCACCACGGGTTTTTTATATCCATCTATCAAAATCTGGCTTGAAGGAGAAGGCAGGAGTGTTTTCCTCTCTGAAACCACGTGGTGGCTGTTGTGGTGTTTTATCTGTCACTCAGAAGGAAGCCAGAGGTGCAGTTTATCTGGAATAGTCAGGATCTGGATTCACCTGGACACAGGGGGATGATACTGAGTGCTGGCTGGTTTTCTTGAAGGCTTATTCCTTCTCAATGTCTTGGGGACATTGGTTTTAGTATATGAGCTGCAAATTCTCATTTTTTATTAAACTGGCAATGTCCTGCTTGTGGTGATCCAAGGGCAGGGATGAAATATAGGTGAGGATCAAGGTGTGGAATCTGTTTTTGAACAGTGAGGGAAAACTGGAGGTGGGCTCTTGGACAAAGCTTGGATTAAAGGCAGCAGATTCCAACGCCAAACACACATTTATGATAATCACTTTGACCTTAATTAGGGATGTATCAATGAGATTATCCTGCAGAATTGCTGCTCAGCAGTGTGGGTGTTAAGTAGTAGCAGAGAAGGTGAGAAAGGAAGGAGGCAGATAATTCACTACCTGTGAAATGTGGGCAGCCTGAGCCCTCAAACTGCCAGTGGGAAGAAATACTTAATTACTGGTTAAGGAGGAGTTAATTGCTGCCTTGCTGTGATGGGTGGCTGAAATCCAAGCCCTTCCCCAGACCTTTGGGTGGTGAAAGCCTCTGGCTTTTCTGCTGACCTGTGAGGAGTGCTGAGCATCCTCTTCTGCTGGAATAAACAAAAATTACCTGCATGCAGCATAGTAGAAGACATTGATGCCAAATAGGTCAAGAAAAAGTCTGTTGCTGACCTGTTTAAAAATACTCCAGAGCTCTTGATGATTTCTGGATGTGTGAAGAACTGAATGCTGCAATACAGCAGAGAAAAAAAAGGGGGATTCTGTTCATAATCAGTCTTCCCTGGAGCAAGCATGAAAGGTTTTGAAAGTGCTTAAAACCCACATAATAAGGCAATTGTGATGTTTTCTATTAAAAGATGGAAAGCAACAGTGCAAACTTTCACTAACATGTGGTTTTCATTTCATTTCAAGTCCCTACTTACAGGATGCAGCCTGTGACCCCCCTGGGGATTCTGTCACTTGTTCTGAACATCATGTGTGGAGCTCTGAACCTCATCCGAGGAGTTCACCTGGCAGAATATTCCTTTCAGGTAACCCTGATTGCACTCAGACCTGAGAAGGAGTGAAAGGCAGAGAGTTTTTGGGTAACCACCACTTCCAGGGTGGCTGCTCTGCCCCTTAGCTGAGCATTCATCTTTCCACAAGAAGTGTTTTGTTTCTCCAGGGAACGTGCAGTTGCTTCCTCACCTGCTGCACCTTGTGTATTTTGCTGTCCATCACAATATTCTGCATTTTATTCTGTTCTAGAGAAGTTTAAATTTTGAGAAATATTTTATTCTTACCAGGCTGCATGGATTTTTTTTTTTTCCTTCATTCTTGTACTTTATTTTAGATCCTTTTCTGTAATTCTTTTAAATAAACATGAGACTGTAAACAACTTTAAAAAAAAAGGGGGGGGGAAAAAGTGTCCTGATTGTATCCTGACACAGTTTTATTTAGCAGGAACTGTCACATAAGCCTCAGTTCTGGGTGTCTTATCCAATGATATTGATCTTGGTGTTTAACACTGTTACAGTCAATCAACAGAAACTGGGATAAGAGGTTCTTGACTATATTTATAATGTTCTCAAATATCAAGCAGCACTTGCTAAAAGCTGTGCCTGACGTAGTTGTCACTTCTTTTAATCCCCACAGGAGGACCATGAAGGAATTGGAAATGTGATAGCTTTTTTTCTACCTTTTCTAGCCTGTGTTTTTCAGGTATGTTAACTCTAATTTTTTTTTTTTTTTCCCTTGATTATTTTGCTGTTACCATTCACAAGACAGAGCCATTTTTTAGCTAAGCAGAAGTTTTTTAATATCCTACCTAGGTGATTCCATTGATTTATTCCAGTGGAGTGGCACAAAAGCAGTTCAAGGTACATTTTGACCCTTGGAAAATTGCATTTGCAGGCTTTTTTAGTGCTTCCATGTTCTGACAAGTCAGAGAGGGGGCTGGGTGTGATGGATAAATGCCATTCCAAAAATGTTTTTTTCCCAGAGGGAGGGACACCACATCTTCCTGTCGGTGTCAGACTCAGTGATGGGCTTTTGGAGCACGAGCACCTTGAGGACTGAACAAATATTGGACAGCAACGTTATTGAAAATGGTGTCATTTACATGAAAAATTACATTGAATCCTGGTGCTTCCTTGGATTTTTTCCATAATGTTGTTTTTTTTCACTGACCTTACACTGAAGAGTTTGAATGAGGAAAATGCAACACGCTCCAAATTGGTTTTCCTTGAAAGGTTTCTTGATTTCCTAAAAAAAATTCCACAACCTTTAACTCAAGGGCAATATATGCTGAAAAATCTTCAACTTTTAGCCTGGCATTGCAGGAAAGTGCTGCAGTTTTATTTTCAGGAATAATTGTTGCCTACAGTGTATTTATTCATTGCCCTTGTTGCACTTGGATCATGGTTTGGGGACCACTGTCTGCAGACTTTGATGTATTTATGGGATTATTTATTGTATTATGATAAAATTTAGTGTCTTTCAGGCTTCTTACACCTTTGCTCGTGGCAGAGCTTTGAGGTCAATAGATGAATTTCGATCTAATGGATTTCTTTTGATCTAATAGATGAATTTAGATCTCATAGATTAATTTAGATTTAAATACTTGATGAAAGTTGCTTTTCACAAAGAAAGGCTCTGTGCTGCTTCTTTCCCTGTGAGTACCTGGAGCCAGGGAAGCTGAATAGAGGAGAGTTCCCTCTTCTCCTTTTCATTTATAGCAGCTTCTTCCCAAAATGCCTGTGCACAACCTGCAGTGCTTTCCACACGCTGACCTCTGCCTGTGGCAGCAGCACAGTTGGAAACTGTGACCTGAGGTGACAAAGGCTGATCTGTCACTGCCTGAGGGGAAGAAGTGACTCCTCTGTCAGCACTGGGAGCTTTGCATTTTCTCCTGTGAGGGCTTTGCTCTTCACGTGCTCAGCAGATGAGTTCCAGCTGTGCCAGGCAGCAATTCCCAGCTGGAATTGTGGGTCTCTGCAGAGCTCAGTGCTAACTCTCCCTCTCTGCTCCTTTTGCAGTGTTACCTGTACCTCTTCTACAGCTCAGCCAGGAAGGTGAAGACATTTGTGCTCCTTTTCTGTGTCTGTTCATGCAACATCTACTTGTATGGATTAAGGAACCTGTGGCAAATCTCCTTCCACATAGGAGTGGCTTCTCTTTCCTCTTACCAGATCCTGACAAGGCAGCTCCTGGAGAAGCAGCCTGACTGTGGCGTGTGAAAAAAAAACAGAACCAAACAAACTTGGGGTTTGCTACTCTTGTTTTTACAACTCTTTTTTGTATTCACCTGGCCAAAAATAGCTCAGAGTGTTTTTTAACCATCCATAGCAATGGTTATTGCAAGGAGAACAGTTCCAAGCAACTTGGGATAAGCAGGATCCTGTAATTATGTCCAGCACACAGCAAGGGCTGCAGCTGTGTTTCACATGGTGCATGGTAGAGCTGGTCAGAGTCACCAACAGATGGAAGTTCTTACCATCAGCTTTTCCTCCTTGGCTGCCACCATCCAGACAGCATTTTGCCATTTGTCTCACTGGCTCTGTGGCATTTTGGCAGGTCAGTCTTGCCCAGCTGCTGCCAATACTCAAAATTGTGTAGTAAAACGAAGGTAAAGTGATGGGTGACATTTTTGTCCCTAAATTTGTTAAGATTCTTGCTAAATGTGAGTAAAGGGGTTGTTTGCTGTAATGAGGTGAGTGCAGTATCAATAGGAAAAATTGTTAGGGTGAGCTTCAGGGTCATTTTTCTAGGTTTGGAAGGACAGGAAAAGGCTGTGGCTCTTTTATAAACCATAAAGTCTATCAATATCTCCATGGCTGAACAGCACATTGCAGTGTGCTCATGGGTTAATTGCAAATATGCTTAGGGCAGCAGAAAATAATCCAGGTGGGTGTAAGTGATCTGTCAGCTCCTGTGGCCTTTGTTTCCTTGGCTAAGGTCACTTTTAGGATAAGGGCAATTCCATGTTTGCTTGGTCTGGATGGATAATCAATCTTCCAAGCCTATTTATGACAGGCCACTGACTCCTTCACCTTTTTTTAGACAAATGAGTAGCTGGTGAGTAGAAAGCCATTTCCAGGAATGGAAAGCAAGAGCGGGTTCTCTTTGTTCTGTTAAACACCTGTGGTTCATGGTGGTGAGTTCTTACACTGAGATGAGTTCCCTGAGTGTGCACTTTGGAGTAGGGGACTGCAGGGCTAGAATTCCAGACCTCTGCTGCCCTGGGAGTTCTGCTCTGTCATGGATCGAGGTGCACAGGGGTGTTTTAGGGCATAGATGAATAATTTAAGGCTGGTTGTTAAAAAAATGCAGAGCAGTTTGATGCAGCTGCCTGTGAAGGGTTGTAGAGATTCAGAGTGAAGTGTGTTATTGTGGAATTACAGTCCTAAAATTTCCTTTTTTTTTTTTTTTTTTTTTTTTTTTTTGGTCATTCCATTTCTTTCACCAAAGATTTGCTTTTCCTCTCTCATAGTCTCTACCTCTGGCTGCAAAGAGATTAACATGCAGCAGAGCTGTCTTTTATGCAGGAACACTTGACAGAATTCCTTTCTTTAATCTCAGTGAGTTTTCCTGGAATCTCAGGATGCAAACACAAGGATCAGACCAGAGATTTGTGGTGCTGTACCTTGGAAGCACTTCTGGATGCAGCTGACTGCAGCCCATTAGAACCTGAACAGTTTCTAGGACATCAGGAGACTTAGTGCCAGAGCTTTTCCCAGGAGGAAAACGGAGGGATTTCTTTTTCACTGCACTTACTGTAACAGCAATGTGATAAAAACCTCCAAAGTGTGAGGAATAGTCTGGTAGGAATGATGGAGGAATATTTTAGCCAGGCATTTAAAGACACAGCTTGAGTTGTGTGCCATGAGGGGAAAGGTTTTCTGTTATAAGAGAGTGGATTAAAGTTGTTTGTCTGGCATTATCCCACTTTTCTGTCAGAGTGCAAGTGGTGAAATGAAGCCACAATTCAACCACTGTCCCTGAGACACCAAGGTGACCCCACAGATGGGAGGGGTGTTGTACTACACTTAATTTTCCTGCTGTTCAGTCCCAGATTTCCTTGGTAAGATTCTTCTGGGGACTGCAGGGAACTCAGCCACGAGTTTGGATGACAAGTTTTAAAAAAAGAAAAAAAAAAATCTGTAAAAAGAACACCCCAAAGATCTGACCCTAGAAATATAACACTTTAAGGAAAATGGATCTGATGACTGGTGGTGTTTCCCAGGAGCATAAATTTGGTATTAACTCATTGGATTCCTGTGGGGAAAGGATGAAGCATTTTATATTACAGACAAAACTTTATGTGAAGGACTTTAGTACAGGAGCCAACTCCCTGCTCCTGCCTTTTTATCCTCACTCTGGCTAAAGAGTCCAAAAGAGCTTTTCCTGTTTCTCCTGGGCTTGGCTAAAGCCAGCCCTGCCCTGCCTGATGCACACAGAGCATTTACAGCTGGGCATTCCTCAGCCTTGTAGGGAGCTGGCTGGAAAGAAAAATTGTGACATTCCTGATGCTTCCCGAGCATCCAGCTGCTGTGTCCTGAAACAGACCCATCCCTGAGCCAGGGGTGGCAGCCACAGCTCTGCAAAGGAGTGCTAGTAACAGGGTGTTTGGGTAATTGTGCAATTAACAGAGTGGAGAAGGGTTAAATTCAGCTTTTATTGGATTGGTTTTCCTAAAAACATTCCAGTAAAATCAAACCAAATCAGTTGGTTCAGTGCTGCCTTTGCCTGTTTTTTTTTGCTTTGTGGGTTTCTGGGGGATGTGACTGAATCTTCAGATGTTTTCTGCCCAATGTTTTGGTGTTGGTCTTAATCCCTTTGCAACCTTTTATTTTCCTGTAATATGTGTAAACCATGTTAAGGAATTTCCATGGATCAGTCTGTGTGCACTTGGTAGGTTTGGGCTGGGATTCCAGGACGAGGCAGAGCACACAGGGTTTGACCTGTTTTTATTTTTAATTTGGTATTTATCCCCTAGCCACACAGTATTTATACAGTTAAACATTTTCTCCTGGCAAAACAGCAAGAGAAATAAAATAGTTTACATTGATCCCAGTGCTTTAAGATTTAATAAAAAAGAATGACTTGCAGTTTGAGAACACAGAATCTGACTCATAATGTGGGATTTTTCCTGTATTGAATCAAATCCCCAAAGAGGAATCCATCCCTTTTTGTTCAACTTTGAACTTGTTAATGTGGTTTGAATTGCATCTTCTTCCTCTGTCACTTTGCAAGATAAGTCTTTTGGAAACCCTTTTCCTCTCCCAGCAGCTCAGCACAAGCAAATTGACAAAGAATAAACTTCGATTATTTCCAGATTTGCAGAGCTTAGTCACTTTATGAAGCTGGTAATTCTCTGGGCTTTTTGTTTTTGTTTTTGTTTTTGTTTTTTTTTCCTTTTCTCCCAAAGACCTGTTGAGTTTGTAGAAGGTGGGCTGGTACCTTTTTAGACATTTTTGCACTGTATTAATAATTGAACCTGTGTAAATGTGTATAAAATCACTTTGCATGTATATGTATATATGTACATATATCTAATAAATGGCTTTTTTTGTAAAGGTTGTCTTTATTCAGTGTTTGGAATTTACTGATTATATGAGAAACAAGGTTGATCAATCATTTCATTTTTGCAGGCACCTTCAGTGATCCCTGTGACCAATTCATCAGCAGAACTGTATCAAGATATTTATAAATACATGTAGAGAAATTCAGTTTTCCAAGCAGGGGATTGCAGGAGGCTGTGATAGAATCTCTTTGTGGCTTTAACAAGCTTGCTCTTTATTTCCAGGGACTCCTGGAGGCTTTTCCTGCAAAACTTGTGTGTTGAAGTGGTAAAATAAGATGTAAACATCCCAAAGGTGCCTTTCCAGCTGCCTGGCAGGGAGTGGTGAGGATGTGGCAGTTTGCAGGTGGATTTTTAGCCCTAATGTAAACAGGACTGTAAATTAGTCTGTCCCTGCTAAGAGCTTGTGGACATTTTTGGAGGGGAATTTCATCCACTTTTGGTAATGGCTCTGGAGACAGCAATTCATCAGCTTTAAAGCAATGAAGAGTTTAATGTGACAGGAAATTCAGCTTTCCCATCACTGGAAAGGGATGGGTTCAGGTGTGGGAGAGATGGATTTGTGTGACAGCACTCAGAGGATTCTACTGAATCACAAACCAGAAAATAAAGCAAAAATCAAAGAGCTGGAAGAAATCAGGCTTGTGGAACTACTGGTTTCTTCACATTTTTCTACTCCACAGGATATCCGATGGTTTCAAACTGACAGAGGACAGGGTTAGATTAAATATTAGAAAAAATTCCTCACTCTGAGGGTGGGGAGACCCTGGCACAGAGTGCCCAGAGAAGCTGGATCCCTGGAAGTGTCCAAGGCCAGGCTGGATGGGGCTTGGAGCAGCCTGGGATGGTGGAAATTGTCCCTGCCCTGGCAGGGGTGGCACTGGATGGGATTTAAGATCCCTTCCAACCCAAACCACTCTGGTATTCTGTGGCAAAAAGCAAAACAGTGCTCAGAGAGAGGGGAATGAGGAGAGAGGCAGAGCAGGGGCTTGTGCAGCAGTGTGTGGGAATCAGCAGAAACTGATGGCTGGGGAGAGAGGAGAGAGCCTCATTCTTCTGGACTGCTCTGCCCTTTGAAATCCAGATGTTATTTTTGTTCTGTAAATAAGTGATCGCTCAAAGCGTGTTTCTTCTCAAGATGCCAGTAGAGGGGAACAGCAGCCTCTCCCTTTTTTTTTTTCTGTGGTGAGGGGAGAAAGCAATTATAACTGCCTTTCTCTTTTGAAGATGCTGATAAAAGGAGGTGGGAGGATCAGAGGGTCCCTGTGCCAAAAGAGAAACAACTCCTAAGGTGATAGAAATACATGTTTTTTTATTTTAAACAAAGTAACTCCACTTCTGCTGACTTTCAAAGGTGACCCAGTTGCATGGAAAAACTGTTTGTGAGGGGAGGGAAGGAAACCATGGCCACAAAAGCAGGAGGTGGGGGCAGGTGAAATGTCCCTCTCAGGTGGTCATGGTTTTAAAAGCCATGGGCCACTTGCCCTAAGCTCAGGACAGGGCTTAGTGGGATAGTGGAAGGTGACCACAGGGATGGAATGAGATGATCTTTTAAGATCCCTTCTAAACCAAACCATTCTGGGATTCTGGGATTCCCTTGGGCCATTTTTCCCCAGCCCTTGGAAGAATCCTTTCTAAAGTAGTTAAATGGCAACACCAAAAAAAAAAA
>CM031858.1:2151503-2178711 GCA_018697195.1 Certhia americana
AGGAATGTTGGTGTTTTTCCCAATCCCAGATTGGATCCAGGTAAGAATGTTTGGTGTTCCAAATCCCAGATTGGATCCAGGTAGGAATGTTTGGCTCCTGCCCTGGCTGCAGCATCTCCCAATGGCTGATGGAATTTTCTCAGTGACATTCCCTGGCCCATCAGCAGGAGATCTGTGTCTGGAGGGAGGCTGGGTCCTGGCAGAGATAAAGCAAACTGCCCCAGCTGGTTTTGAAAGCTGGGCCATGGACAGACCCCACCCCACCCCAATTCCAGCAGCTGGGATAGAACACACACTGCTGGGGACAGCTTGTACCAAAGACATGTTCCATGAGGCTATAAACAGAGGAAAAAGGGCACACCAGGCAAGTCCCAAAAGTTTTCCTTGGCCTGTGCCTGCTGACTGCAGCTGTAACTTTGGAGTGTAAACCATTCCTGCCAAGGATCAGTGAGCCCTGTTGGTGAGAGAGTTTGAGAGCTCAGTAAAACAAGGAGAAAAAGGAAAAGAGCAGGTCCCTGGTGGCCTTTGGCTGGTGGGAGAGTTGGAACACTAAAGGAGAAATGAGGATCTAAATGTGGGAAAGATGGAAGGAAAGGTGAAGCCTGAGGAACTCCAAAAAGAGGAGCTGGAGTCAGGTTAGGAGATATTACATGTTGGATGATATCTATGGAGATATCAGGACATGCTGAGGAACCTGAGCTGCAGGAATGATTCCACAGCACCTGTGAGAATTCACCTCCTTTCTTTAATCAGATTTTGAGGCAGATTTCTAAAATCCATCCTACTGAATCCAGCTTGCAGCATGAGTCAGTTTGACAATGTTTTTCCAACTGGAAGACTCCAAGGGCTCCTGATTTGGAGGGAGCACCCCAGGGATCATTGGAGAGTTCCATGTACCGGAGGGGTTGCCAGGCTCTGGCACAGCTGTGGAGCTGAAGGGACCTGGAATCAATTCCTGCCCTCCAGAAATTCCCTGTGTGTCTCCAGACAGGTTTAGGGCAGTGCAGGGTCATGCAGAAATCAGGTTTTATGGCCAGTCAGAGTTTCTGAGCTCAGTGAATTGGAGCATTTGCTGTCCAGGATCAAATTCTCTTGGGATCCATAGATCCCACACAAACTCTTGTCACCCACACACAGGATATGGACATTTCTCACTTTCCCCGTGCCTCACTTCCCCTGCATCAAACAGCTGCAGAACTTTTTTATTGAACTGTTATCTTCCAAAGAAAAAATCAGTGGGAAAATGCACATTTTGGTGAAAATTCCCTCAAAATGACCAGACAGCATTTTGAAACTTCCAGTGAAAGAAAATTAAAAGTTTTCCTACAACATTCCCCTTCATTCCTCTGGGAACAATTAAACAAACCTCAGTAGAATTTACTAAAAAACCCCAATAAACAAACCACCTCAGGTTTGTTTTTTTTTTTTTTTTTTCTTTTTTTTCTTTCTGCTGTGTCACAGCATTATTTTTGCACGCACACCTGAAGGGAAAGGAATAATCTGATCTCCAAGCAGATACTCCTTTTTCATGTCTTTAAAGCAGGATTTTCACAGTGCCTTTGAGCTCTGTGAACTTAGGCCAGGCAAGTTTTTATGGCAGGTGCCATATTTGCCCAGAGAGAGGCCACCCTTTGTGGCTGCAGCCTGCAAGCTGTGACTGCAGAGTGGATGGGCAGAGTTTCCGTGCCCAAATGCCTGGGGGCAAAATCCACAGCTGGTGTGGCAGCAGGTGTGGTTGTTCAGCCTCTTTCCAGGACAGCATCCAGTTGTTCCTGCCATAAAATCAACTTTACACTGGCAGGGAGCGATAGGACAAGGAGAGACAGTTTTAAACTAAAAGAGAATGGGTTTAAATGAGATGTTTGGCTGAAATTCTTTGCTTAGAGAGCAGTGAGGTATTTGAATAGGTTAATCAGAGAAGCTGGGTCTACCCCTGGGTCTCTGGGAGTGTCCAAGGCCAGGATGGATGGGGCTTAGAGTACCCTGGGTTAGGGGAAGGTGTCCCTGCCCATGGCAGGGGTGGCACTGGATGATTCTTAAGGTCCCTTCCCACCCAAACCATTCTGGGATTCCATGATTCCCTGAATTTGCCATTCTAGCAGTACCAAAGAGTGTAGATTTACAGGAGGGAATTCTTTCCACAGCTAATCCTGATTTTCGTCAGGTTAGGACTTAGGTGATCTCCTTTAACCCACAAGAATCAAGTCAAACTGGAATTTCTCATAATTCCTTCTCTTCCTTTTTATTGTTTCATGTAAAATATTGCTGGGCTGCATCTCCCTCACCACCACCACCACCACCACCCCCACCCCCCAGCAGAGGAGTAATTACATTTATTGGAAACCCTTCCTGATCACATATTCATTTACCAGCTGCTAAAGGAAAATGAACTGGGCAAAATGCCACTGGAGACTTGGACTCACAAGCTGGAGAAAGCAAATGAAAGAGCTGCTCAGTGTGCATTTGCTTTCCCTCTCCAGCAATTCATTATCCTCCTGTTCAGCTGATTTAGGAAGTTAAAAGGCAGTCAGGATGGCAGCATGTGATACTTTGCAGCATGAGCACAGCTTTGGGGTTGCCAGATTTACCTTTGGCTGCACTCTAAAGGACACTAAAAATATTCTAACTTTACATCTGAAATATGATGGAATAGAACCAGAGCCACTATATTTTTATTTCTTGGTTGCTCTCATTGGTGTTGTCATTGACTCATTTTCATCCTTCCTGTCCTCCCTCTATCCCAGTATCTCTTTTCTGTTTTCTGAACCCCACAATCAGCATGAAAAACCACCAGCCCCAAAACACCACATGCAGAAACGCCCCAGAGGTCACAGAGACACCTCTGACACCTCCAAACCCACCATGGAAAGGTTTGGGTTGGAAGGGAACTAAAAGATCATTTTTTTCCAACCCCCTGCCATGAGCAGGGACACCTTCCATTATCCCAGGCTGCTCCAAGCTCTGTCCAGCCTGGCTTTGGACACTTCCAGGGGCAGCCACAGCTTCTGAACCAAATTCCAAGCTCATCTGTAGGTATCTGTAAGAAATATATTAGCACAAGATTGCCCAAATCCAAGTCCTGGACAAAGAGATTTCATTCCAAGTACTGCCAGAGAGCCCAGGACAGTGAAAAAAACAGCCACAATGAGTAAAATAGTCAAAATAATACAGTCAGAAACCCTCCAGTGCCCAGATGAGAATATTTTTGCAGGCTTCACCCTTTTGTGTCTGCTCATTCCTCCAGGAAAGTCCAATAAAATCTGCTGGAACATGAGCCTTTCGAGTCAAATAGATCAACCTACTGGATGTGGAAAATCGATGGGCATTGATTTTGTGGTACATTACACTCTCCCCTCCCTCTGCTGCACTCATTCCCCCCATTCCAAGCCGTGGCAGGCAATAAATGATCAATTAATTTGATTCCCACGGCTTCCCCATCCCATGGTTTTGTGTCTCAGGAGCTCTGACAAGCTTTTAGCCCCCCTGTGAGTTCTGCTGGTGTGAGCTACTTGCTGCTTGCAAGTTGCCTAAATGTCTGGTATCATTAGATTTTGGGTATTTCCCTCTCATTTTATATTTGCCTCCAGTATTTATGGTTTTATTTTGGTCTGAAAGTTTGAGCTCACCCTCTCTGGCCTTATTTAAGGAACTGGTAAAAAGCCTGGTCTAGTGGAAGGTGTCCCTGGCAGGGGATTAGAAGTGGATGAGTTTTAAGGTCCCATCCATCCCAAACTATCCTGTCATTCTGTGATGCCTCTAAGGAACACGGGAGACTCCTCTGATTTTAAATTTAAAAGTCACTCGACAGTCTTTCCATCATTTTGCACCTCGGGTGCTCTTTGACAGTGTGGAGGCATTGTGGTTTTTATCCTGAAATTTAGACAAAACCTGTCACTCTGAAGACGGGTTATAAAACTCATAAAATTCAAAGGGAGTGTGTAGTACACATCCTAGACACGGGGACTGGGATGAAAAAGGCTCGAATTACTTGAGGACAGCTTAGCATAATTGCTGGTTTTCTTCTGCAAAGAGATTTCTACAAAGCACACAAAAGCAGTGCTTAAAGAGAAATGATTTGTGGCATAAGTGGTGTGATAAACATCTGAATATTAATGTGGTGCTGCGAAGAGCCCTGTAAATGTGTGCCTTTGAATGTTTATGCTCCTTAAGTTGTGCACAGGGACTCTCAGGTGTCTGAATATCCGTGGCTGGGGCTGTCTGAGGTCTCCCGTTTGGCCCCAGGAGGTTTGGGTCTCCTGTAGGTTGTGTTCCAGTCCTGTGTGGATACCTCAGGTGTCCCAACACTGAATTATGGAGTCACAGCATCCCAGAATGGCCTGGGGTTATAGGAACCTTAAACATCATCCCAGTCCCACCCCCTGCCAATGATGCCTTAGGTTTTAGCTGTTATATTTTTTAGACACTGTGCTGTTTTGGTGGGTAGTTTTAGGTTTCATATTCAGTGCTACTGAGCTCTCTTCATGGTGTAGATAGACAAAACAATTCCTTCTCTAGTTTGATACCAAGGACAACTTTCAGGTCCAAAACCGAAACCAATGGTGAAATGAGAAGAAAAACAAGGAGGATGGAGCTTCATAACCTGAAGCTTTGGTTGTACAATTGATTCTAATATGCAAATGGACCAGAACTTATAAAAATGTGAGACCTTGTGACCCGGGTGTCCATTTTGTGACCATTTTGGGGCATCTTGGGTGTGGTCCATCTGGACTCTTACATGGCCCAAGAGCACCCATTGAGACCTTTTAATAAAACCCTACTTTATCCTTTTGCCCTGTCTAGTCTCTGTTCCAGGTCAGCCTCCAGAAGGCATCACCATGTGGACACCTTCTGCTGTCCCAGGCTGCTCCAAGCCCTAATGTCCAGCCTGGACTTGGACACTTCCAGGGATCCAGGAGCAGCCACAGCTTCTCTGGGCAATCAGAGGCCTTGTATTCGCCTCATCCTTTTATGTTCATCTGCAAATGTGATTTATTTCGTGAGTCACCACATTCATTTCTTGAATCTCCCTCAGACACAGAGCTCCCTTCCTCCCAGGTGTGCAGACATTAGTGAGCACCCACACAGCTGCTGGGGATGATGAAGGGGTTAATCCTGCTCAGCTCCTCTTGGATCTGCTGGATGGCTCTGCTTCAATCAACTGCTTTTCTATTTTATCCAGATTTCTTGGTCTAGGCTGTGGTGTAAAGCCAGCCCAGTTCAGCTTGTCCTCTGGAAGCGAAGTTATTTCTTTATTTCTTTATTTCCCATTGCTTCCATTTTGTGTTTACCTTGAATTTATTTGGGGTAAATTTACCTTTTTATAAGTCAAATCACTGGAGGCAGCTGCAGCCCTGGTTTGAATGGGAGGACCAGGTGACAGTGTGGTCATTCCTCATTCCAAGGTTTCAATGACCTTGGATTGCTCATTCTCCTTATATTCTTGCACAATTCTGTCAGGAAAATTAATCCACAAACACCAGAGGTTTATGTCCATAAAGGAGACAGAGGAGTCCTTTTACTGTATTCCAATAAAGGGAGAGGCCATGGGGTATTCCCCTGGGGTCTGTTCAATTTTTGGAGGATGCAGCCTCCTTTTTATCCCAATTTCCCAGCCCTATTTCCCTCTCTCTTTCCCCACTGGCTGAGGTATTTGAGAGGTACAGACTTCCCAGAACACCTGATACCTCGGATTCCCCTCTAATGTATAACCCTCCCTTTTAATTTTTAATTCTTATGGAATTTATGGGTTTTCCCCATTGTTTCTTTCACCTTTCAATATCCAATTTCACTTATCAGCAAACCTACAGTTTGTTTGTAAGGCAAATACCTTTTTTCTATTCATCAATCAGTGGAATCCTTTGTTTCCCTTATCTCTCAGTGCTGGTTTTATCTCCCAGCAGCCCCACAGCTTGTTTGGAAAGACAAATCCCTCACTCCTCACAATTTCAAGGTCTGAAACTTCAGGAAAACCACAGGTGCCACAAGACTGACACATATTCCTGAGCTGGCAGCAGGGTGAGTGATGTGACTCTTTTGTGGTGGTGTGAATCTTTGTGTTTGCACTGGGAGCTCTCCTGGAATCACAGACTGGCTGAGGCTGGAAAGGACCTCTGGAGTCACCAGGTCCAACTTTCACCAGGCTACCCAGGACCATTCCCCCTTCAACAAGCTGGATTTCCTTCTGAAGTACAACTTCTGCCTCTAGAGCTTGGCTGAATCCTTCAGGAAGAGTGATGAAACCCATTTCTCTCTGCAGAGGGAGGTTTGCCAAGAGCACTCCTGCATTCTCTCTCACACGGGGCATTTGCTTTGTTCCAGCTGAGTTATGCCTGTGATCATTTTAAAAGACTGCAAAAGGCTGCAGGAAACAAAGCAGACAGTCAGGGTGTAATGAAGCACCTTCCATCCCAGAATTGTATTCAGTCTCAAGGATCCCTCTCATCCATTAAGTATTGATTGGAGGGGAGAACACAAAACAAAGCTGCCAGCTGGCCCCGATCTGTTTGAGCAGCGTAAATCCAGAGCAGCTCCTGGCAATCGATGAAATCCCATCGATTTAGAAATGCTGCAATTAAATGAGCTAATGGATGAGGGTTTGGGGGAGGCAGCTGAGTGACTGTGATAGGATCAGCCTGGCCTGGTGGCAGAAGAGGTGAACAGACACCTTCGTGTTGGGTGGACCATGAGGGGGTTTGGGCACCTATTTTGGGGTGTGTTTGTTTGTTGGGTGCGTCCCCTGGGTGTGTCCCCCATTGCTCTGTGAGCAGCCACATGAGCTGGTCTGGAAAAAACTTTCCACTGTGGTGAACAAAAGACTCTTCAGATTTCAAAATAAAAGAGCCAGAGGTTGAGCCCAGGTGCCAAAGACTGAGTCGTCCTCACTTCTAAACTGCTTGTTTTGCCTCCAGCTGCACCTTTCCAAGGATGAGGAAAAAGTTGAGGGAGTGATTCTCCCCCTTTACTGCACTCTCATTATCCCCCACCTGTCTGGGGTGCCAACATCAGGGTATGGAGCTGCAGGAGAGAGTCCAGAAAAGGCCACGGAGATGCTCCAAGAGCTGGAACCCCTCTGCTCTGGAGCCAGGCTGGGGAGCTGAACAAGTTCAGTTCTGTTGTTCAGTGTTGGGAGAGAGAGCTGAGGGGATTTTATTATCTTTGAGAAAGTGAAGGGAATAAACTCTTTCCCATCTCCAAAGGGGAAAGTACAGATTTATGCTACAACGGGGGATTTTTAGTTAAATGTTAGGAAAAGCTTCCTCGTGGTGAGGCTGGTTCAAAATCTGAAAGGATTTGGGAGAAGTGTAGCTGTCCCTGGAGGAAGGAAACCTAGAAAAACATTATCACAACCATTAAATAGCACCAGGATGGTTTAGGCAGAACAAACAGCTGATTTCAGCACCTATTCAATAATTCCTCCATGGAGAAAGCAGGGACAGGAGCAGAGACAAAACTCTGTTTCTAAGAGGTCTGGGAAAGAAGATGAACTTTAAAAAAGCTCAGGAGACATGGGATTAATTCCTTGCCCTACTGCAGAATTCCAGGGTGTCCTCCACAATTTGTTCAGCCTTAACTTCCTGCCCATGGGAATGGTTTGGCAGGCAGGATGTGGCTGTCAGGGGAGCTCAGGCACAAGGACAGGAGGATTTAAGGGTTCCCTGGTGCAGGGTGGTGACACTGAGAGCTGGCTTGTGCTTTCCCAGAGGAACATGAAGTCTCCTTTTACCCCCAGAAGAAAGTTTGGGTCTAGCACTGAGTATTTGAGGCTTGGAGGAAAGAGTTGGGAAAACACTTTTCTCTATGTTATGTCTTATCTGAATCACAGAATCCCAGAAGAGTTTGGGTTGGAAAGGACCTCAAAGCCCATCCAGTGCTACCCCTGCATGGGCAGGGACACCTCCCACTGTTCCAGGGTGCTCCAAGCCCCTCCAACCTGACTTGGACACTTCCAGGGATCCAGGGGCAGCCACAGTTTCTTTTAATTTAGTTTAATTAGGCTGTCATGAGGCACTGAGCTGTTTTTCAGCTTGGGCCTGCCTCATGCTTTATTTTCCTGAGTGTGGCCTCTTTGTCCATCAGAAATGATGTCAGATGGGTTTGGAAGAGTTTGGACACTTGCCTGAGGTGTCTGGCCATGCTCTGGCAGTGCCTGGGATGTACAGAGCCACAGGAAAATGGGCTGGGAAAGACCTTTGGAAGTCTCCAGTGCATGCCCACTGCTTAAAGCAGGGTCAGTGAGGGGAGGGTGTGCACCCTTGGGTTTGGAATATCTCTGAGGATGGAAATTCCTCAGCATTTCTGGGCAGCCTGCTCCATGGTTTGATCCTGAATAAGCTTTTCCTTTTGTTTAAGTTGAATTTCCCCTACTCTGGGTCAGGCCTATTGCCTCTTGTCCTGTCAATGAGCATCACTGAGAAGAATCTGGTTCAATCTTCTTTCCTCTCCACACATCAGGAATTTGTAGGCATTAATAAACCCCCCAGGGCTTTCTCTTATTGAGGCTGAACAACCTCAGCGTTTTCAGCAGAGGACTAATCTTACCTAACATGTAAAAAACTAAATTTCAAATCTAAACCTGTCACCCAGGACTCTTTTTATAGCAGCCCAGAATTCAGCTCCTTGATCCTGCAGATCTCAGGTGTGACTCAATTCCTACACACGGCTGCCAAATGCCATTTGGGATGGTTTAAATGACAGGTGTGTGCTAAGGAAGGCAGGAGCCTCCCTTGGAATGGAGAATGGAAACCCCCTCACTCCAAATTATTATAATTTTGAAATTAAAGGCTCTCAGGTGAAGATATGGGAAGAGGAATAACAGTTCTTTGTTATGGGGAACTAAAATAAACAATAAAACAAAACCACATGCAGTAAGACAAATAAACAAACAAACAAACCAACCCAGTGCCATAGTCAGGATCCCAGCTGCCCCCCTGTGGGTCAGGGTGTTGGTGGCAGTGCCATCCCATGGTGGCTGCAGTCCCAGTGGCAGATGTGGCTCTGCTGAAGTGATGCTCCTGGAGAAAAGTGGAGTTTTTCACTGAAGCTCCAGTGGGGAGAGATGGGCCTGGTGTTCCTCTGGGAATGCAGTGGAAAGGCTGCTTGGTGTTCCAACTCCCAGATTTTTATCCAGGTAGGAATGTTTGGCTCCTCCCCCTGGCTGGAGCATTTCCCAGTGGGCTGATGGAATTTTCTCAGTGACACTCCCTGTCCCATCAGCAGAAGATCTCTGTCTGGAGGGAGGCTGGGTTGTGGAAGAGATCAGAAAACTGCCCCAGCTGTGTTTTGACAGTTGGCCACTGACAGACAATTACACCACCACCCTATCCCAGTTCCAAGATATGGTGACAGAATCCACAGTTTTGGTTTCATTTTTCACTGCAAGCCATGACAGATGTCATCTGAGACATTTTTATGGGTCTGGCAGGTGTCACAGAGGATTTAGGAGGGACCAGCATCCTCCTGAAAAGGCAGCTGGAGGCCAGGATGGATGTCTGGGGGTCCAAAAGGGATTTAGGAGGGCAGAGCCTGCCCTAGGATCGGAGTTTCTGTTGAGGGAGGGTTCAGCAGTGTGTGCCCAGCTGGATTCCAGATGTAAGCCTGGCTTAGCTGTGGGTGCACAGGGACTCCCAAAGCTGGGGTGAGGATCCCAGTGGCACTGGGGAGACCAGGAGCTGCCACATCAAACCCTCACCTCATCCATCACGTGTTTCTCATCCCCTGGTTTGGATATGTTGGTCGGGGTACACTGGACTCCAACCCCCAGGGCCCAGCTGTCCTTTGGGGAGCTTTGCAGGCAACTAAAAACAAAAAAAACTCAAAAAAGGCTTAAATTGTGCCAGGGGCTCCACCAGCCCTTGCAGAATTTGGTGAGGGGAGGTGTCAGTTCACACCTGGACACTGCAGAGCTGAGCCAAAGCATAGTGGGAGCTAAGGTGGTTGAAATTTGAAATGAGCAAACAGAAGGTTGTGGTTTGCTTTTTTATTTTCCCTGCTGGTTATGTCTGTACAAAGGGGATATAAACAGTCTCAGGGTGCTGGTGCCTTCCCCTCTCTTTGCTCTGTAGCAGCAGGGGAGGAACTGGGACAGGTTTTGTGTGACCAAGGTGAATGTGGTGCTTGTTCTTCTCCCATGTTCCTGCCAGGCCAGGAGCAAATGCCCATAAGCCAGCAGGGAAAACCTGCTCCTTCCTCTCCTGACAAACACAGGGACTTGTCATTCCAGCTCCTGGTGAAAAGGCAGCCAGAACTGTGAAACTGGGTGTTAGGGGAAAGCAAATTTAACCCTGCTTGTGGGTGGTGGAGCAGGCCCCTCTTCTTTAACGAGCTCAAGATGAAGCACCATAAATAATTTTAGTGAATAAACAGGACAAGATTTCTCTTGTTGGAGATGTAGAGAGGTTGGAATAAAAGCAGGTGCCTTTATTAAGGTTGGAAAAGAGCAAAAAGCCACGGAGTTCAAGCTGTGAGTGATCCCCACTGTGTCACCCAGCCCAGAGCACTGAGTGCCACCTCCAGGTTTTCCTTGGACACCTCCAGGGATGGGGACTCCAACACCTCCCTTGCAATGCCTGACCACCCTTTCAGTGTGAAATTTCCCCTAAAATCCAATCTAAACCTCCCCTGGAACAGCTTGAGGCCGTTTCCTCTGGTTCTGTCCCTGTTCCCTGGGACAGAGCCTGACTCCCACCCAGCTGCCCACTCCTGTCAGGGAGTTTTAGAGTGAGAAGGTCCCCCCTGAGCCTCCTTTTCTCCAGTTTAAACACTGCCAGTAATGTTAAATGAAGTTTTAGTGAGTGAAGCCACAACACTGCTGGTTTCTTCCTCCTGCAGCAGCAGCAGCAGCTGGGGACCCTGAATGGAGCAGAATTGTGATGGGAGGGTCCTGACCCTCCATGAGGGATGATTTCCCTCCTTGGAGACCTGGGATGAGGTTTGGCTGTAGCAAAGCAAACTCCTTCCCTGTGCTTCACCTTTCAAGGGACAAGACATTCCTGACATAACACATATCCTGATTTTTTTTCCTTGCCTTGCCAGTGGTTTTTAGCTCTGGCAGACCTGGCAGCATCTTTTTGTTGTACCTGGCAGTTCAAACACACTTTTCTTTTTTTATTTTTTTCTTTTTTTCTTTTTTTTCTTTTTTTTTTTTCTTTTTTTTAAATCCAGGGAAATGTTTAAGCCTGGGTGATCTTTGGAGGGGAGATGCTCTAAGGAGCTGTTCTGCATGGAGATAAATCTCAGTGTCTCTTTTTGATTAAGGCTTCATTGCTAAGCCAGAAAGGCTATGGGGTTTTAAACTTTCACTGAAGTTTTTCATTGAAGAATTAAAGCCCTAAATACCTCCTGGCACCAAAAATCCTGAACCCAAGCACAGGATTTATTGATACATTGCATGTTGGAGGTCACACAAACCATGAAGTGTTGCACTGGTCTGCAGGAAAATGTCAGAAAAGTCGGTGGCTTTGCTTTGGTGTAAGGGGGAGGAAGAATTCAGGTTATCCTGTGCCATTTGATAACTGCACAGATTTATTTGGAAGGGCCTGGCTGTGCTGAGCAGCCCTGGGCTGGTCCAGAACTCCAGGTACAGGCACACGAGGGGCAGGGAAGGAGCTCTGCTTCTGTGATGACAAAGAACCTGAGCTAATTCCTCCTCTCTCTGCACTGCCTCCACTCTTTGATCATTTTGTCCTTTTGGGCCTCTTTTTTCCATGTAAAATGGACATAATAATGTTTTAGTGGCTGAACTGCGTCCCTGGGAAATTGTAACAAATGTATGTTCAAAATGATTGTCCGTAGGGGAAAAATGATACATGCAAGTGATTTCCTAACAAGATAAAGACTGTTATTTCTGTAAAAATACAGAAATTTCAGCTGATATTTCAGTAGAAAACATTTCTCACTCTGCCTCTGGAGGGGTGAGGCAGGATTAGTTTGGGCAGGGGTTGCTCTGTGCAGTAAATCCAAAGTGGCAGAGCTGCCCATGAAATGTGTGCCTCCATGGGAACCTGCTCCACAGAATTCACTGGGATCCAGATGCTGTTTTCTCTCGTGCCATTAGGTGGTGGTGGAGGAAGCAGGACAGACACCATCCTCAGAGTTTCAAACCAGGGAAGCCAGGAAATTCCTTAAACTTCTCACGAAGGAATTATTTCTTTGCTGTCTGCTCAAAGGAATGACAAATGGGGAAGGGGAGGGTGATGCCATGTGTGAGGGATTGCTGGGGAAGGGGGAGCAGCCCAGCAAACCCATCCCTGCTCTTGGAGAGGACATGGAACACTCAAACCTCAGGCTTTGGGCAGAGGGATCCCAGGGAGAAGAGCAGGGAGTGAAGCTCTGCAGATTTTCTCCCCGGTGAAAATCTGGGAAGGAAGGTGGGAAGGGGTGGGAGGCAGCACTGGAGGGAGAGGAAGGAGGTGTGAGAGCCAGGCAGGGTCCTGGCAGCTTGATCTCAGGAACAAAGCCTTCCTCTTAGGGGTTGATGTGTGAAAACTCAGACTTGGAGAGGAACAGGAAGGGGGAAAAAAATAAGGCAACTCAGAATAAGCAACCGACCCCACACACAAAAATCTCTGCTTTGCTCTCTACAACTTTGATTGACTGAGAGGGGCTGGTTTGGAAAAATCAAGAAGTCATGGAATCATTATGGCTGGGAAAGTCCTCTGAGATCTTTGAGTCCACACTTAAAATAATGTCTTGTCTTCAGTGTCCTTGTGCTGCTGCTGCCTTCTGGAGGCTGACCTGGAACAGAGACTGGACAGGGTAAAAGGATAAAGTAGGGATTTATTAAAAAGTCTCAATGGGTACTCTTGAGCCACACAAGAATCCAGCTGAACTACACCTAAGATGAACACAAAGTGGTCACAAAATGTCCCCCTGGGTCACAAGGTCTCACATTTCTATAAGTTCTGGTCCATCAGCATATTAGAATCAAATGTCCAACCACAGCTTCAGGTCATGAAGCTCCATCCTCCTTGTTTTTTCTTCTCACTTCACTGTTGGTTTCATTCTTGGTTCTGAAAGTTGTCCTTGGTATAAAACTAGAGAAGGAATTGTTTCGTCTGTCTACTTTGTGAAGAGAGCTCAATAGCACTGAATATGAAACCTAAAACTAGTCACCAAAACAGCACAGAATCTAAAATATAACAGCTAAAACCTAAGGCATCACTGCCACCTCAGCATCAGAGGAGCTCTGGTGGGTACCAGGAACACCCCACAGGGAATTTGTCTTGCTGTGTAAAACATTTGTGCCATCCCTGGTGCCAGCAATGAGGGAGTAGAGCCTGAACCCTCCTCATTTTTACCCCTAAACTCAGCCTAAAGCAGCAGCCAGTATTTGTGTTGCTTTTCACCTCTTTTATTGGTTTCCCATCCATGCTGTAACCCAGCAGGGTTGGATTTCACTGTCTTGCAGTGCATGGAGGGGCTGCACACACGTGTAAAGTGTTAGGAGCTCTAAATCCATGGCATTTGGCATCTGTTCCAGCCTGAAATTGTGCTTTCTGAGCTAAATTGGTGATGGGTGGGATTGAGCCAGTGTCACAACACTGCAGAAGCTCTGCAAGGACAAACCTCCAAGGACAGCCAGGACCAGGACTGGAGAGAAGGAAACCACTGCAACCAGGATGTCCCACATCCTTGCCCCAGCCTTTACCAGTGAGAAACTGAATTAAAGCCTAAAAACTTCAAATGCTTTAACACAAAGACCTTCTAGTCCTTCAGAGGAGAATTTCCTTTTGGATATTTCTTTTTGGATGCCCTTCTCCACCTCTCAGCAGAGAATATCCAGTGAATATCTCTCACATCCTGGGTGCCAGCATGCTGTGTTTTCCACTTTCTATCCCTTCTGAGAGTTTTTTTTTTTAATCTTGCTGAAGCAATTGCAGCCCTTCTCATGTGAAGTTTGGTTTCCAGCCTGCCCTGTGGTGTTTGAAGCTGCTCTGCCTCAGAGTGAAGTGCCCTCAGAGCTGGATGATGGCCCTTGACTGCTGAGACCAAACTCAGCTGCTGAATGGGGAACCAGAGAACTGAAAGGAATCAAATACATCAGATTCCTGGAGTGGACCTTCAAAATCTCAGTTCCAACCCCCTGCCATGTGCAGGGACACCTTCCACTCTACCAGGCTGCTCAGGCCCTCTCGGAATTATAAATTATTTTTTTTTTATTTGTTTTTCTGTTGTTGTTTTCTGTGTCGGCCGGCTATTTATCTTCTTCCGAGAATGTAAATAGTTTTGCTTTCACCAGCCAGAGATCTTGAAGGAACTGGTCGTGAGGATTTCTTGTTTTCTTCATAATTTATTTTCTTATCATTTCAAATACCAAAGCTAACTACAAAATGCACAAAGCTTAATGCTCAAATATTCAACTACGAAATGCCTAATGTTCCCACCCTCAGGGTGGTGTGGATATTTATACTACATTCTACATAATCAGTATTTATAATTCTACTCCAATAACTATTATCTTTGTTAGAAGCTTAGACTCTATTCTAAGCCAACTATAATGTGCCACCTCACTGCAGAAGATGGAGGCAAGGGAGAAGAAGGAAGAAACCCAAAAGCCATGCTTCCTCCATCTTGCTTTTACCTGTCTCCCATCCTAAAAAACCCATATATCTAAAATTCTCACCCTGTGATAAAACTACACACTATTCTACTATTTAATACACATTCTTGAAAACTCTGCTTCATTCCAGAGCTTAAAAGCCCTTTTTTCATGAACAAAGGTTAAAAACACTGTTTGTCAGGGATTCTAAAATGTCTTAAACATGCAAAGAGATATTCCTCATAATTCCAGACTCTGACAAGGCCCCATCCAGCCTTGCCTTGGACACTTTCCCCTGCTGCCTGAGGTATTGAAAACACCTGGAGAAGCTGCTGATTTTGGCCTGTCTGAGCCCAGAAATGCACATATTTCATTTAAGCTGTTCTCTCTGAGAACTGTGTCATTGCAAGGACTCTTGTGGCAAACCTGGCCCTTGCTTTTCAGAGACGTGGATGTTTTTTCGTGGGCCAGCCTGGATCTTTCTCCCTTAGCGTTATAAAACTTATTTGGAGAGACATTTGGTCCCACCAGGCTCTCAGGAGACCTCAAATCCATCACCATTTCATTTCTGACACAGTTTTCCTGACTTTCCCCCCAAGACAGGACAGATGGATGCCTTTGAAAGACCAGCAGTCACCATGCACTGCTGTCAGTGTGAGTTTTGTATTCCAGAGTCTGGATTTAACATTTGCCTCAGCAGGGCTTTAGCAGGGGCTGAATTTGCTGACCTTGAGGCTGAGACCAAGCTGTGACCATCACCCCATTTCCCTGGATACTCCTGGAAGTCTGCATGGCTCAGTGAGCAGAAATGGTTCCACCAGCACATGTCAGGGATAAATTCTGGCCCTGTGCTGCTCTGGTGGCCAGAGAAAGCCCAGGAGTCACACGTTTCACCAGCTGCCACTGGGTTAATCAGGATTTGCTCACATCTGGAGAGGTTTGTGGTGCTTTTCCCCACAGGAAGGACACAAGGAAATAGCTCAGTCAGTGTGGCATCTCTGCACTGAGCAAATTCACCGCCTCATTCCTTTTATTTTTCCCTCCCCTGTTTTGTAGGGAATCTCTTCAGCATGAAACACAATTAACCTGGCTTCTTATGAAAAGTATAAAAATAGGAATTCAGGCTGCCCAAAGCCATTAACCCCCCAGTTTTGTGCACTTACAGCATAAGTAACACTGCTCTGGCCATTGCGCATCCTGCTGCAGGGGTTCCCCATGGCCAGGGACAAAGCTGCTGCACCTAAGGGTGGGTTGTTTAAAGACAATGAAATGTTCTTTGTAGAATGGTTTGGGACTTTAAGATCACCTCAGTCCAGCTCTTTGCCACAGGCAGGAATGCTACCACCAAGATCAGGTTGTCCAAATCTTGTAGAGGATTTTCTCACATCTGTGAATCATCCTTTTTATCTCCTGCATAATGTCCTGTTTCCTTTCTTTTTTCTCTAGCAGACCTTTAAAAACATATGCATCACTGTCCTCTATCTGCAAATTGTGTTCTTCAGGCCATCTAAATGACTTCTTAAGAGAGACCTGTGTTCCCTTTGATCTGTTGTGTTTTTTTCCTCTTTCAAGCAAAATAAAAAGTAGCCCAGATTGCCAGGATGTGCCTCCTCCTGGTTACTTGGGAGAGCTGCTCCTGGCTTTTCTGGGGGCTGAACTGAGTTTCATCACTGTGTTAATGAATGGCACCATTTTCACCTCCTTGGGAGGAAACTCAGAAGCTCCCCTTGGCAAAACCAGCCCCAAAAGGAGGAATCTGGTGATTTCACAGGCCTGAAGTACACAGAAGATATCCAGTTATTTGTACTCCAAACAAACAACTGTCAATTTTCCTTGTGCTGTCACCGTGCTCTGCAAAAGCCACCTGTCAGATCAAACAATTTATTAACAGTGACTGTGAAGGAAGGGAAACATATCACATCCCAGCCTGAACAGGAGCTGTGTGTGCTTTGCTGGTTATTGAGTGTGGGCTCCCTCCCTGCCTGCCCTCAGCAAAGCCAAAATTGTCACTTCTGCACAGCCTGAGAGGGGAAAGAGGAGGAGGAGCTGTCTAAAACTTCGTGTGGATTGACCACAGCTTATAGATCATGTCCAGGGTGTCGTGGCTTGGAGGCATTCATTGCTGGCAGGGGAAAAGCACTTGTCCTCAGCACTTCTGGCTCCGGAAATGAATTAATCTGTCAGACTTTGCTGCAGACTGTGTGGACTGTTCTACACTGAAGAGGAGGAGGATTTACTTAGCTTTGGAGCCCTGGAGAGAAGATTGGATTTCAGCTGGTCTGGTTGGGAATGCAGAGACAGCAAATGGCTGAGGGACAGCTCTCTGCAGGGCTCTGCTGCTGATATTAGATGACTGTAGGCAGAAGATAAATCTTCATTTCTTGCCTTTGTGAGAAGCCCTGTGCCCCACATCCCAGGAGGAGTAGCACAAAGGTTTGGTGTCAGGTTCTTTCCCTGGGATGGAGGGATGTAGGGGTGTAGGACCAGTGCCAGGAATGTCATCTGTTGTGTCCTCAGGGGTCTGATCTATCTCTGCCCCATGTTTTTGGGTTCCTATATACCAATGCTGTGTAAGGAACTCTGATAAGAACCACAGAATATCCCAAATTGGAAGGGATCCATGAGGACCATCAAGTCCAACTCCAGTCCCAGCACAGACCCATCCCCAATGAAGCTGCCTGCTCCTTCTGCTCCCACACTCAGCCTTCATTTGAACATTTTTAAAAAATTTCTTAGTCCCATTTGAAGGAGAATATACTTCCAATATCTTTGCTTGATGGATTCCACAAACTGAGTTGATGTAACCACTCCCCTGGGTCCCCTTTGAGCTCCTTTCCTTTCCCTTCTCACCCCTGATTTGTTACAGAGATACAGGAAAAGGAACAAATGATGAAGTCAGAAAGTCTTTGCATCACCCGAGTTTTTAATAATTCCTGGTGATATTTGATTTATACAGCACCTTTCATGCTGAAGTGTATCCCAAATTCCATATGAGAGCAAAACTGTGTTAACAGGGTCTCAGCTCTGCCAAGGCTCTGTAGCTGCAGGTATTTCTCATCAAAATCTCTTTGGTTTTTCTCTCACCTTCATCCTGCAACCAAATGCTTACAAGGCTTCCTTGAGCAAAGGTGGATCTCTGGCTGGGGAATAGTCACAGAATGGTTTGGGTTGGAAGAAACACTAAAAATCACCCAGTTCCAGGCCCCTTCCATGGGCAGGGACTCTCTGCAGGTCAATTCAAGGCACAATCCCCAGGCACACTCCCCGCCTTCAGGGCAGTGTGTATTTTTATATTAAAAACAATGCAAGCAATATTTACAATAACTTTCCAATAACTATTATTCATGTTAGAAAGTCAAACTCTATCCTAAGCCAACCATAACGTGTCACCTCCACAGCAGAAAATGGAGCAGAGGAGGAAGAAGGAAGAAATCCAAAAGCTATGTGGATTCCTCCACCTTGTCTTTCCTGCTTGCCATTCTAGAAACCCATAAATCTAAAATTCTCACCCAGTGATAAAACTACACGTTATTCTACAACCTAATATACATTCTTGAAAGTTCTTGCTTCATCCCAGAGCCTAAAAAGCCCTTTTTCTATGAACAAAGGCTAAAAACCTTGTTTGTCAGAAGTTTTAAAATCCCTGAAATATGCAAAGAAATATTTCTCAGAATTTCTGATTCTGACAGGAACTACCTGCCAATTACCATAAAGTAAAGGGCAAAGGAATGAGAGAGGTTGAGCTGCAGCAATGAGAGCTCCTCATTTAAGATAATGGTGGATTAGAAATCAAAATGTTATTGCTACCATAAAGCTGATACATCTCCCTTGCAGTTTTCTCCCTCTTTTAAAGGCTGACATTCACAGGAGCTGTAGTGCTAATAGCAGGAGCTTCCCACTTATTAGGAACTCTCAGAAGGATCTCTGTGAGCCAAGCAAGAGTGATTTTTATTAGCACTGCTGGTGTGTGTCAGTGGTTGGCCTCTCTTTATGCCAGCATTAACAAGAGTTGGGAGAAGATTGTGTTGTCAAGTGCAAGCCAAGCAGAAATAATGGCACTTGAATTCTTTCTCTGCACCCACAAAGTGACAGCATTTGTGGCCTTTAGCATCTATTTCATGTTTATGTGTCACAGACAAAGCCTGGCCTTGTACTATCCTGGTTTGTCTACTATGGCTTTAGTTTTGTCCTCTGTAAAGTTGTTTTGGGGTTAAGAACTCATTGTTTGCAGCCTCTTTCCTAATATGTAAATCTGGCCTTCAAGCCACACCTGGACTGCAGAGATCCCACAGGAGTTTCTCTATCCTGCTCTTCCAGGGAAATCCCACTGTGTTAGAGAGGCTCAGCTGATGTGCAGCTGCATTTTCAAAGCAGGGATGTTCATGTTTCCTGTCTGTGCTGTGACTGCAAAGAGGGATTTATTCCAGGTTTCAGGAGTTCAGCACATTTCAGGTGATCCAGTCTGGGATTGGGAACACCAAACATTCCTACCTGGATCCAATCTGGGATTTGGAACATCAAACATTCCTACCTGGATCCAATCTGGGACTGGGAACACCAAACATTCCTACCTGGATCCAATCTGGGACTGGGAACACCAAACATTCCTACCTGGATCCAATCTGGAATTGGGAACACCAAACATTCCTACCTGGATCCAATATGGGATTGGGAACACCAAACATTCCTACCTGGATCCAATCTGGGCTTGGGAACACCAAACATTCCTACCTGGATCCAATCTGGGATTGGGAACACCAAACATTCCTACCTGGATCCAATCTGGCATTGGGAACACCAAAAATTCCTACCTGGATCCAATCTGGCATTGGGAACACCAAACATTCCCACCTGGATCCAATCTGAGCTCTGGGACACCAGGACAGCCTTTCCCACTGCATTCCCAGAGGAACAGCAGCCCCAGCTCTCCCCACTGCACCTTCAGAGGAAACCTCCCCCTTTCTCCAGGATCCCTGCTCCAGCAGAGCCACATCTGCCACTGCAGGAGGGCTGCAGCCACCATGGGATGGCACTGCCACCAACCCCTGACACACAGGGGACAGCTGGGAGC
The DNA here is from genome assembly GCA_018697195.1 of Certhia americana. Classification (NCBI taxonomy): domain Eukaryota; kingdom Metazoa; phylum Chordata; class Aves; order Passeriformes; family Certhiidae; genus Certhia; species Certhia americana. The sequence continues at coordinate 2,171,111 of CM031858.1, forward strand.
ATGACTCTGGCAGGGTTTTATTTTTTTTTTTTTAAATGTTAGTTCCCCTAATAAAGAACTGTTATTCCTATCCCCATATCTCTGCCTGAGAGCCCCTTAATTTCAAAATTATAATAATTGGGGAAGGAGGGGGTTTGCATTCTCCATTCCAAGGGAGGCTCCTGACTTCCTTAGCAGACACCTGTCATTCAAAGCAAGACACCCAAGAAATCAGAGCTTCCATCCATCCTGCTGGAAGAAGAGAGTTTGTCACAGAGGGAGAAGCTTTGCTGCCTGGTTTCAGGTCACTCCTGCCTTGGGGGCTTTCCTTGAGGTGGTGGCAGCACAATTTCTTCCCCAGATGTGAATGCTGAGGGCACATCACAGCAGTAGAGTCTGTTGTATTTTGTCTACAGAAATCAGTCTAAAATCTCCCCCAACCCCAGCCTGGTTGTGTGTTTCTGTAACCAGTGGCATCCTGTGTCTAGAAGGATTTTTGAGGCTTTCTCAATTAATGGGTCAAATCACAGAATCCCAGAACAATTTGGGTCAGAATGGACCTTAAAGTTCATCTCATTCCATCCCCTGCCATGGGCAGGGACACCTTCCAATATCCCAGGGTGCTCCAAGCCCTGTTCAACCTGGCCTTGGACACTTCCAGGGATGGAGCAGCCACAGTTTCTCTGGGAACCTGTGCCAGGGCTCCACCACCCTCACATGGAAGAATTTCTTCCTCACATCTACTCTAAATCAATCCTCTCTCAGTTTAGAGCCATTCCTCCTCATCCTATCCCCACAAACCCTTGTAAAATGTCACACCTCAGTCAACAGCCTGAGATGGAGGAGTGACATTTAGATTTGCACTTCTGGATTTAGAATGATTCATCCCAGTCATGCTGCCATCATTAGGGCTCATAAGAATGAGCTACTTTACATGCTCATAGCTACATTCCTGTGCCTGAACAGGCAGGAAGAAGGGGATTAATTAAGGGTATTTAATTATTTTCAACGCTCATTGCACAACATTTGTGCTGGACCCACAGACAAGTTGCTCAGCTGAATGACAGTGACTTCTCACAGGGGAGCTCTCATCAGGAGGAAGCTGTGGAGCAAGGAGAGAGAAGATGAAACTCACACTGGCCCAAGCCAAGAACACATCCATTAACCAGGGATTGATGGCTCGTTCCATAACTTGTCACCCATTAAAATATTGCAGCTATATTGATGCTGATGTACTGCCAGCTGCACTAAAAATAGGCCAAGTGTGCAGCTTTCAGTCCCCCAGGGGAAAAAAACAAAAACCATTTTCATGCATTTAAAACACTTCACCATGACTCACATTCCTTGCTTGGCTTTCCTGTGCCCTCAGATGGAACATTTTGCCAGAGGTGTTGGTGCACCCTGAAAGCAGCCTCTGCAAAATGAAATGCAAAAGCAGCCTTCACCAAAGCCCTGTGATGTGAGATCCCCTGCACCCAAGGAGCTCCAGGAGGAGAGGGCAGCTTGTGAGGGTGCTGTCAGTCTGATGCTGAGGAGCTTGGGGACAGCAGTGGGCTGCTCCTGTGGCCCTGGGAGGGTGGCAGGGGCTGGCAGGAGGTGACTGCAAGGGTTTGCATGGAGTGGACATCCTGTGTGTCAGGAAAATTAATCCACAAACACCAGAGGTTTATATCCAGAAAGGAGATGGAGGAGTCCTTTTCCTTCTTTTGAATAAATGGAGAGGCCATGGGGCATTCTCCTGGGATCTCTCCAATTTTTGGAGGACACAGCCTCCTTTTTAACCCATGTTCCCACTTTTTTGTCCCAATTTCCCAACCCTATTTCCCTCTCTCTTTCCCCACTGGCTGAGGTATTCGAGAGGCACAGACTTCCCAGAACACCTGATACCTAGGATTCCCCTCTAATGTACAACCCTTCCTTTTAATTTTTAATTCTTATGGAATTTATGGGTTTTCCCCATTGTGTCTTTCCCCTTTCAATACCCAATATAATTTATCAGCAAACCTATGGTTTGTTTGTAAGGAAAATACATTTTTTTTCCATTCATCAATCAGTGGAATCCTTCCCATTATTTCTTTTATCTCTCAGTGCTGGTTTTATCTCCCAGCAGCCCCACAGCTTGTTTGGAAAGATAGATCCCTCATTCCTCTCATGTGGAACTCTCATCTTGAGCAGCTGGAGTTGATGTGGTGCCTGCTGGGGAGGGTCAGGCTGGGAGAAAGATGATTTTTATCCTCCTTTGGACCCATTTATTGGGGATTTATTTGTTGACAAAGAAGAAAGTAGAGGGCTGTCATGTGTTGCAGTGCAAAATGTAATTTTGCAGATACATCAAACCCATGTTTGATGTATTCTGTCACCATCTGATGAAACTGGGGGGTGTGAGGTGATGTAATTGTCTGTCAATGGCCAACTGTCAATAAACCCGCTGGGGCAGTTTTCTTATCTCTTCCACAACCCAGCCTCCCTCCAGACAGACATCTGCTGCTGATGGGACAGGGAATGTCACTGAGAAAATTCCATCAGCCCACTGGGAAATGCTCCATCCAGGGGGAGGAGCCAAGCATTCCTACCTGGATAAAAATCTGAGAGTTGGAACACCAAGCAGCCTTTCCACTGCATTCCCAGAGGAACACCAGGCCCATCTCTCCCCACTGGAGCTTCAGTGACAAACTCCACTTTTCTGCAGGAGCATCACTTCAGCAGAGCCACATCTGCCACTGGGACTGCAGCCACCATGGGATGGCACTGCCACCAACACCCTGACACACAGGAGGACAGCTGGGATCCTGACTATGGCAGTGGGGTTGTTTGTTTGTTTGTTTGTTTGTTTGCTTGCTTACTTGCTTGCTTGTTTGTTTGTTTTTCTCCATTGTAACACTGCATGTGTTTTGGTTTTATTGTTTATTTTAGTTCTCCTAATAAAGAACTGTTATTCCTATTCCCATATCTTCACCTGAGAGCCCCTTAAATTCAAAGTTATAATAATTGTGAGTGAGGGGGTTTCCATTCTCCATTATAAGGGAGGCTCCTGCCATCCTTAGACACATCTGTGTTCAAACCATGAGGGCTCTTGAAATGCACTTGCTTTGGAGAAGAATGGTTTCATCAGTCTTGCAAACACACAGGAAAGAGCTGCCTGGGGAGGGAGGGCTTGATTTTGGAGCCAAATCATAGAACCATGGAAAAGTTTGAGTTGGAAGGGATCTCTAAATCTCATCTAGCCCAACACCCTTGCAATGAGCAGGCACAGCTTCAAAGGAAAAATGTTCCATTGAGACAAAAACAAACAGAAGAAGTCACCCAGAACACCAGTGAGGTGCTCATCCTCCTTAGCTCGGGCAGCCCCAGCAGCCTCTGTAAGAGGGACACCATCTCCTCTGTCCATCCTCTTTTTCCTATTGGAACAAGAGGGGAAGAGCAGCTTTTGTCTAATATCAGGGTTTAAAAGATAACAGACAGTTTCAAGTTAGCCACCCAGGCTCTTTCTACATCAGACACGAGAAGCAGAAACTTCCAGAGGCCAGCTCATTTCCTGATGACATTTTTTAGGCAGTTATGTGGCATTTAACCATGTATCAGTAGGTTTATGACCTTCAGACAGAATTTGAAGCAATAAACTGAATATTTTGCAGATCACTGACTCTAAATCCTTATTTCTAAATTTCTCCTTTTCTTTAATTTTTTTCAGAGCAGCAAACACTGTCTGCTCCTCTGTTCCCAAGGTGCTGGTGCAGATCCCTCATTCCTTGGTGACCTTTGCCACCTGTGCCCTGCTAAAAGATGCCTTGATGTGTCCCAGGAGCTCATTCATTTCCCTGGCTCTGTCTCACCAAGCTCTTTGCCTTGTTCATTAACATAATTACTTCCCTGCCTTAGCTTACACCTGTAATAAAATCTCTGCTCCTCCTGTTGGAAGCCACAGAGCTTGAAAGCTTGGTAATAAAAATCAACAGTGGCTTAACAAATTACTTTCCCCTCAACTATTTGGCTGGTTTGGCAGTGCTCCCTTTCCCTGCGCTCAGTGTTTTTCCCAGTGCAGAGGCACTAAAAAACTCCTTTATTAGTGAGCTCACCTTGATCGTGATGGCCAAGAACTGATGTGAGTTAAAAGGAAATTCCCTGCATTGTATGGAATAATATCCATTCCTAAATGCAAGAACAAAAATGCAATGCATTCAGTTCTGGAAATGATGCTAGGAAGAACCAGAAATTAGTTTTTAAGAAGGTTTTTGGTACAATTCTGAGTCCTGTGAGTTCTGTGCTTTGCCTGGGCTTGATTTGTCTGCAAGAAACAGCTTCCATTCAAATTTGTGTTTGCCCCACTCCGCCTCTTTCTGCCTCCCATGGGAATTATTTCACAATTGGAAAGTAAATCTTGCAGTAAGACCTCCCAAACACTCTGTCCAGAGTGGGGTTGAGTGCTGCCTTTAAAAGGACATTGCTGACAGGGAGGGGTTGGATGCTAAAGGGACTCTTTAATCTAGACTAGAACACAACAAAGCCAGGGGAAAAACAGGAAAAGTGAGAGCAGTTCATGTATTAGAGCAAACTCCTCAGAGAATTTCTGTTTTCTCTGTCTCTTGAAGGTTGTGATCAGCTCTAAACATGTATTTGGTACCTTTTCACACAAGCTGGGGTGTTTTAAATACCTGTATGGGACAGGCAGGATGCACAAGGTGCTCAGTGCATGCCCAAGTGGCAGCTCAGCACCCAGGGGAGTCCCACGGCTCTCAAATAACATTAGAAGCCTGATTTTAGGCAAATAAATTCTATCCCTGGGGCTCTGATAATGGATTTAGGGAAGAAGCTGGTACTTTTTAGGAGCAATATGCTTGACCTATTTATGTGTCCTCTTAAAGATGAGGTGAATTGTCCCCTTGACTGATTTTACCTGGGCTGGGGAGCTCAGGGAGAGGCATCCAAACCTCAGGGCAAGCCTAAGAGAAGAGCTGGAATTAACCTCTGAATTTCAAGTCCATCTCCATTGCCTGTCTCTCAAGAGCAGCCAAAACAGAACCACATTTTGGTTTTATCCTGGTTGGGGAGCTGTGCTGACCATTTGTCACCTCCTGTGCCAGGCAGGCAAATTGCCCTGACTCTGCAATCAGGGTGATTAGGGAAAGCAGTGTTTTGAGCTACTGCAACCCTCGGAATAAAACATTTCATTTGCATCAAAGTGCTCTGATCAAAGTTGGAGAATTAAGATAACAAAAGAGCAATTAGGGAAATCTTCCAAATGAACAACTTGTGTGGGTGGAAATAGGTTCTTTCAAAAATGTCATCAAAACATCTGAACTCTTTAAGAATGCTCCTTTTCCTTTTGTTTGGAAATTGCTCATTTAGGAGAACAACACAGGGGCACGGGTGTGTCATAGGCTGGTGCCACCGGTTCTTCTCCACTTTTCTTCTCCTGGAAAGGAGTGTCCCAAATCCCAGGATGATGGGGACAGCTCTGTGCCACAGCCGTGTGGATTTGCAGCCCTGGGAACCAACTGTGCCCTGGGCTGCATCAAAAACACCTGGGCAGAGTTTGAAGGAGGGGATTCAGCCCCTCTGCTCTGCTGAGATCCCACCTGCACTGCTCTCTGTCCAGCTCTGGGGTCTCTGACATGGGATAGACCTGGAGAGAACCCAGAGGAGACCAGAGAGCTGTTCCAAGGGCTGGAGCTCCTCTGGAGACTGGCTGGGACAGCTGGAAGTGTTCACTTGGAGAAGGCTCCATGGAGAGCTCAGAGACCATGGCAGGGCCTGAAGGGGCTCCAGGAGAGCTGGAGAGGGACAAGGGATGGAGGGACAGGACACAGGGAATGGCTTCAAGCTGAAAAAGGGCAGGATTAGGTGGGATATTGGGAAGGAATTCCTGGCTGGGAGGGTGGGAAGGCCCTGGCACAGGGTGCCCAGAGCAGCTGTGGATGCCCCTGTATCCCTGGAAGTGTCCAAGGCCAGGTTGGACAGAGCTTGGAGCACCCTAGTAGGATGTGTCCCTGCCCATGACAGGGGGTGGAATGGATGATCTTTGCTGAGGCTTCCAACCCAAACCATTCTGTGATTAAAAAGATAAATAAATGTGGCAAGACTCACAGGGGCTGGAAAGTTCCCTGATGGGCTCTGGCAGAGTGTGAATTGTCCCACTTTGCAGCGCTGCTTTGTTAATAAAGAACCTGAGGGTGGAAAACAAAGCAAACCAAATCTGGAAAACAGTGAAGGCTGCACCTTGAGCAGGCAGAGGGATTTGCACTGTGAGACACCTGTCTCAGATGATCAAAAAGCCTCTGTCTCACTGCCAGGTGAAATGATTTTCCCGGTGTTGGGAAAAGAGATGAACTTTCAGAGAGTGCCTCTGAGCACAAACGAGCTCTGGGTTTGATGAGTGCAGCTCAGGCTGAAATTATCCCTGCTAGGAGAGGCACCCAGAGCTGCCACAGCTGGGATCGTGCAGCAGGAAACAGCTCTTTGGATGGAATGGGATTCAGCCAAGATCAGCTTCTTATGCACCTGAGGTGATCTTACAAACCTGTTCCTGAGGTCAGGAAGGAAAAGCACAGCTGGAACATCCAGGAAACCCTGGATTCTGTCCTGTGTTCTGTGAGTGAGGGCTGTGGAGTGGCCTTGGGAAGCACTGGTTGCTTCAGTGGGGTGTTCTGGTGGGATAATCAGCATCAGATTTTCCAGGAAAATCATTTTTATCCCAAAAAACCTTGAAGATGTTTTTTCCTTGCTGTAGCTTAGCACCTATCCTCAGCACACAGATGTTGGTTTCTCCCTCAAGGAAAGGGCCTGACATTCCCTTCAGAGATGAAAAAGGAGGGTTCCTTCCCCCTCAGTGGTACCAGAAGGTACTTCCCCCTTCATCCTCCCAGTGATGTGGGAGAGGAAGGTCTGGTCCTGCGGTGGTGGTGGTTTTTCCTTTAATGTGGGTTTGTATTGTAATTTCTTTAAAGGATCATTCCTGGTTTCTCCCAGGTCGGTTGGTTTGGTCCAAGTTTTCTCCTCCCTTTCCCAGTTGTCTATCAATTCTGGATCCTGCCCTCACCCCATCTGCTAAAGCTGTCAATCCTACCCCAGCCCTGCCCCTTATTCCAGAATGTTCCTTGCCTAGATGTCAATCCTTCCCTGTGCCAGCCCCCTGCTTGTACCTCCCCTTGTACCTCTCCTCTTATCGTGGTTTGACCAACAGGTGTGTGCTAAGGAAGGCAGGAACCTCCCTTGGAATGGAGAATGCAAACCCCCTCCCTCCAAATTATTATAATTTGGAAATTCAGGGGCTCTCAGGCAGAGATATGGGAATAGGAGTAACAGTTTTTTATTAGGAGAATTAAAATAAAAATGCAGTGATACAAAAACCCAACCCCCCTGCCATAGTCATGCTCCCAGCTGTCCCCTGTGTGTCAGGGGTTGGTGGCAGTGCCATCCCATGGTGGCTGCAGCCCTCCTGCAGTGGCAGATGTGGCTCTGCTGGAGCAGGGATCCTGGAGAAAGGGGGAGGTTTCCTCTGAAGGTGCAGTGGGGAGAGCTGGGGCTGGTGTTCCTCTGGGAATGCAGTGGGAAAGGCTGTCCTGGTGTGCCAAAGCTCAGATTGGATCCAGGTAGGAATGTTTGGTGTTCCCAGTCCCAGATTG